>CM042857.1:17650256-18030256 GCA_023658055.1 Thaleichthys pacificus | reverse complement strand
CTGCTGCTGGGGGGGGGGGGGGGGTGCTGGTCGTGTATATTGCATGCCGCACTATCTGATCTAAATGACAGTTCTCTCTACAGTCAGAGCTCGTGCAAGTAGGTGGAACGTACGGCAGATACCCTTTCCAAAACTTGTAAGGGTGTAATAGTTTGTGAAAGACCCAGATAAAAACAAATATCCGACGAGACAAAATCCGTTTTTTTTTACCCGGGTAAAAGAGGACGCCTGTCACCCTAATTGAGATGTTATTTGTCTTAGCCTCCAATCATCAAAAACTAATTTTATGAGTATAATAGTAACAAAAAAATCACCAGATTGCTTATGGATAATGTACGTGTTATGTATCATGTTACATATGTACACGTAGCCATACAGTGCTTATGTCAAGTTTTCCAAATGTTATGTTTCAGACTCATCTTAAATTGACTCAATTCATTTGTGAATATTCCAACAATTACACACAACACAGAACAATAAACTTTGGAGTGTTTTATAAAAAGAATATGACTGAAAAAAGTATCCAGACAGAATATAAAGACAACCTGCCAGCTCCTAACATAACCTTTGTATTAGTTGATATGTGATATTAGTTTTATTTTATACTCAGAGGTAACTGCATAATTGAAACACTATTTGACTCAACAGTCAAAGTTTTTATTACAGCAAAACCATCCAAATCTAAACAGCTTTCAAATAGTATGTTAAACATACAACACACTCACTTAACATACATTTTTTATTATAATAAAATCTGTTAAAAACAACAACAAAAATGGTGACACTAACTAAAAAAATCCACACAACTGTGGATTGAAGGGCAAATAATGGGTTGTAATCCAATTTGTGTACCCACAAATAATGCTGGTAATGCTGAAAAGTATCTTATTTTTTCTGCATCCTTTGTTGATCTTTAGAAGCAAGATGGCATTAGACATAATTATCTAGACTTTGGACAAAGTGTGTGGACATAAATACAAGCTGAAGTGAAAACACATTACTGGCCTGCACAGTCCCAACCTCAACACAACAACATTTGGGATGAATACTAGGCTAGATGACCGGTCTTTTCAGTGCATGATTACACTGATGCTGTTCCGGCTGAATGAAAGCAAATCCCATATAGGGAGGAAGCTGATGTTCAGTTCCCACTTGGGAGAGGATAGTTCCCAGGAAGCGGAAGGACTCCACAGTGTTGACTGGGGAGTCACACAGGGTGATGGGGTGAGTGGGGCTGTATTCTTTCTGAAGTCCACAACCATCTCCACTGTCTTGAGAGCATTGAGCTCTAAGTTGTTCTGGCTGCACCAGGTCACCAGGTTGTCAGCTTCCCACCTATAATCAGACTCGTCCCCGTCAGAGAGGAGCCCAATGAGGGTGGTGTCGTCCGCAAACTTCCGGAGTTTGACGGACTGATGACTGGAGGTGCAGCTGGGAGAAGAGCAGAGGGGAAAGGACGCAGCCCTGAGGAGACCTGGTGCCGATGGACCGGGAGTCAGAGACGTGTGTTCCCAGCTTAACGCAGTGCTTCCTGTCAGACAGGAAGTCTGTGATCCACCTGCAGGTGGAGTCAGGGCACGTTCAGCTGGGAGAGCTTGTCCTGAAGCAGGGCGGGGATGATGATGTTGAAGGCAGAGCTGAAGTCCACAAACAGGATCCTGGCGTAGGATGCTGGGGAGTCCAGGCTGCTGTAGGGTGATGTGGAGGGCCATGTTAACTGCCGTCGTCCACAGACCTGTTGGCTCTGTAGGCAAACTGCAGGGGGTTCAGTAGAGGGTCTGTGATATATTTGAGGTGTGTCAGCACCAGGCGCTCGAAATACTTCATAATTAATTGTTAGGTAGGTAATTGTTTACCTCAAATACTGTTAATGGAATGTTTCAGTGAAGCTGAACCACTAAGTAAAGCAGGTGATCAGGACGAATACTGACCGTCATCCTCTTATAGTTTATTAACAGTTTGGTAACACTTTAGAATAATGGTCCATTGTTAACGAGTAGTTATGCAGGAAGTAATAGGTAGTACTACATTAACACCGAATTTAATACTATTAACTATTATGGAACCAAGATTAACTAAGCAGTAAGTAATAGCTAATTTACTACAAAGGTAGTTCCTTGGTAGGTATTTGGTTATTACTAAATAAATATATCCTCATTGAGAACTACTTGTGAACTATGACCAATTAAGAAAGAATAACCAATGAATTACTAATCACAAAAGTAATGTCTATAAAGTGAACAATTGTGTTTTTTTTACTCTTAACATGGTCATAACATTTCAGAAGCTTGTGCCTCAAATGAGTTCTTTCTGGAAACCAGTTTATGAATATTAACGTTATAACATGTCCCCCCCCAATATTTGATCATACTGTATGATTATGCGTGCAATTTCGATGTGTCTGCTATTACGTCTTTCTGCAGCTCCGAAAATATCAAATCCGACCGGTCATTTTCCAAATCCAGTCGACTTGGCTTACCGAAACCTGTTTGTCCTGAAATCCATGTCATGTTTTCCCTATACCTATACTCTGGTGCAACGTCAATTAGTGAGTTTGGAGCGCAAAATCATTTGGCACATTTTTATGGATGGTAAATATCCAGTATTTGGCTAACATAATCCCTTAGATAACGACTAGGTGAATTTCACTAGAATTTCGAATTGTAGGCTAGAATTAGTGCGAATTTCGAATTGTAGGCTAGAATAAGTGCGAATTTCGAATTGTGGAATTAGTGCGAATTTCGATTGCAATAATATACAGTTTGTATGAATGGGACTTTTTACAAGCTAGTCGACAGCTAGCCTGGCTTTACAGCTAGCAACAACTGTAGCTAGCGTTTTGGGCCATGTTCCTGTTCTCTGAATTGGGCCATTTGTTATTTCTTCCTTCATCATTTTCATCCCTTTGGAATTGCGTTGCTGTTGTATTTCGTAGTAGTGGCCAATGCTAGACTCATAGAGTGAGTACAGGCCTATACGTTGGTTTGGGTTAGGGTTAGCCATGTGGCGTTACTTAATACTTATTTAGCCATTATGTTTGACTCAGTTTTTCATCAGTTTGTTGAATGTTTCATTCCAAAATACAGAATTTTTGTTTAAATTCTAGGTTTCATCATTGTGCCAAACAAAGAATGTTTCATGCCCATGTGCATTTTTGCATTATGTAGGATTTTCTTTTACGATTTCATGGAAATCTTCCAGTGCATATAATTTAAAAAATGTTACCCAATCTGCAGTTGTTTTATGTTGTAGATCTTGCGAGGTAACATGTTTTTCACTTTGAAATAATGGTCCAGATTACAGTTACTGCGGGATGAGAAGGTAACGCTTGAGTAATTAGTGAGGAGTTAACATGTTTGTCACTTTAAAATAATGGTCCACATCACAAGTAGTTCCTGCAGGATGACAAGGTAATGCTTGAGTAATTAGTGAGGAGTTTATACTGGTTTTCACAAGTAATATAGGCTAAGTCTAATTTTATATTTATACACATACGGTACAGGCACTAGTGATGTTCTAACAAGCATTGTAATCTGGAAGATGTGGTTTTGCGCTTATCGCAACATAAATGCAGGATGCAAATAGGTTTTTGACAAGAGAACATCAATGTTTATATTCATATCCTAAAGAGAAGTCCTCCTCAGGCGGCTACTGTAACATAAAGGTAGGTCTCTGGAGTCTGAGACATATTGAACTGACACTCAAGAGCTCATAATAGTGAACTAATCCAATCATGAGCATGTCAGCATCACTTCACAATTATAAATTTTTTTAAACAAATTATCATTATTTGTATTATACCATGTTTAAGTTGAAATAAACAGAGAACATACGTCCATCCTTTGGTAAGAGTAGTCACAATCTCAACCTGTAGCTAACGTATTTGGGGGGAATATAATATTCATAAACTGGTTTCCACAAAGAACCCATTTGAGGCACAAGCTTCTGAAAAGTTATGACCATGTTCAGAGTAAAAGAAAAAAACGAATTGTTCACTTTTTAGACAAGTTACTTTTGTGATTAGTAATTAATTGGTTATTCTTTCTTAATTGGTCATAGTTCTCAAGTAGTTCTCAATCAGGATATATGTATTTAGTAATAACCAAATAGGCCTACCTACCAAGGAACTACCTTTGTAGTAAATTAGCTATTACTTACTGCTTAGTTAACCTTGGTTCCATATTAGTTAATAGTATTAAATTCGGTGTTAATGTAGTACTACCTATTACTTCCTGCATAACTACTAAGACTCTAAATAAAAAATTGTTTTAGCGCTGCAAACCAATGAAATCGGCAGCGGGAGAAATCCGATTTCAAAGGCAGCAGTTAGGCTACGTAACTGCAAGGATCCACGTGATCGATCGTCAAGAAACAAAGACAAAAGCAAGGACCACAGCAAACAACAGGTGAAGTGGCACATTGTAAACGCAACACTGCAAAGTAAACGACTGAGAGCAAAGCAATAGCCAAGATAACCAGATGTATTGTACAAAAGCATCAACTTATTTTTGGCACAAATGGTACGCTGCAAATCACAAGAACTGCTGCAAAGTAAACGACTGAGAGCAAAGCAATCGCCAAGATCCAATGTACAAAAGCATCAACATTTTTGGCACAAATGGAACCCCATACTGTTATTTAGTAGTATTACAGGGTAATATTACATGGTAGTATTGTATGGTAGTGTTGTATGGTAGTGTTGTATGGTAGTGTTGTATGGTAGTGTTATAGTGTTGTATGGTAGTGTTGTATGATAGTGTTGTATGGTAGTGTTGTATGATAGTATTATTAAGGCAGTAGCATAGGTAGTGTTATTTGATTGTATTTATATAATAGTATTTGTTGCTCTTTGAGTGAAAGGTGCATTACAAATAAAATCAATCACAATAATAATCATTATAATGAATAATTACAACTAGAGAGGTACAATTTCTGGGGAAATTGTGGGGTGTGCTTTTGTGTACGCCCTTCGACTGGTAGGCTCCTGCGATTCCCACACAGCAGAAGTCCAGTAGTTAACATTTTGTCACCAACGTTGTCTATGTAGTCCAAATATTGAGGGATCCTTAGGGGTGGGAAAATACTAAATATTAATAATAAATATATATATGTGAGAGAACAATGGTTTGTGTTCGCCAAAGGCAAGCACACCCCAATAATAATAATAATTTGGTAGTGTTGCGTGGCGGTGTTGTAGTGTTCCAGTGTGGTGCTGTGGTGTCACTGTGGTATCCCATGGTAACCTGGTCCCCGTGTGTGTTCCAGAGGTACCGCTGCGTGTGTCTCCCAGGGTGGGAGGGGGAGTTCTGCCATGTGGAGACTGACGAGTGCTCTGCCCTGCCCTGCCTGAACAACGCCACCTGCATCGACCTCCTCCATGGATACAAGTAGGAGCTGGGCTCCACCAGAGGGAGGGGGTGGGGTGCTGAGGGGTGTGTGTGTGGGGGTGCGTGTGTGTGGGGGTGCGTGTGTGTGGGGGGGTGAAGGTCTGTGTGTGGGGGGGTGCGTGTGTGTGGGGGTGCCTGTGTGCGTGGGGGTGAAGGGTGTATGAATGTGTGTGTGTGTGCAGGTGCGTGTGGAGGCGGTGGGGGTGAGGTGTGTGTGTGTGCGTGTGGTGTGAGGGGTTGTGGATTTTGTTTGCGTATCAGCATCGATCCACATCTTTAGTCTCAGCACAGTTGGAGCTCCTATATAGTCTGTTCACAGCAGACAGAAGGAATTGCAGATAGCAGGTAAAGAAATGACTCCATGTATGGATGCAAGGAGCCTTCTGGGGGTGTGACTCACGCGAGCAGGAGAGAGGCAGCATCTGCTCCACCTGACGTGGCCCCTCTGGAGGGAGGGGGGGGGAGGGGTGAGGGAGGGAGGGAGGGGAGGGAGGGGGGGGGGAGGGAGGGAGGGAGGGGGAGGGGGGGGAGGGAGGGAAGGGGGGGGAGGGGGGGGGAGGGAGGGAAGGGGGGGAGGGGGGAGGGAGGGGGGGTGGGGGAGGGGAGGGAGGGGGGGGGGGGGGGGGGTGGAGGGAGGGAGAGGGGGGAAGGGGAGCGGAGCTGCAGGTGAGAGGAGGGATGGGGGGATAGGAGGAGGAGAGGATGGAGGGATGGAGGCAGGGCTGGGCACTCACTGCCACCAAGTGGAATATTCAGCTTCCTCGAGAGCAGATGCAAAAACGTGTGCCCACATACACACACACACACATACACACATACAGTACAAATAAAAAACGTACACACGGACACATACATACACACACACACACACACACACACACACACACACACACACACACACACACATACAGTACAAATAAAAGACGTACACACGGACACATACAAATAAAAGCCACCCGACCATGCGTACATTTACATCATTTATTTAGTTCCTTGAGGTTTAACCCTGCGTGTCCCAGAATCGGCTGTGTACGGTGCTTTGCTGCCTGGTCCGGTGGTACATTAACCCCACTCACACCCTCCCCCGCTCATTGCCTCCCCCGCTCACCCCCTCCCCCGCTCACTCCTCCCCCAGGTGTGTCTGAGTTGCGTCTCCGCCCCCAGCTGTGTGTCTGAGTTGCGGCTCCGCCCCCAGCTGTGTGTCTGAGCTCTAACTCCTCTCCCAGGTGTGTCTGAGTTGCGGCTCCGCCCCCAGCTGTGTGTCTGAGCTCTAACTCCTCCCCCAGGTGTGTCTGAGTTGCGGCTCCGCCCCCAGCTGTGTGTCTGGGCTCTAACTCCTCCCCCAGGTGTGTCTGAGCAATAACTCCGCCCCCAGCTGTGTGTCTGAGCTCTAACTCCTCCCCCAGGTGTGTCTGAGCAATAACTCCGCCCCCAGCTGTGTGTCTGAGCTCTAACTCCTCCCCCAGGTGTGTCTGAGCAATAACTCCGCCCCCAGCTGTGTGTCTGAGCTCTAACTCCTCCCCCAGCTGTGTGTCTGAGCTCTAACTCCTCCCCCAGGTGTGTGTGTCCAGTGGGCTGGACGGGGGAGGACTGCGGTGAGGACGTGGAGGAGTGCGCCTCGGGGCCGTGTCTGAACGGGGGCCCTGTGCGTGGAGTCCCCGGAGCCCGGGCTGTTCTCCTGCAGCTGTCCTCCCCTCTACACGGGCCCCCGCTGCGCCCAGCCCCTGGACCCCTGCCACCCGCGCCTCCAGCCCTGCCTGCACGGCTCCACCTGCCTGGCACACCCCGACGGGCACGCCTCCTGCAGCTGTCCTGCTGGTGAGACCTGACACACACACACACGCACACGCGTGCTAGGGGTGTAGCGGTACATGTATTCGTACTGAACCATGATCTCCAGTCAGTCACAGGCATTTCTACTTTATGGAAAAGGATTATGAGATCGATCAGATGAAATGAGCAAAAACGCTGCACAATTTTCCCATCGGCCTCTACTGTGGAGCCGGGAGTTAGAAAAAGGCTC
Source organism: Thaleichthys pacificus (assembly GCA_023658055.1). Taxonomy (NCBI): domain Eukaryota; kingdom Metazoa; phylum Chordata; class Actinopteri; order Osmeriformes; family Osmeridae; genus Thaleichthys; species Thaleichthys pacificus. The sequence continues at coordinate 18,022,846 of CM042857.1, read as the reverse complement.
ACGGCAAGCTGGCTAGAGCCAATGGCAGTTTGTCAACGCTCAAAATGTATTACAGTGGCACCCATCAGACATAAGATCAAATAACTCTTAAGTCCCAAATGGAAAATGTTGGCTCTTCTCACAGTCGTGTAGACAAGACCTTCGTGAACAGATTGACAGTCTCACACATGCATTCACACACGCACACACACACGCATGCATTCACACACACACACACGCATTCACACACACTCACGCATGCACACACGCACACACACACGCACACACACACAGCCCTGTCTGGACACAGACAGACAACCCTCTTCCTCTCCTTCCCTCCTCAGGCCATTCTGAGAGCCAGCACGCAATTCGTTTTCTATTTATCTCTTTTAATTTCCTTTCAAGTAACGTAAGAACAGGATGGTGCCCCGGTGCAGAAGGCAAATCCATCTCCTCTCCAATGCACTTCTTTCTGTCTGTTAGCTCGTTTCTCCAAGCCCAGTAACAAGCGGGCAGACCCCAGGTGATGGAGGAGGAAAGGAGAGGGTGTTCAGACGGCTGTGGGGAAGGAAGGGGTCATTAGCTGTGGTCATTAGGGGCCCAGGCAGTGGAACACAGGTAATGGTGCTTCCTGCCTGGGGGTCACCGGGGCTGCAGGCCACCACACAGCCACGCCTGCTGGAACTGGGGTATGCTGCTAGGGAGGGCCTGAGCGTGTGTGTGTGTGAGTGTGTGTGAGTGTGCGTGTGTGTGTTTATAGCAGGTGTGCTAAACCTCAGCAGCTGTATTTGTTCCTAAATGTCCTCGTCTGGGACTACAGCACAGTAGCTCCGCTTTGATCGACCTGTGGAGCCTCTCTCTCTCTGTATCTGTCTGTCTGTCTCTCTCTGTATCTGTCTGTCTGTCTCTCTCTGTATCTGTCTGTCTGTCTCTCTCTGTATCTGTCTGTCTGTCTCTCTCTGTATCTGTCTGTCTGTCTCTCTCTGTATCTGTCTGTCTGTCTCTCTCTGTATCTGTCTGTCTGTCTCTCTCTGTATCTGTCTGTCTGTCTCTCTCTGTATCTGTCTGTCTGTCTCTCTCTGTATCTGTCTGTCTGTCTCTCTCTGTATCTGTCTGTCTGTCTCTCTCTGTATCTGTCTGTCTGTCTCTCTCTGTATCTGTCTGTCTGTCTCTCTCTGTATCTGTCTGTCTGTCTCTCTCTGTATCTGTCTGTCTGTCTCTCTCTGTCTCTCATCCTCTCTCTCTCACCCTGTCATTCTTTCTATTTCTATCTCTGTCTTTCTCTCCCCTCCTATCCCGCTCCATCTCTCTCCCTCCATCTCTCCATCCCAGTCTGTCTCCTGCCTCCCTCTTGGCCACCTCTGATTCCTCCTCTTCGCTGAAATAAATCCTGCTATTTCTGCCACACAACACAAGTTCCAACTATTTCATAAAATGATGTCTAGAAGGACCCAGCAGAGGAGGACGCAGACATATGTGATTAATGTCTCCAGCGCGGCGCTCCTCCAGCGTAGCGCTCCTCCAGCGTGGCGCTCCTCCAGCGTCATAGCACTCCTCCAGCGTAGCGCTCCTCCAGCGTAGCGCTCCTCCAGCGTAGCGCTCCTCCAGCGTAGCGCTCCTCCAGCGTAGCGCTCCTCCAGCGTCATAGCGCTCCTCCAGCGTCATAGCGCTCCTCCAGCGTAGCGCCCCTCCAGCGCGGCGCTCCTCCAGCGTAGCGCCCCTCCAGCGCGGCGCTCCTCCAGCGTCATAGCGCTCCTCCAGCGTAGCGCCCCTCCAGCGTCATAGCGCTCCTCCAGCGTAGCGCCCCTCCAGCGCGGCGCTCCTCCAGCGTAGCGCCCCTCCAGCGTAGCGCTCCTCCAGCGTAGCGCTCCTCCAGCGTCATAGCGCTCCTCCAGCGTAGCGCCCCTCCAGCGTCATAGCGCTCCTCCAGCGTAGCGCCCCTCCAGCGCGGCGCTCCTCCAGCGTGGCGCTCCTCCAGCGTGGCGCTCCTCCAGCGTAGCGCCCCTCCAGCGCGGCGCTCCTCCAGCGTGGCGCTCCTCCAGCGTGGCGCCCCTCCAGCGTGGCGCCCCTCCAGCGTGGCGCTCCTCCAGCCCGGCGCCCCTCCAGCGTGGCGCCCCTCCAGCGTGGCGCCCCTCCAGCGTGGCGCTCCTCCAGCGTGGCGCTCCTCCAGCGTAGCGCTCCTCCAGCCCAGCGCCCCTCCAGCGTGGCGCCCCTCCAGCGTAGCGCTCCTCCAGCGTAGCGCCCCTCCAGCGTGGCGCCCCTCCAGCGTGGCGCCCCTCCAGCGTGGCGCCCCTCCAGCGTGGCGCTCCTCCAGCGTGGCGCTCCTCCAGCGTAGCGCTCCTCCAGCCCAGCGCCCCTCCAGCGTGGCGCCCCTCCAGCGTAGCGCCCCTCCAGCGTAGCGCCCCTCCAGCGTGGCGCCCCTCCAGCGTGGCGCCCCTCCAGCGTGGCGCTCCTCCAGCGTGGCGCTCCTCCAGCGTGGCGCTCCTCCAGCGTAGCGCTCCTCCAGCCCGGCGCCCCTCCAGCGTGGCGCCCCTCCAGCGTAGCGCCCCTCCAGCGTAGCGCCCCTCCAGAGTGGCGCCCCTCCAGCGTGGCGCTCCTCCAGCGCGGCGCTCCTCCAGCGTAGCGCTCCTCGAGCCAAGCAATGGCTTCCTCCAGGCCTTACCCCCCCCCAGCCTGCTCCCCGTTCTCTCAGCCATGTACAGGGAGGGGACAACAGATCTTATCGAGTCACCGGGCAATCGCAATTCCCTTCGCAGTTTTTCGGGGTATTTTTCCAGCTGGAAGCCGACGAAGCCACGACAACCTGATTTCTGAAGAGAGTTTTGATGTGTGTTGGATAACGCGAGCCTGGTTTTCACCTAGCGCTCCGGGACCCCTGCAGGCGCAGGTATTCTCGCGGGGGAAAGGGGTCGGACTGAGTGCTGCTTGTGTTCTCCGCACAAGGCGGACGTGCTTGAAGCCTCCCACGGATCCGCGCTGGCAGGGTGCTTTAGACAGGAGAAGAAGAAGAGAAAACGTGACCGACCTCCTGACCTTCTGGACTGTTATAATAACGCTGTGAATGTGTGTTGTCACACCTCGGCTGCCATGACGATATTAGTGATTAGAGACTCTTGAACTTCCACAATTCCTATTCTTCCAAGACGTGTTCAGGTCGGAGTGCGAGAGGCTAATTGCTGGTTGCGGTGCTGAGGAACAGATTAAAGGAGAAGGCTGTGAAATGTATAAATAGAGCAGAACCCCGCTACCGGAGGAGAACAGCCGCTAGAATCTCCTGCTGAATACATGAAGGTGGATCTGTGTGGGTACAGCAGATTCCTCTCCCCTATCACACTCTGACTCACGAAGCTCTCCTCTGTGATTCACTCCATATCCACCACACAGGAAGGCTTGGCTTTGTAAACACACGGCCGGTGATTATATAAGCTTCATCCGGCGCCAGTGATGCTACAGAAGTATGATTCACAGCGTTTCTCTGACGAACGGGAAGGAGTGTCTGTCCCTCTTCTTCCCAGACATTATTCAATTAGAGTTGGTTGTCTTCCTCTGACCGCCAACGCTCTGAGGAAGTCCCCCGGCACAGTCAATACCCTCCCCAATTCCCTGGGAATACCTCCTCTCCCCCCTCCTCTCCCCCCTCTACTCCCTTCTCCCTCCTCTACCCTTTCCATCCCCCTTCCCCCGCCCCCTCCCTCCTCTCTCAACTTCACTTTTCTCTCCCCCCATTCCTCCTCCTCTCCCCTCCACCTGCCCTGTGTGCTGTTGTGGTGGTGGTGTGTGTTTTTGCTGCTGTTGTGTGTTTGTGGGGGTGGTGTGTGTCTGTGAGTGTTTGTGGTGTCTGTGAGTGTTTGTGCTAGTGGTGTGTGTGTGTGTGTGTGTGTGTCTGTGAGTGTTTGTGTGGTGTGTGTTTGCAGTGGGAGGTGAAAGCCAGGTAAACAGGACAGTACTAGACTCTCAACTGAACAAAATACAAGAAATAATTGCGAAGCCGTCCTAAAAGGATTTGCCTACTTGTACTTTCAATGAGCTGTGCTGCGTTTCTTTTCAAATTCTCTGATTGAATTGAATAGAGCAGATGACAGATACCTGACGTGTACAACAGGATGTTGGCTCTCAGACTGTACATTACCCCTGATAAGAGCAAGGTACTGTACATAACCCTGATAAGAGCAAGGTACTGTACATAACCCCTGATAAGAGCAAGGTACTGTACATAACCCCTGATAAGAGCAAGGTACTGTACATAACCCTGATAAGAGCAAGGTACTGTACATAACCCCTGATAACAGCAAGGTCCTGTACATAACCCCTGATAACAGCAAGGTCCTGTACGTAACCCCTGATAAGAGCAAGGTACTGTACATAACCCCTGATAAGAGCAAGGTCCTGTACATAACCCTGATAAGAGCAAGGTACTGTACATAACCCTGATAAGAGCAAGGTACTGTACATAACCCTGATAACAGCAAGGTACTGTACATAACCCCTGATAACAGCAAGGTCCTGTACATAACCCCTGATAACAGCAAGGTACTGTACATAACCCCTGATAAGAGCAAGGTACTGTACATAACCCCTGATAACAGCAAGGTCCTGTACATAACCCCTGATAACAGCAAGGTACTGTACATAACCCTGATAAGAGCAAGGTACTGTACATAACCCTGATAAGAGCAAGGTACTGTACATAACCCTGATAAGAGCAAGGTACTGTACATAACCCTGATAACAGCAAGGTACTGTACATAACCCTGATAAGAGCAAGGTACTGTACATAACCCCTGATAAGAGCAAGGTCCTGTACATAACCCCTGATAACAGCAAGGTCCTGTACATAACCCCTGATAACAGCAAGGTCCTGTACATAACCCCTGATAAGAGCAAGGTACTGTACATAACCCCTGATAACAGCAAGGTCCTGTACATAACCCTGATAACAGCAAGGTACTGTACATAACCCTGATAAGAGCAAGGTACTGTACATAACCCTGATAAGAGCAAGGTACTGTACATAACCCTGATAAGAGCAAGGTACTGTACATAACCCTGATAAGAGCAAGGTACTGTACATAACCCCTGATAACAGCAAGGTCCTGTACATAACCCCTGATAACAGCAAGGTCCTGTACGTAACCCCTGATAAGAGCAAGGTACTGTACATAACCCCTGATAAGAGCAAGGTCCTGTACATAACCCTGATAAGAGCAAGGTACTGTACATAACCCTGATAAGAGCAAGGTACTGTACATAACCCTGATAACAGCAAGGTACTGTACATAACCCCTGATAACAGCAAGGTCCTGTACATAACCCCTATAACAGCAAGGTACTGTACATAACCCCTGATAAGAGCAAGGTACTGTACATAACCCCTGATAACAGCAAGGTCCTGTACATAACCCCTGATAACAGCAAGGTACTGTACATAACCCTGATAAGAGCAAGGTACTGTACATAACCCTGATAAGAGCAAGGTACTGTACATAACCCTGATAAGAGCAAGGTACTGTACATAACCCTGATAACAGCAAGGTACTGTACATAACCCTGATAAGAGCAAGGTACTGTACATAACCCCTGATAAGAGCAAGGTCCTGTACATAACCCCTGATAACAGCAAGGTCCTGTACATAACCCCTGATAACAGCAAGGTCCTGTACATAACCCCTGATAACAGCAAGGTCCTGTACATAACCCCTGATAACAGCAAGGTCCTGTACATAACCCCTGATAACAGCAAGGTACTGTACATAACCCTGATAAGAGCAAGGTACTGTACATAACCCTGATAAGAGCAAGGTACTGTACATAACCCCTGATAACAGCAAGGTCCTGTACATAACCCCTGATAACAGCAAGGTCCTGTACATAACCCTGATAAGAGCAAGGTACTGTACATAACCCTGATAAGAGCAAGGTACTGTTACATAACCCTGATAACAGCAAGGTACTGTACATAACCCTGATAACAGCAAGGTCCTGTACATAACCCCTGATAACAGCAAGGTACTGTACATAACCCCTGATAAGAGCAAGGTACCTGTACATAACCCCTGATAACAGCAAGGTCCTGTACATAACCCCTGATAACAGCAAGGTACTGTACATAACCCTGATAAGAGCAAGGTACTGTACATAACCCTGATAAGAGCAAGGTACTGTACATAACCCTGATAAGAGCAAAGGTCCTGTACATAACCCTGATAACAGCAAGGTACTGTACATAACCCTGATAAGAGCAAGGTACTGTACATAACCCTGATAAGAGCAAGGTACTGTACATAACCCCTGATAACGAGCAAGGTCCTGTACATAACCCCTGATAACAGCAAGGTCCTGTACATAACCCCTGATAAGAGCAAGGTACTGTACATAACCCTGATAAGCAGCAAGGTACTGTACATAACCCTGATAACAGCAAGGTACTGTACATAACCCCTGATAAGCAGCAAAGGTACTGTACATAACCCCTGATAACAGCAAGGTACTGTACATACCCCTGATAAGAGCAAGGTACTGTACATAACCCCTGATAACAGCAGGTCTGTACATAACCCTGATAGAGCAAGGTACTGTACATAACCCTGATAAGAGCAAGGTACTGTACATAACCCTGATAAGCAGCAAGGTACTGTACATAACCCTGATAAGAGCAAGTCCTGTACATAACCCCTGATAACAGCAAGGTACTGTACATAACCCTGATAAGAGCAAGGTACTGTACATAACCCCTGATAAGCAGCAAGGTACTGTACATAACCCTGATAAAAGCAAGGTACTGTACATAACCCTGATAACAGCAAGGTACTGTACATAACCCTGATAAGAGCAAGGTACTGTACATAACCCCTGATAAGCAGCAAGGTCCTGTACATAACCCCTGATAACAGCAAGGTACTGTACATAACCCCTGATAACAGCAAGGTCCTGTACATAACCCCTGATAACAGCAAGGTCCTGTACATAACCCCTGATAACAGCAAGGTCCTGTACATAACCCCTGATAACAGCAAGGTACTGTACATAACCCTGATAAGAGCAAGGTACTGTACATAACCCTGATAAGAGCAAGGTACTGTACATAACCCCTGATAACAGCAAGGTCCTGTACATAACCCCTGATAACAGCAAGGTCCTGTACATAACCCCTGATAAGAGCAAGGTACTGTACATAACCCTGATAAGAGCAAGGTACTGTACATAACCCTGATAAGAGCAAGGTACTGTACATAACCCTGATAACAGCAAGGTACTGTACATAACCCCTGATAACAGCAAGGTCCTGTACATAACCCCTGATAACAGCAAGGTACTGTACATAACCCCTGATAAGAGCAAGGTACTGTACATAACCCCTGATAACAGCAAGGTCCTGTACATAACCCCTGATAACAGCAAGGTACTGTACATAACCCTGATAAGAGCAAGGTACTGTACATAACCCTGATAAGAGCAAGGTACTGTACATAACCCTGATAACAGCAAGGTCCTGTACATAACCCTGATAAGAGCAAGGTACTGTACATAACCCTGATAACAGCAAGGTACTGTACATAACCCTGATAAGAGCAAGGTACTGTACATAACCCTGATAAGAGCAAGGTCCTTCAGCACGGCTTCCTAGGAAAACAAATCCAAACATCCATATTGTTAACGTACAGTAGCTGTGACCATGTATGCCCGTGTGTCCACACCTGGTGAGCCGCAGAGATCTACGGAGCTGCTGTGTCAGAGGAAGTGTGCGTGTGTGGAAATACACCAGAGCCTTCAGTGTGTCTTCACCATAGACACACTGAAGGCTCCCTGCCTTGGAAGGTGTTGCAGAATGTTACCCTCCCTCACTCCATCATAGCTACGTGTGTTTGAGTCAATGTGTCTCCACCTGTTCACCCAGTCAGACACGACTGCTCCGATCAGGGCCTGAGGGATGTGTTTAGGTGGAGAACCATCCATTTCTCCTCTAATATATTGGAGGGTAGAACAGACTCAGGCAGGAGGCGATTTCCTGCAAGAGAACTCCTCTGGAAGCTTTGCCCGCTTCGCTTTCACATGCAGAAAACAATTTGCACTTAGCAAAAAAACGGCGCTCCCGCCGGCATTCCCTTGAGGGGTCCCTGACCAGCTGGAGAACAAACCTCTTTATCTGCCTGCCTGCCGTCCTCCTCCCCCCCCCCCACCCCCCCCCCCCCCCCCCGTACCCCCAGATCCCATCCCAAGAACACCAGTACACAAACAAGTCCTCATGTGAGATGCTACATCCTAGCACAACATCTGCGTAATAGACATTGAGGGCAATATGCCCCCATATCTTCTCACTTAGGAACACCATGATGTGCTTCTTAGCCAGGTATTTTATCATAGGCATTGTGGCGGTTTTAGACGATGATTGTCCTTTCCGGTTGAGGCAGAAGGGAGTCTGATTGTTTGAGGCAAGCCTGAGACTCCATTTCATTTTTATGTAAATGGAGGACATCAATTGAAATTCAATTTGTAATACTGGGCTTTCTAATGCGAGGGATGTTTTGACACAGTAGGGTGGCTGTGTGCGTTTGTGTGACTGCCTGCTGAAGGCAAAAGCTCCACGGACGGCCCTGTTGAACGAGGGAGCTCTCCGTCTATGATTAGGATTCGTGTACTTTGGCAGAGTAGGCGAGATACGTTCATGACGACATGAATTCGAGGAGTTGGCTTCAGTCCAAAGTGGCCTCTTCAGCCCTTGTCGTGTCATGGACATGAACTTGCATGTCCTTGACACGACAAGGGCTGAAGAGCTTTCAGATGCATTTCCTTGTTGTGTAGTTGCTTCTGAAACATCTCCTCTCGTGTTTCCGTGCGTCTGTGTCACGGCGTCTTTAATCTTGTGCATAGCGTACCGAATCTGACCCCACGTAGGAACCCTCCGCTCTGGCTTTGATCTCCCGCACTCCACGCCTCCCTGGAGGAAATGGAAGCTCCCGATGGAGCGAGCGGCCCTGACATGGTCACCTGGGCTGGTCAGAGTGCTGTTGTTCAGCCAGTTGGGCCAGAGTATAAATAAGCCTTGCACGCCCTCCGTTCAGCTCCCTGCCTCGCCTCCACATCTCGCCGTGTCCTTGCAGGAGGCGGCTGAAAGGGTTCCTCTGAATGCGTGCATTTTAATACCGAGCTGGGCCTCGGGATTGAAATGCCCGTGGCCAGCAGGGACCTGGGGCTGCAGGACATCTGCTGAAGGGCTGGATGTTGGCCACAAGCTGTCACACACCAACGCTTATTTATGACAGTCAATTCACATACTGTGCTACAATCACTACCAGATACCTGCACAAGCTTTACATGAATTTAGAAGCAGTTGGACAGAAACAATAAACTATGTGTGTGTGTGTGTTTGAGAGAGAGACTGGACCATTGAATGTTCTTTTACATTTACATTTAGTCATTTAGCAGACGCTCTTATCCAGAGCGACTTACAGTAAGTAAGTCCCCCCGAGGCAAGTAGGGTGAAGTGCCTTGCCCAAGGACACAACGTCATTTGGCACGGCCGGGGAATCGAACTGGCGACCTTCAGATTACTAGCCCGACTCCCTCACCGCTCAGCCACCTGACTCTTTTGAAGGAATGTGTGCATGCATGCAAAATGCATGCATGCATGCATGCAAAACCTCCAGATCCAAACATGAGGCACCTGTGACAAACATGAGACACCTGTGACAAACATGAGACACCTGTGACAAACAGGACACACCTGTGACAAACAGGACACACTTGTGACAAACAGGACACACCTGTGACACACATGAGGCACCTGTGACAAACATGACACACCTGTGACAAACAGGACACACCTGTGACAATCTTGAGACACCTGTGACAAACAGGACACACCTGTGACACACATGAGGCACCTGTGACAAACATGACACACCTGTGACAAACAGGACACACCTGTGACAATCTTGAGACACCTGTGACAAACAGGACACACCTGTGACAATCTTGAGACACCTGTGACAAACAGGACACACCTGTGACAAACATGACACACCTGTGACAAACAGGACACACCTGTGCCAAACATGACACACCTGTGACAAACAGGACACACCTGTGCCCAGTCCGTCCTGCTGATTGGGCTGACGGGAGTCAGATGGCTGAGCGGTGAGGGAGTCGGGCTAGTAATCTGAAGGTTGCCAGTTCGATTCCCAGCCGTGCCAAATGACGTTGTGTCCTTGGGCAAGGCACTTCACCCTACTTGCCTCGGGGGGAATGGCCCTGTACTTACTGTAAGTCGCTCTGGATAAGAGCGTCTGCTAAATGACTAAATGTAAAATGTAATGTAGTTAATGCTCCCTCTCAGGACAAGTGACTCCTCCCCCTGCTCATGTGATGACTCCTCCTCCTCCCCTAACTCCTCCCCCTGCTCCTGTGCCTGACCACCAGTGTGTTGTCAAGGCGGGGCTTGATCACGTCTGATACAATGCTGATAAATTTATATTGAACACATTTTGCATGTGAACCAATTATTTTGATGGTTACCTGTATCATCTACAGTCGTATCTTCAGCAAAGCCCGAGCGATAAAGAATTAGGAAGAATAGTCACCGTGAACATCGTCTGAGCCTTAAGTTTTTAGCCTGGTAAAAAGCAGGTATATTTTCAGGATATAGCCATATGTCTGAGGCCAGTGAGATTGATGACCGCAGTCACTGTAGATAATTAGCGGCTAGCTTTATCCTCCAAGTTGAACACATGTAGCTGCGTTATTTCTAAAAATAGGTCGTAAATGTGTGTGGCTCGCTAACCCTTAGTGCATTCATCTTGCCAATTAATACTCCTTTGGCATCGTGTATAAATGAAGCTGTGTGCTCTTCAGCCCAGGCCATGGCAGTGTGCTACCCATAGTGACCTAATAATGCCCAGTTACTCTGACTGTGGGTGCACTGGCTGCTGTTAAAGCCTCTAGTGCGGGTGTCAAGAGTATGCTATATCTGAATAGTGGCACTCTTTCAGCAAGTTTGTTCAGCCTGAATAATGAAAGCAATGTGTCACACTGTGTAATATAATGTGCATTGAGCTGCGGGCTGTGAGTTCCTGAATGCTCGACTGTGCTGACGTCACTGAGATATCAAGGGCAGTTCCTAGCTCGCCTCTGTCTGGGTTAACAGTGTCACGGTGACAGGCTCGATGACAACAGACCCAGTCCAACAGCCCAGTTCTCCCCTCTCCCAGGCCAGACATCCTTGGTGTTTTGATTGAAACGTCCATCACATGTTGGCTCCGGAAGCCTGATTTGTCCTGGGGATTACCCATGCTCCTTCTCTCTGTGGAGACAGGAGCACTGATCATCAGCCCAGTGAATGATGGACAGAACGCCGGAGGACAAACACTGTCTGGGTCTCTCTCTGTCTCTCTGTCTCTCTCTCTGTGTCTCTGTCTGTCTGTCTGTCTGTCTGTCTCTCTCTCTCTCTCTCTCTCTCTCTCTCTCTCTCTCTCTCTCTCTCTGTGTCTGTATCTGTCTTTCTGTCTCTGTCTTTCTGTCTCTCTCTGTCTCTGTCTGTCTCTCTCTCTCTCTCTCTCTCTCTCTCTCTCTCTCTCTCTGTGTCTCTGTCTTTCTGTCTGTCTCTCTCTCTCTCTGTCTCTCTGTCTGTCTGTCTCTCTCTGTGTCTCTCTGTCTCTCTCTGTCTCTCTCTCCCTGTCTCGCTCGCTCTTTCTCTGTCTCTCTCTCCCTGTCTCTCCCTCTCTTTCTCTGTCTCTCTTTGTCTCTCTCTCTCTGTTGCTCTCTTTCTTATGCACTCTTCTTCTCTGCTCCCTTCCCCTCCATCCCACCCTCTCTCCCTCTCTTTCTGTCTCCCTCTCTCTCTCTCCATCTCTCCCTCCACTGGAGAGCGCAGAGCCCGCAGTGGCAGTGTGCTCTGGCAGCAGATGCATTACACTGCGTTGACATTCCAAGTTGTCCCCTCGGTGCCTGGGTGTGTGTGAGTGACAGCCGGCCTGGGAAAGCTCCACTGGCCCATAATTCACCAGATAGTGTGTGTTCTCCCTGCGCCCATGGATCCCTGCACTCATTGTCACTTCCCGGGGCACAAAAGCCTGTGACAACTCACACACACACACACACACACTCTCTCTGTCTCTCTCTCTCTCTCTCTCTCTCTCTCTCTCTCTCTCTCTCTCTCTCTCTCTCTCTCACTACCTTTTCTCCCCCTTTCCAACCCCCCCCCCCTTGCCCTCTAAATATCCCCCCCCCCCTTTCCTACCTCCTCCCCCCGCCTCCCCATCAGAGCCCGACCCCCTTGGAGGGTGTTTGTGGGAGCCTGTGGTGAAGGGGACTGGGCTCAGGAACCCCAATCACAGTCACACGTCATGTGCAACCGAAGTGTCCAGACTCGCTCGGGCAACTCTGCCTTCCCAGAGAAGGAGAGAGGACCATGAGCTGCTGGGAGGACATCCCCAGATAGATGTCTCCTACAACAAGAACCAGGCGTATATGTTCCTAATGTGAAGATAGATTAGTGCTCCCAGTGGGATCATGTCAAAAAGAATGCAATGTCATGTCCAGAACAATAAAAATTGATTTTTAATAGATTAGAAGTATTTTAATAGGTAATCAACATGCCAGATTGAAATTCTAAATGTGTTGGCGACTGTTAAAATTGGTTCTCTAAAATATAACCATATAGCATAAAACGTAATCCTAAACGTAATCATATTAAAATAAACCAATATTCTAATTGCCTTGGCTACAGTACAAGCAGTCTTACAGATAACCCGCACATTAAGGTGACGTATTAATGTGCTGGCTACAGTGTTGGTAGTGCAGCGTGATGGTAGCTGTCCAGGGTCCTGGTCTCTCTGCAGCAGGGCCTGCAGTGCCGCTCTGACAGGCGGAATGTTCCAGAGCTCCCCTGCTGCCTTCAAAAGAGCCACAAAGCATCCATGCTGATCGTCTTAGCTGGGCCCCCTCTCCTCGCCCCCCTCTTACCCCCGTCCCCCGTAATGAAGCAGGGCAGAGGAGCTCAGGGGCTCAGCATCTTCCTCTAACCCCAACTTAACAAGCCCCCCCCCGCCTGCCCCCCAATCCCCTCCCCCCCCCCCCCCCCCAAACCACAAACTCTCAGACCAATCTGTCCAGTGCTCTGAAGTATTATTAGACTTAGAAGCTCTCTGAGGGGCTGCAGGGAGCAGCCGAGGGCTGGGAGATGAGATGTGCTACAGGGGCGACTAGTTCCATTAAGAAGGCATTCACCAGGGCCTTTGTTGCAGACTCCCTCCGCTCACAGGATGTAGTGAGGGCCTGCCGGTCCGTGACCATCTCATCTATCTTTCAGGATTTGAGGGAACTCGCTGTGAAATTGACACCGACGAATGTTCCTCCAGTCCGTGTCTGAACCGAGGCCTCTGTCTGGATGGACTCAATAGCTACAGGTAAACACCGTTTAATGATCCCATTACCATACATGCACTGGATCACTCTCATAGCCATACACAATATTGACCAGATACTGTCATATATACAGTACCAGTCAAAAGTTTGGACACATTTTCCCATTCTTTTGACTGGTACTGAATGGGAAAATATGTCCAAACTTTTGACTGGTACTGTATATATATACATACTCTCAGTATAGATTTCCTTAGACAGTGTATACTCTTTCAGTGTGTACTGTCATATACATACTATCAGTGTATACTTTCATATACATACTTTCTCTGATTATACTGTCATAAATATACTAACCAAGTATATACTTGCATATACATACTATCAGTGTATACTTTCATTTCGCCGGGGGGGGGGGGGGGGGGGGTCATTAACAGTTATTCAGCTACACGAAAGAACATACCTGACCTGGGACGCTGAATAGGCTAAATTAGCATAAAAAGCAAGTCCAACGAGCAAGTTACCGGTAAGCTAGTTCACAAAGCTCCCGATCTCATTCCACGTCACTGAATCTGTTGAACTCGTTGGTTTATGTCAGTCAGTATGAATTAACATTTAAAAACATGTTCAAATACATATATTTGTATATGTAAGTCACACCTGACTATCAGTCGCAGGACCAGCCAAACTATGAAGAAAAGGTGCGAAAATACGGTACTCGCAAATCCCTTATCATTGTAAACTCATACAATGGCCTCTACAAATAATATACTAGTTCATACGTCGTGTCTTTAATAGTTTTCCAAATGATAGTTTGTATTTAATTAGATTTTCAAAATATTGACAATCAACACTGTGATTGTGACTGGAAAAGACAAGCAAACAACACATCTGCTTTAGCAGTTACACTCTAATGGGAACAATTAATTCTGAGGCTTCCATTATATAATAATATAATGTTCTATAATATAATAATACAACTATGATGACCTACAAAGCATAATTAATATGTCGGCTGCATCCTAACCCCATTCATTACGGTTGTCCATTTGAGTGGTTGTGTGTATATGTATTGGTGCATTTGTGTGTGTGTGTGTATATATTTGTATAAATGTGTGTGTGTCCGTGGGGATGTGTGTGTGTGTGAGTGTGGATGGTGTGTCATAACAGCATAAGCAGAACGAGCTTTGATAAAGTTAAATGAACTGATATATGAGAACAGTTGATGTCATGTTGCCTCAAAGCCCCATCCAGACATGATGCTTTGTGGCTTTGAGACGCAGCCCTTGTAGTTGAAATGAGGTCAATTCAATAAAAGCCCTTTCAAATGGTAAGTGAGTTGTTTACATAGAAGCCCCTTCTCTACATCTTAATCTAAGGTTTAGCTTCACAATCAGAATCCATTCTGGCAATCAATGTGTGATCTGTAATTCATATCTATTAAAGCTGTCATTCATATGGCTTTTCCTTCCTCCCCCACGTGACGCCATGAAACACGTGGAGGTTCTTTCTTTTTCTTATGCGCGAGGGGGGAAAATATCAATATTAATGATTTCTTTGTTTGCAGCTGCGACTGTAAACCGGGTTTTTCTGGTCTGGACTGTGAGGATGACATCAATGAGTGTGCCTCCAGCCCCTGCCTGAACAAGGCTGTGTGCCAGGATCTGCAGAACAGGTACTGGGCTGCTCCGATGCTGCTCCGGTGCTGCTCCGATGCTGCTCCGATGCTGCTCCGGTGCTGCTCCGATGCTGCTCCGGTGCTGCTCCGGTGCTGCTCCGGTGCTGCTCCGATGCTGCTCCGGTGCTGCTCCGGTGCTGCTCCGATGCTGCTCCGGTGCTGCTCCGGTGCTGCTCCGATGCTGCTCCGATGCTGCTCCGGTGCTGCTCCGGTGCTGCTCCGGTGCTGCTCCGGTGCTGCTCCGATGCTGCTCCGATGCTGCTCCGATGCTGCTCCGGTGCTGCTCCGGTGCTGCTCCGGCTTTGATATTCCTTCTCAGAACGGTTGTTCTTTTTTCTCTTCTTTTCTCCTGGTTTCATTTTTCATCTCCCGGTCCCTGTTATTGTATTGACAATTCAAACCAAAACGTGCCAGGTAAAAACAAATCCTGTCCTCTGCCTGTTGTAAGAGGACATGATGGTTTCGAAACCCCGGAGTGAGATGTCCCTGCAATTATTCTCCAGAGTGTCTTAAAACAGTGGTTCTCCTTTAACCCTGACACACAGAATCTGGCGTTTGGAAAAGCTGAGATTCAGCTGGAGGGCTTCATGGCTCCAGATTGGTCTGGCTCCTCCATAGAGCTCCTCTGTGCTGCTGTTAATGGCAGCCATGGGGCCCGTGGGCCTGGCCGACAGATGGGCGGACGAGTCCCTGGGCCAATTTTGGTCCTAAATGGTTTGTCTCCAGTTTGTCTCCTGTCAGGGCTGTGCTCCCGGGAGCAGCGCGCTCCTGTGAGTGCTGTCTGTGATGGTGCAGTCCTGGGAGTTCACATCAGGTGTGGTGGAGGTTTACCACCTCTCTCAGTGGCCCAGTTGAAGCAGCCTAGCGCTGTCTGCTGTGATAATGAGGCCCAGCGCTCCGCTCCTCTCCCCTCTCAGGGTTCAGGCTAGCTACACTCTCCTATCCCCTCTCAGGGTCCAGGCTAGCTACACTCTCCTCTCCCCTCTCAGGGTCCAGGCTAGCTACACTCTCCTCTCCTCTCCCCTCTCTGGGTCCAGGCTAGCTACACTCTCCTCTCCCCTCTCAGGGTCCAGGCTAGCTACACTCTCCTCTCCCCTCTCAGGGTCCAGGCTAGCTACACTCTCCTCTCCCCTCTCAGGGTCCAGGCTAGCTACACTCTCCTCTCCCCTCTCAGGGTCCAGGCTAGCTACACTCTCCTCTCCCCTCTCAGGGTCCAGGCTAGCTACACTCTCCTCTCCCCTCTCAGGGTCCAGGCTAGCTACACTCTCCTCTCCCCTCTCAGGGTCCAGGCTAGCTACACTCTCCTCTCCCCTCTCAGGGTCCAGGCTAGCTACACTCTCCTCTCCCCTCTCAGGGTCCAGGCTAGCTACACTCTCCTCTCCCCTCTCAGGGTCCAGGCTAGCTACACTCTCCTCTCCCCTCTCAGGGTCCAGGCTTGCTACACTCTCCTCTCCCCTCTCAGGGTCCAGGCTAGCTACACTCTCCTCTCCCCTCTCAGGGTCCAGGCTAGCTACACTCACCTCTCCCCTCTCAGGGTCCAGGCTAGCTACACTCTCCTCTCCTCTCCCCTCTCAGGGTCCAGGCTAGCTACACTCTCCTCTCCCCTCTCAGGGTCCAGGCTAGCTACACTCTCCTCTCCCCTCTCAGGGTCCAGGCTAGCTACACTCTCCTCTCCCCTCTCAGGGTCCAGGCTAGCTACACTCTCCTGTTCTCCTGCTTACTTCTACACCTACAATCTCTTAACACACACCTCCACCCTACACACCTCCACCCTACAAACACCTACCCTATACACGCCTCTAACACACACCTACCCTACACACTAACCTATGCACACACCTCTAACACACTTACCCTACACACACCTCTACCCTATACCCCCCTCACCCTACAAACAACCCTACGCATACCTACCCAGACCCAGCCTCTACACACACCTCTACCTAACCTCTACCTAACCCCAGACCTAGCCTCTACACACACCTCTACCTAACCCCAGACCCAGCCTCTACACACACCTCTACCTAACCTCTACCTAACCCCAGACCTAGCCTCTACACACACCTCTACCTAACCCCAGACCCAGCCTCTACACACACCTCTACCTAACCCCAGACCTAGCCTCTACACACACCTCTACCTAACCTCTACCTAACCCCAGACCTAGCCTCTACACATACCTCTACCTAACCTCTACCTAACCTCAGACCCAGCCTCTATACACACCTCTACCTAACCTCTACCTAACCTCTACCTAACCCCAGCACCTGCCTGGAGTCCGTGTGTTGTGTTGACTACATGTAATGGTCTTGCTATCAGAGGTTGGTAAGCTTGACCTGGGAACACAACTCCCTATCCTCAATATCTACAAAAGGCACTGTCTACATTTTCATTACATTACATTACACAGTTTCACTCTGTCTCTTTCTCTCTCATCCTTTGTGTGTCTGTCTCTCTCTTTCTATCCATCTTTTTTCTCTCTCCTCCTCTCCTGTCTTCATTCTTGACCTCCTTAGGTTTCTGTGCAGCTGCCCCCCCGAGTACTTTGGGAGGCTGTGTGACCTGGATGTGAATGAGTGTGAGTCTTCCCCCTGCCTCCACCAGGGCGCCTGCATCAACACGCCAGGAGGCTTCGACTGTGTCTGTCACCCCGGCTTCACAGGTAGACCCCCCCCCCCCTGCCACCCCCCCCCGGTGACAGAGAGATCAATATGAGAGGCTAAAGCTTGTCCTGAGTGTCTGAGTCACCTGCCTCCGCAGCACCTGTTGCTGCGGTTCCTTTTGTCCCTTTTTTTTGTTGCTTCACAACAGCTGCCTGTATAATTACCACCACATGACCCAGTCATACTCACCCTGAGGAGCCAATTCAGCCTCACATTTTGATCTGCTCCAATCTCTCCCCTTTCTCCTCCAAGACCTGTATTTCTCTGGGGTCTTCACTCTCACCAATCTGGTGTTGTTTTACTGCTGGCCATTACTCCTCTCTCCTTTGCACCAAATACCAATATCGACTCTCTCTCCCTCGTTCACTCTGTCTCTCTTTCTCTCTTGTTCTCTCTCTCTTGTTCTCGCTCACGCTCTCTCTCTGTCTTTCTGTCTTTTGGTCCGTGGTTCAGACCATCGAATCCCGATTCTTGTCAGGTAGTGGGAAGATTAATTTCATTTGTCTTCCCCACTGTATCATCAATTTATCCTCTCCCCGTCGAGAAAAGGGAGAGGAGGGGGAGAAGTCTCGGAGGGACTGACACTCTGGAGGGAAGACGCTGACATGCATGGCCCAATTCCCACAGAAGCTGTTTTTATTATTAGGCCTCAGCATAGTACAAGTCATTACTTTCTCCTCTGCTCCCAGCCCGTCTCTGGGCCCCTGGGGGTCCCCCGAGGGCCCCTGCGGACGATGTATTCTGGATTGGTTCAACCAGCCTGAGCTCACACAAAATATTTGCCTTAATAAGACGCGGGGCGGTGTTGCAACTCGGAAAGGGAACAGATGGAGGGGGGGGGGGGGGGGGGGGGGAGGGAGAGAGAGAGAGAATGAATGAAAAGGAAATACAGAAAGAAAGAGAGAAAGAAATAAAGGGGCGGGGGGGAAGCGAGTAAAGAAATAAGCAAGATAAAAAATAAGGAGTGTGTGAGGACACATTAAAGGAGAGAGCGAGAGAGAGGGAGTAACAGAAGTGACTATGCTCTGGTCTGGCGCTAGATAGACTGTCTGGGACTGATCTACCACATAATGATTTTATAAATTGAAAATGTGTTTTTCTTTGCAGCTGCTATGATGTGTCATCTGCTCTGCCACTGGAATCCTGTAACTCATTGTGTCACTTTGATGCTATTATCAAATTCATTCTCATAAAACTTGTTTCATCCATCAGAGGGCCTGGGGGCCGCTGCGTATGGAATGCCAACATTCATTTTCTCTGCCCATGTAGCCTGGAAAATGAAGTGTTCAGGTATTATAGCTGGTGGCTCTCGTTCAATCTGAATACAAATATCCTCAGGCTTCATCCAGAGTGTCTGAAATTGTTTTGGTTTCAAATAAATGGTAAGTGTCCAAGTCTTTGAAAAACTTTTCACTCATGGACCGAATTAAGGCTCTTATTTGGCTGGGTGGCCTTATTAGGTTTCGTCTTGGCAATGTCATTAACACATAGACCAAATTTGATTCATGCACACACGTCGCTTTGCATAAAAGCAACTGCTAAATGAATCAAATGTAAAATCTCAATGTAAATACATGAATTAGGCGTGACAAGCCCTTCTACACTAAACTGAAAACACTAAACTGTCTAACAGACCTCATGTTTTCATAAGGATAATGGAAGTGTTATAACAGGGTCATTAGACCCTGCATAGCTTCAGAGATTTAGGAAATAATAGGATCTCTACCAAGCTAAAAGAACAGTGTTATTAAACCTGCAGTCTGTCCACCACAGTCTGTCATCGCCCAGCACAAGTACAGTAATATCCTCTGGGCAGACAGTCCTCTTTCTCTCCTCTGCTCTCCACAAAAGAATGAAATCTGATCATAGTTTTTGGATCTCCTCCCCCCACCCCCCCCATAAAAAGGTTCAAGCTGTGAGAGGTAATTGGGGATATAGAAAACGGAAAGATTATTATTTAATTTCTCTCACTTTCTCAGAGGGTTTTGCTTCAGTTCCTCTAAGAAGGTTAACGTTTGGGATTAGACCTAACAGCTTTCTAATCCCTCTCCTGCTCTGCTCTTCATCTCTTGGCAGAGCCAGATGTCAAGATGCATTATTTATCTCTTAGGTTTTCCAAAAGAGATGAGGACTTTGTGAACAGTAATCTTATTACAGATTAAAATTGGCAAGGATGCTGATTTAATGCACTTTACTGCAAGTTTCACCTATGGCATGAATTAAACAACTCATGCTGAGAAGGAACCTTCTTGTTCTGTAATACTGAGCCACCATAACCAAGTAACTACTGGAACTATTCCTGGTATTAGTATTTGGCCAAAGTTGCCTAGTGTTCAGAAAAGAGGTCTGTTGAATGTCTTTGCGTGTACAACACAGTTGTGTCATGTCTTTGTAATCTGTCCAGACCTTGTGGTGTTGAAATAGAAACATCATATCAGAAATGGGTTCATTACCTCCGAACGTGGTCAGGGTGGGAGGAACCACCACTGGCTGGGGGTGTGGAGAGGAACCACCACTGGCTGGGGCTGTGGTCAGGGTGGGAGGAACCACCACTGGCTGGGGCTGTGGTCAGGGTGGGAGGAACCACCACTGGCTGGGGGTGTGGAGAGGAACCACCACTGGCTGGGGCTGTGGAGAGGAACCACCACTGGCTGGGGCTGTGGTCAGGGTGGGAGGAACCACCACTGGCTGGGGCTGTGGTCAGGGTGGGAGGAACCACCACTGGCTGGGGGTGTGGAGAGGAACCACCACTGGCTGGGGATGTGGAGAGGAACCACCACTGGCTGGGGATGTGGAGAGGAACCACCACTGGCTGGGGATGGGGAGAGGAACCACCACTGGCTGGGGATGGGGAGAGGAACCACCACTGGCTGGGGATGGGGATGCGATGAGCAGGTCAGGATGGGAGGAACCACCACTGGCTGGGGCTGTGGAGAGGAACCACCACTGGCTGGGGATGGGGACGCGATGAGCAGGTCAGGGTGGGAGGAACCACCACTGGCTGGGGCTGTGGAGAGGAACCACCACTGGCTGGGGCTGTGGAGAGGAACCACCACTGGCTGGGGATGGGGACGCGATGAGCAGAACATGGGAGATGACTACATGCCAATTGCTCGCTTTATTGTTGTTTACCGTATTTGAACCTTTTGCTAAGTAATAGGCTCATGCTTTAATGGAGACGCCGTGGAGCCAGTGAACCTGACCTTCATGAAGGGGCAGCCTACACATCTGGCCCAGGGTCAGGGTTAGTCAGTGGTTCTCAATCCTGGACCTTGTGCCCCCCTACCCTGCACGTTTTAGATGTTTCCCTGCTCCAACACACCTGATTCAAATGAACGGGTCATCATCAAGCTCGGCAGAAGCCTGTCAACAACCCGTTCATGTTGAGTCAGGTGAGTTGGAGCAGGGAAACATCTCAAATGTGCAGGGCATAGGGGGCATGAACCTGGATTGAGAACCACTGGGGTTAGTAATCTGCTGGGTTAGGGTTGGGGTTAGTAATCTGCTGGGTTAGGGTTGGGGTTAGTAATCTGCTGGGTTAGGGTTGGGGTTAGTAATCTGCTGGGTTAGGGTTGGGGTTAGTAATCTGCTGGGTTAGGGTTGGGGTTAGTAATCTGCTGGGTTAGGGTTGGGGTTAGTAATCTGCTGGGTTAGGGTTGGGGTTAGTAATCTGCTGGGTTAGGGTTGGGGTTAGTAATCTGATGGGTTAGGGTTGGGGTTAGTAATCTGATGGGTTAGGGTTGGGGTTAGTAATCTGATGGGTTAGGGTTGGGGTTAGTAATCTGATGGGTTAGGGTTGAGGACATTTCAACAATGTACAAAGCACTGTTTGCATGGTAAGTGTATGATTTCCTCTTGATAACGGCGTAGCCTCGGAAACCTCAGAAACAATTATAATGTTGTTGCTTGCTTTCGTCCAGGTACACTCGAGCACTTTCGAGGTTCATGTTGTTTAATTGGGTGTGCTTTGCCTTCGGCAAGGGCACAACCTTTGTTCTCTCACATATATCTTATTATTATTATTTTTATTATTATTTTCCCACCCCTAAAACTCAGTCAATATTTGGCCTTCATAGACAACCTAGGTGTCAAAAGTTTCGTCTTGGTCTCGATTGCGTTGCTTCTATTGGGATTTACGTTCCGTTGCACGGTTTAGGCTGAGCTTAAGTTTTTGTGGAGAAAAGTGTCTTCTGTCAACGAAGGGTAGCAGTGCTAGCCTACGTCACTACGTCAGCACACGTTAGCAACGACGCATGGATACAACGTGATAGAGACGTTTTAGCACGCAAATTATGAGTGAAAAATGCCAACCCCCAAAATTACCAACCATTGGGTTTTGTTGAGAAAGCAATTTTGAGTGGAACTGCCATCTCGGATTTTTTATTTAGGTTGTGAAAGTCTTTGTAATTTGAGCGAGTGCGGGTCGCCCGTGAGACTGCCTAGGCGGCAGCCATGCAAGCGTCATAGTAGTTTAGTATTTTCGTATTTTTATAGTTCGGTCAATTCTACACCACAAAACAGAAGGAGGGCAATGTTATGACGATATGACTATTGTGAAGACAGCCAGATGGTGAGATTTTAATGTAGGTTGCTGTAAAAACTTTGATTGGTTTGCTACGTGAGAGCCCCGTCAGCCTCCGTTGACGATTGCGTCAGCTGTTGACGATCTTTGATGAGTATTTTCTTAATTTCGTACCAGGGTCAATTCTACATCAAAAATCAGAAGGAGGGCAGTGTTATAAAGATATGGCGATTGCGAAGACAGCCAGCGCGTCAGCATATTTTTGTGATTTGTGTAAAACTTGGAATTTGAGTGACACCACGGCTTGTTTTAACGTTAGCCCCCTCAGTCAGACTCGGCTCACCCACTGGCAGTGTGTAATACTGTCTTCAATGCCACAGCTAAACTTTATGTCAAAAGAAACGTTCTCATTTCCGGCGCTTTCAAACAATCAGTGAAATGTGGAGCAACAGCAGCTAGCTTGCCTCTAGCAAACTTATTTTGAATTAGCCATTTCCCCCTACATTAATGTCAAACTTATTTACGTTTTGGGGGGCATATTTTCAGTTAGCAGACGGTACTGTTTGAATCGCGATTCCATACTGCCAGTGACAACGTTGTTACAGTAGCTTGTTTCAAAGGGGGTTTGCAGCTGTTTCAAAGGGTGTTCTTAATGAAATATGCAATATGAGTAGGCTAAATGCTTGAAAATATCACTAGAAGGGAAAAACTTACAACCGACGCAAGCAAGCACACCCTACAATTTCCCCAGAAATTGTACCCTCTCTAGTTGTAATTTGTTCTTGTTCTGCTCTTCTGGTTCTTCCCATTGGCATGTATTTGCTTTTATACATCCTGTCATGAGTTACAAAACAACACAATACAGTTCCGTCCATTCATACAAATGAATCGTTAAAACCTTGAGACGCACTTCTGATCTCTATGACGCATTTCCTTGACGGCAATAATGGAGGAAGATTTGAAGAACCTGTGGTTGCAATTAGGATTAGATGATATGGATGTTATGAAAGATGTTTTGTGCAGCAGCCTCAAACATTATTCCCTGGCGGACTGCTTCAGTGAATTCAGCACAATGCTCTGCATCCTGTAGTCAGCACATAGTTGAGAGGTCATTCATAACGTCCGGATGTCTCTACAAGTCCTGCTGGCCCTGCATGGCAGCGCGGTGAAACACCTAGAGACCCAGTACACATTCAGAGTGCGCCTCCGAACCCTGATGACACAGCGAGGTGACTAAGAAGGAAATAAGGATTACAGAGCTGTAAGTGAGCAGATTACCATTTATTAGGATCAATCTTTGGGTTAGGATCACTTCTCCCACTTGAAGTAAAGGCGTCACCATCCTGGGTTGATTACTGTGTGTTTTTCGAACCGTGTGTTGTGGATTGGACTTTTTCCACTTGTATTACCTTCTGCAGCGTCATGAGATGTTCTAGGCTGCGTCGCGATCCAGGCTGTAAGCTGACCGCACGTTTCACCTGCGCGTCTTTCCCCCGCGTTCCCCTCCAGGAAGGTGGTGCGAGCGCGACGTGGACGAGTGTGCGTCCGTGCCGTGTCAGAACGGCGCCCGCTGCGTGGACGGGCCGGGCCTCTACCAATGCGTCTGCCCAAACGGATTCCTGGGTCCGCACTGTGAGACCAACATGGACGACTGTGTGTCCAGGCCTTGCCTGCATGGGAGGTAAGACTGTGTGTCCAGGCCTTGCCTACATGGGAGGTAAGCCCCCCCGCACCCTGCAGTCCCATGTCCGAGACACATGGTAACAGTGTGGTTTCAAAAGGAGACGTGGTAATGCTTCATAATTGTTCGACTCACTTAGCCGGCATCTGCCATCTCCTTCTGGCTGCTTTAAGTAGCTGTAATGTGGAGTTCATGACTGAACATGCCAGCACTCTCTATTACTGCTAGTTAAAGGAGCATGAAAGAGAAATTATTACTACCTGTTATTATACTCTCTTTGTACAGTGGCACTCAAAATCGTGTGATTGAGTAATTTTCTGGGTGCTTATATAATATATATATTTATACCATGGTCTGGGTGAATACTCGATTCTGATTGGCAGGGGTGTCCATTATCGGGTGATATATTTCAGATCGATGTTGACATCATATGGATGGATTGAGAAGTATATTTTAAACACAGATGTGTCATTGGACTGAAACCATGTTGTTTGTGCCCGTGCTGCTAGTTGCCGTGACGGCGTGGGTTCCTACGTCTGTGAGTGTGAGCCGGGCTGGGCCGGGCCCAGATGTGACACCGACGTGGACGTGAGTTCCCACAACAGCTCTACAGCCAGAGCGGTCTGTCTAGACGACAACTCAAGCCTTCCTCACGCATAGGCTCTGCGGAGGACAAAACGTTTGGGATTATAAAAAAAAAAAAAGCCTTCTATGTGTGGTATTCCATTCAAAATCTACATTGATTATTCTACAAGATAAGTCCATTGAACTACCAGGATCATGTAAGCATGGTACAAATGCCTGATGAAAACAAAATAGCTTATCCTAATCCCGAATCGATTGAAAACCCAGTGCAGCCTGAGTCCAGACCCCAGAGATAAGGTCCAGAACATCCTGGAGGCTGTTATGGAATGAATAAGCAGATCTTTCTTATAAAGTCAGCTCACTAATTCCTCCTCATTCAGACACCGCTGTTTATTCTCTACCCTGCTCTGCTCGGTCCGACAGCCAATTACCGATCTCTCTCAGGAGTTCACCAGAAGTTCACCCAAGTCAAACACATCCTCACGTTCATCCCACGGCCTCAGGTCCGTGTAGCCCGTCTGACCCGGCGCTGTCCGCCCGCGCTGAGCCGCTGCCGCTGTGCGTCCGCAGGAGTGCGTCTCCGGCCCGTGTCTCCACGGCGGCTCCTGTGTCGACCTGCTGGACAAGTACGCCTGCTTCTGCCTGGACGGCTACCGGGGGAGGCGCTGCGAGGACGACGTGGACGTCTGCGCGGAGGCGCCCGGCGACGCCTCGCCGTGTTTCAACGGCGCCACCTGTGTCGACGGAGAGGGCTCCAACTTCACCTGCAGGTCAGTGAGGCCCACTTCCTGGGTTTCCATCGACACACACACACCCGCTAGTGGATGGAGGGAAGGACGATTCAGGGACGTCTAAGTCGGTTCTCAACTCAAAGCGGCAGGCTTAGGCGTGTGGGCAGACACCCAACAGGCCAATGACCCTCTGGGATCCAAAGCTCTCCCCCGACCTGCACCTGAGGTCACCCAAGAATCAGCTCCACACATCTCGCTTATTCAACCCAGAGTACACTGATCCAGCCGACTGCCGGCGTTCAGTAAATAAAAGATCATACTGTTTGTTTTTCTCGTCAACCCTTCGGTCTAAGCCCCTAATCAATGCGCAGGCATGCTGGGCCCTGTTGACAGCGTGGCAGGTTAGAGGCTGGGGTACACTATCAGGTGGCGTGTGAGTGTTCATCATCGCTGGCGGCCACCTCTTCACGGTGCTGGAGGACGCCTCGGCAGCAGAGCTCCCGGCTGCAGGCGCTGGGTGGATTACAGCGTGTCCTCTAAAGACCCGCCCGTAATTGGACCGTCTCATCTCAGGCGCATACGCTGCGCCTCCGAGGCGGCGGCGCGAGGCAGACTGCGGGTCTGGGTGCACCGGGGACGAGGCGTGCGCTGTGAGGCAGACTGCAGGTCTGGGTGCACCGGAGACGAGGCAGACTGCGGGTCTGGGTGCACCGGGGACGGGGCAGACTGCGGGTCTGGGTGCACCGGGGACGAGGCAGACTGCGGGTCTGGGTGCACCGGGGACGAGGCAGACTGCGGGTCTGGGTGCACCGGGGACGAGGCAGACTGCGGGTCTGGGTGCACCGGGGACAGGGCAGACTGCGGGTCTGGGTGCACCGGGGACGAGGCAGACTGCGGGTCTGGGTGCACCGGGGACAGGGCAGACTGCGGGTCTGGGTGCACCGGGGACGAGGCAGACTGCGGGTCTGGGTGCACCGGGGACGAGGCAGACTGCGGGTCTGGGTGCACCGGGGACGAGGCAGACTGCAGGTCTGGGTGCACCGGGGACGAGGCAGACTGCGGGTCTGGGTGCACCGGGGATGGGGCGTGCGCTGGTGTCTGGGCTCCAACTCTGCTTCTCGATAGAGTTGTAGGACTGCTGGATGCCTTTGTGCAGCATCTGCTCTTGCCGAGTGTACTGCTCTGTGTGTGTGTGTGTGTGTCTTGATATTTTAGTCTGTAAATATTGAATAAGCATGCATCATTGACCCGATCGCAGTGTTGTGGTTTTGGGGATGAATGTGAAATAATTTGCTGTGTTTTATTGACTCCAGGGGTAAGCAAATTGCTTCCGGGGCTTCTATAACAGTCATCACATTTAGACATGGACTGTAGAGTTTAAGTGCTTGATAATAACAGTTTCTTTAAGGAAATGATGAAAATGACGATCTTCAGATATTTAATCTTTAAACTATCTGTGAGGCGTTTATTTGTCACAACAGAGCAGTGGGCTGAGGAAGGAGGTGATGGATATCAATTATTCAGTCACTCAGAGAGGTAGCTAGTTACTTAGTCATCTAATCAGTAAGTTAGTTATTTAGTTAGGTAAGCAATGAGTTAGTTAATTTGTTAGTTAGATACTTAGTCAGATAGTTAGTGAATGAGTTAGTTTGTTAGTCAGTCAAAAGGTTACCAGTTATTTATTTCTTTAGTCGGCCAGTCAGATAGTTAGTTAGCTCATAAGTTAATCATCCACAGCTCTATCTATATGAGCCTATGGTAGATCTAAACAAGACTCCTGAACATAGATTTACCAAACACAATGCATGTTACGTCTGGAGAGAGTGTAGCAGTTACAGCTGTTCCTGTGCCTGGTGTCCAGCTGTCCAGCAGGCTACATGGGGGACTTCTGTGAGGTGAACATCCAGGAGTGCTGCTCTGACCCCTGCCTGAACGGAGCCATCTGCCAGGACCTGCTGGATGGATACCTCTGCCACTGCAGACCAGGTGAGACCAGGAGCAGTCCATGCTGGCAGACCAGGTGAGACCAGGAGCAGTCCATGCTGGCAGACCAGGTGAGACCAGGAGCAGTCCACACTGGCAGACCAGGTGAGACCAGGAGCAGTCCATGCTGGCAGACCAGGTGAGACCAGGAGCAGTCCACACTAGCAGACCAGGTGAGACCAGGAGCAGTCCATGCTGGCAGACCAGGTGAGACCAGGAGCAGTCCATGCTGGCAGACCAGGTGAGACCAGGAGCAGTCCACGCTGGCAGACCAGGGGCCTGTTCCATAAAGCAAGTTTAGCGAATAAGACACGCTTATGCCTGGGAAAGTAACTGAAAGAAGCCTTCTTTGGTAAACTGGCTTTACGAGACAGGCCCCAGGTGAGGGTTCACACTAGCAGGGCAGATGGACCTCCACAGAGTTAGTTTCAGAAGGTCTAAAGAGGTGGAGGACATCCTGTATTTACACAGCACACTACTCCAGTGATTATCGACCTTTTTTGAGCCACGGCACATTTTTTACTTTGGAAAACTCTTGCGGCACACCACCGACCAAATATGTTACATAATGACACTGAATCCTAATACAGTATATATAATTGGTTGTGCTCAAGCCTTTTGCGAGCACAATCATTGTTCTCTCTCATATATATATTTATTATTATTATTTTTATTCTAAATCTATAGTTGAAAAACTAAATATTTACATTTTTCTTGACATTGATCATTTTTGGTCTAAAACTTGAAAAATAAAACCATGTATTCCATAACATTTAGATTAAATTCTGGAGTTATTTTGAATACATTTTTTATTTTCATTTTTCACTTTATATTTTCACGTAGTTTCACATTTCATGTTTTCAGACTTTTTTCAGAGTATCAGAGTTTCAGATATTTTTTCTTCAGTTTCAAACTTTTGGCCCCGATTTCGTGTAGGGGGCGTGGCTCCAACTCAGAGGCGGGAATTGTGAGTGACCTCAATGCCAGGGACACACTGGCTGCGAAGTGCCTGCACACGCCCGGACGCGTCACGATCGGCTACGACTGGCTCAAGGCTGTTCACACCAGACGCGCATTTCTCCGCTCCGGTCACCAAGCCTTTCAGCTACTCTGAGCTTTCCTTTTTCACTGACATGGTACCTAAACATGGCGTAGGCTATATTTAGGAAACGTGTTATTCCAACAGCCGCCCCAACAGCATCCCAGCATTGATCCTTCTCTACGTTGGAGACCAAAAAGTACATTTTCAATGTCAAGCTTTAGTTTTTCAACTAAAGATTTTTTTTCAAATTAACAAAACATTTGTCCCTGATTTAGCTCCATACCCTAGCCCCGGTAAATTGCAGAGCTAGCTAACTACTACACTTCTGCTGTGTGTTTGCTTTCTTCCTTTTGAAAAACTTCTCCATCACCACAACCTGTCCCATGCGTCATTAATTCTCTTGTCTCTAAGAAGGAACGAGGCAATTAGCTAGCTACCTGCTGCCACCGGACGAATATTACACTACTCTGCCAGTCACTATATTACAGACACTCGACAATGGCATATTATTTGCAGATAATCATGAATAAATGTTTAAAAAAATTAAGACTGGCTCAAATTAAGTGAAATTGGATATTCTCTCACGACACACTAGTGTGCCGCGGCACACTGGTTGAAAATCACTGCCCTACTCCTACTCCATAGTCACGTTCGTGTCAGATAATTGAATTGTTCATGCTGCATGCATTTGTAAAGGGAAGACGTTTAAAGAAACACACACAAACAATGGATTATCGTGTTCTGAACGGGGTTCAGGAATCCATACTGAGTCAACAACAATGCAGGTCACATACATTACACAGGAACCCAAATATTGACGACAAGGCTCCCTACAACACTGCATTGCCTCGAAACAGTCCGGTTGGTCAGGAACACCGAATGTAGAGCATCGACACACACACAGACGGGCCAATCAGCTGCTTGGAGCCCCTCCGGTCCAGTGGAGACCGTGATTGAAGGAGGGCACCTGGAGCTGTGCAAGGTTAGCGTATGTCTGTGTGAAGGCTCTGCCTCAGAGCTGCATACACCCACGCCTCCGCTGGGAGTCGTTTACGCTCTCACCCTATCTGAGAGAGACCTCAATATGGAGGCTCATTAAAATGAATGTGTGGCATCTAAGGCTTTTTTAGTGCCACCCTTTTCTTGTCTCTCTCTGCGGGCGCGTGAAGAAAAAGGAGAGCTTGCCACAAACGCGAGCAAATCAATGTGCGCGTGCGCGTCGCTGGAAGGGGGGAGTTGATTGATATTCACTTCAGAGGTTTGAGGTGGGAGAACCGGGGCTCATTGCTGTGTGCTCTGTGGGCTTGTGTTGCTGGCAGGTTGGACAGGCCTTCACTGCCAGGATGACATTAACGAGTGCCTTCCCCAGCCGTGCTTCCAGGGGCTGTGCCTGCAGAACCAGCCTGGATCCGGCTACACCTGTTTCTGTCGGCCTGGATATGTGGTGAGGATCGCCACCTCTTCCTTCATCACGCGCCGTGTGCTCGCTTTCACGCGCGGCCTCCCTTCTTCCCTCCCTCCCTCCTTCCCTCCCTCCCTCCCTCCCTTCTTCCTGCTCCCTGCTCTCGTTCCCTTCTTTCTTCTTCTCTTGTACTCTTTTCTTTTACATCTTTTACTCCTTATCTCTCGTGCCTCGTCCTCCTCCTTCCCCTACCTCTCTTTCCCCTCCTCCTTCCGCCCTTTCATCCCCCCCTCTCTCTCTTCTCCCCCCATGCTGATCTGAGCTTCCTGTCGGCTCTCATCTCTCCCGTTTCTCCGATAACTTAATGGCCTCTTATTTACCCTGGGTGCCTGCGCTGGGATCGGCGAGAGCTTCTTTAGTGGCCGGCTGGCGTCGACGTGGGTACGGCTCGAGGCACGCTTGATGATGATGGCCCCCGCTGCTTTAAGCACTGTTCATTTGCACCCTTATTAAGGTGGCCTGGGAGACAGGAGGCCGGGCACGTCTTCAGCAGCCCTCGCTCTCTCCCTGTCCCACAGGCCTCCGCAGATACACGTCATCAAGTCTATTGAAACAAGGACTGGGACTCGGCGTTCCAAATGAAACCTCAATTCAAATCAGTAATGATGCATATCGATGCTATTCCTGCCGCGTGGGCCTCTCCAGTAATCAACACATTGAAATGCACTGATTAATCAATCTGCATCATGTGCGAGGCTAAGGAACTGTTTCACACTGGTGCCTCTACAGCTGCATGGAACATAGATATGTGTTTGTCTGGCGTGTTCCAGGGGAGGAACTGCGAGCACAACTACGACGACTGCCTGCTGGATCCGTGTCCAGAGGGCTTCAGCTGTGTGGACGGGATCAACCAGGCCAGGTGTCTCCCCAGGGTGCCAGATGTCCCCTCGACCCCAGACCTCACCCCTCCTCCCTGGGGCTACAGCCCTACGCCGCCCCCCCTGCCCCCTGGCAGAGAAGCCAGCGCGGAGGGCGCCCCCCCACCAGGTGAGCAGGCGGGAGGGGGGGGGGGGTGTCCACACTGGGTCACATGACAGCTGCGTACACGGCGCCACGCCAGCCTCGGAACCAGGACACGCGTGTCATCTCCTGTGACCTTTGGGTTATAGGTCGCATTCTAAAACGGGTCGCTGATGCACACGTGATGAGGCTAGGTGTTGTGTTCTGGACGCCGTGGTTACCAGCGTACCTCCACAGAGAGGAGAGGACGTGCATGTGTGTGGGAGTAAACAGGAGAAACAGCAGCAGTGTGGGTAGATCTGGTTATATACTCCCAGCTGCTGAGGAGACAGACAGTTAGTCAGGCTGGCAGAGGCTCTGTCACCACTGCTATGAGTTGAGCAAGCTGCTATATATTATGAGGCTGAGGTCGTAACACAAACCTAGCAATAAGCTAGGATAATATCTAAACACTATAAAGCATTTACAACATATATGGAAATAGTTTAATCATAATGTTTAAAAAATATGTCATTACATTGCTATGAATAAACACTGTTACGAATGTTTATATCTATTTAAAAGATGTTTGATTACTGCATTGTCTTTTATAGATGACTTGTTTACCTACATGAGGTATTTTAATAGTTACCAGAAGGAAAGACTTTGGAAACGCTACATGACATCATTTAGAAGTCAACAGTAAATATCAATAGATATTTATATGCCTTTTGAAAAGCGTAAAAGTAAATGATTAACAACATATTAACATAACATATTGTTTTAATAAATGTGTGATTTATTTAATATGAATAATATAAACAATTATAACTAATGATTACTAACGCTTGTAGTTCAGTATTTACTAATCGTTAGTGGATACCTTTGTGTGACCTAATCTGAAGTCCATGCCGTACTAAACGCGTACTAAAAGTGCCTGAATTATTAGACATTATGTATTTGCCAGATGCATCTCACATCACAAAGGAAACAGATACAAGGTCTAGTAAAAACATCATTATTGGATATTCCTTACAGCCATTTCAGGAAAGCACAGTTACAGGTGAAAACCACATGTAACTAACTAAAACGTAACACTGTAAATAACAACATCGAGAAATGACCTAACTGAATACATCCTAAATACCTTACGTAGCTTGTATATATTGCTATATATATTTGTTAATTATTATATTTTTTACTACAGCCAATTTAGAAAATAAAATTCTGATTCAGGTCTGATTCAGCGTCCGTGCTGGACAGACAGGTCTGATTCAGGTCTGATTCAGCGTCCGTGCTGGACAGACAGGTCTGATTCAGGTCTGATTCAGTGTCCGTGCTGGACAGACAGGTCTGATTCAGGTCTGATTCAGTGTCCGTGCTGGACAGACAGGTCTGATTCAGGTCTGATTCAGGTCTGATTCAGGTCTGATTCAGTGTCCGTGCTGGACAGACAGGTCTGATTCAGGTCTGATTCAGGTCTGATTCAGGTCTGATTCAGTGTCCGTGCTGGACAGACAGGTCTGATTCAGGTCTGATTCAGGTCTGATTCAGGTCTGATTCAGGTCTGATTCAGTGTCCGTGCTGGACAGACAGGTCTGATTCAGGTCTGATTCAGGTCTGATTCAGGTCTGATTCAGTGTCCGTGCT
The DNA here is from genome assembly GCA_023658055.1 of Thaleichthys pacificus. Lineage (NCBI taxonomy): Eukaryota > Metazoa > Chordata > Actinopteri > Osmeriformes > Osmeridae > Thaleichthys > Thaleichthys pacificus. The sequence goes on along the minus strand of CM042857.1, from coordinate 17,990,575 downwards.
GGACAGACATGCTCCTCTGCAGGGCTGTTTCAGCAGCAACAGCATGTTAGCCTGGCGATCATAAGGTTTTGGGTCATCAGTGGATAATACACGAAGCACACATTAATTAAAAGCATTTGTAAAATGTTTATGCTTTCTAGATGATCTCATACATCATTTACAAGTTATTTTCTACTGTTGTGTCAAAACAATTTTGAATGTAGATATGGTAAACGACTCATTTACAGTATGGCATTGCAGTTATCAAACACTTTATAAATGACATGATAAATTATATTTAATAAAGCCTAGTAATTATTTCATAATATCTTGTACAGGTTTTACTTATAATTAACAATGACGAATGAGCCTACTAACCAAAAACAAATAATTTGAAAATGTTTATCATGTTTAACACAGTGTTTATTAATAGCATTGTAATCCTATTATAATGTATTGTTGTGGTTTATAAAAGATACATTAACTATCAAATAACACATACTAAATGCTTTATAATGTGTAGTTATTGTAAAGTGTTGCTGAACTTGCTGAATTGAAAACTTTCCATGTTTCTCCAGGGTGGCTGTGCAGCTGTTGCTGTGCCTTGTCATCTGCCTGTCTGCCTGCCATCACACTACAATAGTACAAACTCAAAGGAAAATCATTTTTGGAATATACTTAAAGATCAACCGACTGTCTCGGTTTCAGAGTTTAACTCCTCTTTCTCAAGCACCTTTCATGCTTTTAGTGTTTGTAGTGTTCTGGTGATCAATACTTAATGGAATGATTTTACGAGCAGAAACGCTACTTTCCAAAGACCTCATGAAGCAGGTTGACAATGATCCTGTTGTTTTCTTTTTCTGAGGTGAGTTTTTAGCATTGAAGAAGCACTCGCTCCTTCCTCTTCTCAGCCTCGCTGAAAGCAGCGCGCGGCAGGAAACCTCTCCCCCGGTCTCATCCGTCATGCATTGTTTAGATGGGGTCACAACGGGGTCGGACCTTAAAAACTGTCAACTCACAGTCCAGGAAGTCAGTGAGGCGTTTTCACTGAGAGCGCAGGAGGGTTATCGATCACCACAACCGGACCCAATCCATCAAGCCGCCCAGCTGGGGAATGATGCAGTGGGCTGGGCTGATTGTTCCTCCAAGACTCGGTCTCTCTGAGAGACTGTCCATAGGCCTGTGAGTCAGACTCATTCAGACGCATGAGAGCTTGAAAGTATTCGGTGTGACACCCTGACAGTCTCTAAGGAGGCGCTAGGCGACGGAGGCGCTAGGCGACCAGGCAGCTGGTGCCTCCCCAGAGAGGAACGAACATCCCGCTCATATTGATCTGGATGACGAACGAGGAAAAACCACCAGGTGAAAAACACCAAAAATATAAATCATTCCCTCGGAAAACGGCATCTAACTCGAAATTCCTTTGAGAAGTTAAATGTTATTTTCGGGTGTGTGTTTACCCCACCCCCCGCCCTCACCTATGTATAATCAAATAAATAAGAGTTAAATAGGTTTCAGAAAAACTCGTGAATATCTCTGTAACTAGGTCACCATGTAGAATCATGGTAGTGCCCTTGGTGCTGCTGTAAATAGCTCCAGACTGCTCAAGCAGCCTCAGACAGCTCCACAGCTTCTAACCCCCCCCCCCCACACACACACACACACACACACCCTGCTCCGTAGGAGGACTGAGGGAGTGCCCTGTGTAGGCTGGGGCATCATCAATACACGTATGATTGAGAGTGTTCGACAGGAGTTGGCACTTAAACGATGCTATACATGAGGATGGTCTGAGTTGGGGGGGGGGGGTTGTCTGTGGGGTGGTGGTGGTGTGGTGGTGGTGTGTGTGTATGGTGGTGTGTGTGTGGTGGTGTGTATGTGGGCAGGCTGTGTGTGTGTGGTGGTGTGTGTGTGTGTAAGCACATTGGTTTGGAGAGTCAAATCCTTCTTTAGGAATGTTTGTCAGATTAAAACGTTTAGGGGTCCGAGTTTTAATGAGGTAAATAGATTGGATTTTACAGGGAACTCTACACTCTCCAGTTAATCCAGTGAAAAACACGTGCTCTGGTCTCTTAGATCAGCCATGGAAAAGATCTTATGACTTCTGCGCCCGGGTCAGTTCACTTAAGCTAAACTGACATTTCCTGCAGGGCCAACAGAGGATGCGGATGGTTTTCTGATAGCTTCATGGTGTAGATGAGTGCTTGAGGAGAGCTGCTGGCAGTGTGCTCCAGGAGGACCTGTCTGCAGACCAGGCATGGCATCAGGGGGAAAATCATTCCTGGAACAACTTCCAGAGAAGTGCCAGGCTGGTTACCCCCCCGCTGTGGAGTGTGATAATGAAAAAGCTGTGCACCCTGAATAGGACTGAAACGGAAGGAGGGAGCCAAGCGGCTCCGAAGCCGTCTCGTGTCAGTAGCAGACCTCCGTCGCTCAAAGCCACCGCTTCACTTCGACAACACTCTGTCACAAACTCACTTAGGTTCATTTCAACACTGGATCCGATGTTGGAATATCAGATGGCTGTGTTTTAGTCGAGCAGGGCGGATGACATGATTAGCATTATTTCTGAATGTGTTTAGTGTGTTTACCTCAGCTGCATGCTGAGGTTGTGCTTCCTTGTTGGGATGTTTGTCCAGCAGGATGTATTCTGTTTCCTACCCTTGTTGTGGAGTCACAATGTGGTGTGCGTGACATCGGCGCGGTCATGAATATTCATGAGTCTGTGCCCGACTGTGTATGGAGATCCCTGTCCTCGTTTGTGATTCTCTGTGTGTGTGTGTGCGTGTCTGTGTGTGTGTGTGTGTATGTGTGTGTGTGTGTGCGGTGTGTGTTTATGTAACCTTCCACGACGCACCCACGGTCACCAGAAATCGAATAGAGCTGATGTCTGGATCAGTTTGATTGTCTGTGTGCCCCAAAAATACACCAGCACATTAATGAGCTTAGTAGACGGTTCTTTGATACTAATCAGGATCACTCTTTGTTGCTGTAGGACCCCGTGACCTGCGCTTAGAGGGTCAAAGCAGTGTTGAATTATTTATGTGTATGAGAGTGCGAATATCTGTACAAATATGATGCTATTCACAACCGGTTTGTCATCTAAGATGCCGTTGCTCTTTAGAGCCGCTCTCTTTGAACAGCGCTGGCATTTTCCCGACTCCAGAGAAACGTGCAGATGGGCTGTGATATGATGTGACGCTCAGTGGGACACAGCGTTCACAGCCTCGACTAGGGCTGCACCATTATGGCCAACATGATCATCACTATTATTTTGATCAATATTGAGATCACAAGTAATTATCACGATTATGTGTTGATTTTAACCAAAACAAATGTTATTGTCACATAGGCTAATTATAACTGCTTTCACATCCATATTGTGCTACATTCCTGCTAATTTACAAATATGTTCATCAAAATAAAATAGTCCTCTTATTCACCAAATGTCAGTGCATCTCCTTAAAGAATAATTACAATTAAATAAATAAAACAATAAATAAAATGTAGCAAGACTTCAACAGGGCACTATTTTCAATTTTCCATTGTGTAAAAAAAAACACAAACTAATTTGATACTATGAACGGAAAGCCGCATTTTAAATATTGCTCGATCACGCCAATTTGATCGTGGGAAGCCCAAATCGTGATTGTGATTACAATTAAATGAATTGTGCAGCCCTGTGGCCGTGCTGCCCTTCTCCCTGTCCACACCCAGACACCGGCCCTGGCTGTGGACGCCTCAGATGTGGCATCACCCTGCTGTTCTGTTCGCATGATTTACAGACAGCCGTGACCCGTCCTCGTTTGGGGCTGGATCCATCTGTATAAAGATGACGAGTCGTGCCTGTGTCTGTCCACACACGGACCATCCAAGCTGTTCCCTACCTCTGGGGGGTCCACTCAGCAGGTATGAAGGACGTCCTGCCGGGTTCCCCCGGGGGGGCCCCGCGCGTTAGCGTGAAGCGCTAGGAGCTTGTGGTACCACTTTATCCGTTCAATCAGTCAGTCTATAACACTGCTAGATACATGAGCAAGTGGAGGAGAACTCACATGCAGCCCTGTTAGTGGAACAGGGACATCAAGTCCAGATCAATTACATCACACTCTTCTAGTCGATCTGCAGCATTATTCATTTATCATATTTATGATGTTGTTGCTGGGGATGTTGTAACCTCCTCCGCCAGTGTCTCGTGTTGCTTTAGTACCGTGCGGCACACAAAGCACTCCAAGTTCCCCCACTCTGCGCTAGCAAGACTGTGTCAGTTTAATTATTCCTGTGGAGTTGGGGGAAGAGAAATATCAAGCACCATACACGACTAGAAACCACCACTCTTTCCATGCGAGCGGATGATGGCTCTTTTTCTATTTTTTTTGATCATGGCTGTGAAATCATCCGTGTGAATCACGCATCCAGTTGAGAGACACCAGGGACCTGTGTTTGTTCATCGTGGTGTTTGTTCATCGTGGTGTTTGTTCATCGTGGAGTTCACCCCAGCCACGGCCAGCTCACAGATACCAACAACACAGAAGCTTCATTACGATGTTCCCTGTGGAAATATCTCTCCTAATCCAGATTGTTGCAGATCACACAAACCGATTCATGTTTTGTGTATTGGCCCCTTAAAGCTTACAAGCAAAGCAAAATATAGCATTACATTTTATTAATGTATCCAAAGCAACATCGAAATAGTGCATATAGAATATCCGGGTCTTTTTTATTTGAGAAGAACTTCTAGTAGAAATAACCAGCAGTTGTTTTTGTGTGGATGTTTAATGCTCTGAACACTTCATCGAGCTTCCCCAGCTGCCGTGCAGTGAGGTTGGTTTCTCGTGATGGGACTTTACTCAACGCCACAGCTTCCTAAATCGTGGTGTTTGAGTCTGTGTGAAAAGAACAAGCAACACACTGATGTGTTGCTGTGATGGAGAAGGAAGTATCAGGGTGCACATCGTCTCCTCACCGAGAGCGGAGGAGAGGAGAGTTACTGTAGAGGCTTGACAGGTTCTGTGAGTAAAACCTCCCTCTCCCCTCTCTCTCTCTCCCCGCTCTCTCTCCTCTCTCTCTCTCTCCTTCCTCTCTCTCTCTCCCCTCTCTCTCTCCCCTCTCCCCTCTCTCTCTCCCCTCTCTCTCCTCTCTCTCTCTCTCTCTCCTTCCTCTCTCTCTCCTCTCCTCTCTCTCTCTCACACACACTCACATGTATATATACACACTCACAGTTGACACATAGCAACACGTGTACTCAGACACACACAAACACACACTCATAAAGTATAGTGTGGAATGCGCAGACCTTGCAGGGAGAGAGAGAGACTGGAGCACACTGCTAATGAGGCATGCCAGAGCCTCCTGGCACTGGGCTGGGACTGCATCAAAGCCCACATCAGACCAAACAAGGCTTTAAAATTAATGAATGGCTTTGTCTCCGAGGGGTAATTTTCCATCATCAGCACTGGCAAACCCCATTGTCAGGATTGGAGAGGGAGGGAGGGAAGCAGGGGGGAGAGAGAAGGAGGGAGGAGGAGGAGAGAGAGATGGAAGGAGGGAGTGGGAGAGAGAGGAGGAGAGAGAGATGGAGGGAGGGAGGGAGGGAGGGAGGGGGAGAGAGAGGAAGGTAGTTTGGTGTTGCTGCTCTGCATTTATCCTCATTAATTCCCAGATCACAGCCACTCTGTCCTCCTGTAATTCTCCCTGTCTTCAGTGACGAGTCCCCTCCCTGGAGGTGGCCCCGAAGTGCCCTGGGGAGGCGGGGGGGCTCGGGTTAGCCAGTTAGCCAGCGGCCCCCCGAAGAGCCCAGCACCACATAAAGGGAACCAGGCTTTAACAGGCCTGTCTGTCTAACTAATATTGATACAGGTCTCCCAGGCCGCGGGTCGATGAGTCACATCTGCAGCCCGAACAGAGGCTCTGCTGAAGTCTCCCGTGGAAGCCGTTTAACGGTGATGGGAAGAGGCAGTGCAGGAGACAGGTATATCACGGACAGAGAGCTTTCCTTCTCCAGCCGACCGCTGGAGAACGGCCGCCCCCCACTTCCCTGTTCCCTCCAACAAATTGCAGCATTTGGAGCAAATGAGAAATGCATTAGGCATGAGCTTCCCTAATGCTTGTTCCCCCGTATTGCTGCAGACCGAGTCCGTCTCTTAAGTTCCATCCGCGCCACTACCCTCAATAAGCTCCGAGGCACTGGAACTTTTACTGAAATGTGCCGTAATTGCCCACTGGCGTGGACGATATAAAGCAGGATATCACAGTATACAATGAGCCATGTAATGAACTGCCGAGATTAAAGCCCCTTTTCAGACAGCCCTCGGCTTCGCTGTCTGTATTGTGTCATTTACATGCTTCACAGATTGTAGCAAAGCAATCGTATTTACACCTTTATGGCCGTCAAATAGGGGAGGTGGAAGACTTAACGGTACCGGGAGGAGCCCTAGTTTTACTGTTCCTTATCAAGCCGGCTGAGTCCCAGGTAGTTTGGGATGGCGGCACCGTGACTTAAACAGCCCAGTGACCCTCCACGTCCTCTCACACGACATCGGGAAAAGAATGGGCCGGGTTGTCACAGCGCTCGCAGCCTCGCGTTTGTCTGCCCCTCATTCTTCGTGCTGAAGATGAGATGAGATGAAATCAAATTACGTCCAAATCAGATTACTCTTCATGGGCCACTGAGGCGGAATTCCACTTTGAGCCACCATAACCCGCTTCTAAAATATGACAACTCACAAGACTCGAAGCAGCGCGGTATGACACGCACACAATCCCAGAACGCATCTCCTGTATCGCGACACGACCCAGTTTGACTTCCACAGGAGTCCTCCTGCAGTGACTGGAGAAGCAGGTGCAGGTTTAGGGGCGTACAGTACAGACATGTTCCTGGCTGTGTCAGGGACACTGGTGAAACACCCCCAGCAGTCACTAGTGGCAGAGCAGGGGTGCTGGTAGCTCATAGCGTGAGGAACATCATTTGTCCCCATCAGCGTGGAAACCTACAGCCTTTCTTACTTCCATGTCTCAAATTGACGTCCAGTATTTAGAGCGGGAGGAGGGAGGGACGGCCGTGATGGATACATGTTTTTCTTTGTCAGTCGTTTGATGGCTTGTCCAACCTCGCGCCGAAAGCTTGCACCTCGATTCACAACATGGACTGTCGAGGGACACACTTTCCTTTCATTCATCAGTCAGTGCGTTGGCAGAACGTCCTGTTTTTGGAGAAGCGAAACTTTTCCTTCTGCCACTTGTCGGAGTGTGAGAGAGACGCGTGCATGACTGTGGGAAGCGTTCAAAGGCAGCTGACATGAACAGCCTCCGTTACAGGCTGCAGGCAGCTGGACCTGCTCCAGTCTGGATACCTCACCCTGGGAGGCAGGCAGGTGACTGTTGGGAGGAAACCCAAAGGCCTTTACCAAGCCAGTCCACAGGGCAGGGGTCTGTGCACAGCGCCCCCTGTGGACAGGACAGGCCTCTGCGGCAGGAGGGCTTTATTGGACGTGAAATGGAACGGAACTATTAACCTTCCATTCCCCTGGTCGCAGGTCTTTGTGTGTGTGTGTGTGTGTGTGGGAGAGACCAAGGCCAGATCTTCGGTTCTTCCCAGCTCTATATCTTTGCCTTCGATGTCTGTTCTGTCACAGCAACTGCAAAGGCATTTTTCTCCTTAAGAAACTTCACTGAGAGCATTGATTTGTGGAACACAACGCCGCCTGCGAGGTACAGATCCACTGTGCGCGTCCGAGACAGAAAGGTCAAAATGCGCTCGCCACCCGCTCACCTTGCCTTTTGAAACTGTCATCGTGTAAAGTAAAAATGCTCTGCCCTTAATCGGTGCCCTCGGATGAAATGCTTTGGAGGCTGTGGGAGTTTGAGCGTCCCTCGGAGGCGAGGTGGGCCTCACCGGGCAGGAGCCTTGTGAGGCGGCGTGAACACCAGCTCTTCCTGTCTGCTAATGAGCCAAAGCTCTGTGTGCTCGGTCCTGAACTCTCTCCAACACGTCCTCAGATGTGAGGCCTCATTTAAGGCCTCCAGCTTACATCTATATGTTCTTGTCTCGGAGCAAAACACAAACTTCTTGACAGATTGTAATTGCAGTCCAAAGGCAGCTGCATAAATTGGCTTTAATCAGTTGAAAGGCCCGGTTTTAATCAGAACTGAAAAGTAGTTTCTCCAAGACCCCCCCCCCCCCCCCCCCCCCCCCTACACACACACACACACATACACACACATACTTTACACAGACACACACACACACACACCATCCCTGTCGACACACTGACACCTCAATAGTGAAGGGATGCTGTGTGTTCTAGCGGCTATACTGTTGGTGTGAGGTGCACTCCAAGCTGCCCTTCTTCAAACAGTGTGCGCTGTGCGGTATATTTGATCTTTCAGCTACATCAACGAGCTGTGATACAATGTTATTTCCCGAACAGGTCATTGATGATGATGTACCAGTGCAGCAGTTATGCGGCAGCTATAAAACTGTTTTGAGGTAGCTATGACGCAGTTAAGAGGCAGATGGGCTGTGAGGCAGTTATGAAGCAGTCATGAGGCAGTTATGATGCAAATATGATGGCGTTATGAGGCAGCTGGATGGTGAGGCAGACGCCTCCCATCCAGCCGTGCCTCCATCATCTCAGGACCGCCTCGCCGCAGGCAGGAGGCGGTGACTGACCCCCTGACCCCACCTGACCCCACCTGACCCCAGACCCTCTCCTCCCCCAGGCTCGGGCCTGCTCCAGTACACAGGCAGCTCCTACCTGGCGTTTGAGGGCCTGCAGGTGGGCGCTGAGAACAGCCTGGTGGTGAGGTTCCACAGCAGCCTCAGACAGGGAACCCTCCTGTACGTGGACCAGGGCTCCAGCAGAGGCCTCTTCTTCATGAAGCTCTTCCTTCTGGACGGAATGCTGCAGGTCAGAGGTCACCCTGAACACCAACATTCTGGAACTGGAATAGACAGTAGCTATCTGTGTTCTTAATACAGGATATACAGTCATATACAGTTCAGCTCTATAACCTAGAACCTCTGTTATATACAGTATAGATACTTCTGCTTCAGCCTATAGACACCTCTGTCAGTATAAAGTAATACACAGTACATATACTTCTGTCAGTATACAGTAATACACAGTACATATACCTCTGCCAGTATACAACAATATGCAGTACACATACATCTGTTAATATGCATATATGCATTACAGCTGCCTCTGTCAAGATACAGTGCATATATTACTGTGCCTTTAATACTACATACCAATGATCAGTTCTTTGGTCAGCTTCTGTTTATCATTCCTGTATAAACTCCTCATGCTAATTTGAGTGCATAGTCCGGAATGGAACGGAACAGTCCGGAACATCTAAGAAAGAACACATAATGCCTGTGTGGCCCTGGAGAGGCGTGGCCGTACCGAGCGTCTGGCCCTCCAGCCCCCGCCTCAGTCACATCTCTCCCCCCCCTGACCACGTTTCAGTACGCCTTCGCCTGCAGCCCGGAGGAAGGGGTCCGCCACGTGAACACCTCCATCCGCGTGGACGACGGGCGAGCCCACGTGGTTTACGTGAGGTAAGACCACTCTCCGTCCTGTCCTGCTCGTACACTCTGACTCCCTGAGGCCCGGCTCGTACACTCTGACTCCCCGAGGCCCGGCTCGTACACTCTGACTCCCCGAGGCCCGGCTCGTACACTCTGACTCCCCGAGGCCCGGCTCGGACACTCTGACTCCCCGAGGCCCGGCTCGGACACTCTGACTCCCCGAGGCCCGGCTCCTACACTCTGACTCCCCGAGGCCCGGCTCCTACACTCTGACTCCCCGAGGCCCGGCTCGGACACTCTGACTCCCCGAGGCCCAGCTCGGACACTCTGACTCCCCGAGGCCCGGCTCCTACACTCTGACTCCCCGAGGCCCGGCTCCTACACTCTGACTCCCCGAGGCCCGGCTCCTACACTCTGACTCCCCGAGGCCCGGCTCGTACACTCTGACTCCCCGAGGCCCGGCTCGGACACTCTGACTCCCCGAGGCCCGGCTCGGACACTCTGACTCCCCGAGGCCCGGCTCCTACACTCTGACTCCCCGAGGCCCGGCTCGGACACTCTGACTCCCCGAGGCCCGGCTCCTACACTCTGACTCCCCGAGGCCCGGCTTGGACACTCTGACTCCCCGAGGCCCGGCTCCTACACTCTGACTCCCCGAGGCCCGGCTCCTACACTCTGACTCCCCGAGGCCCGGCTCCTACACTCTGACTCCCCGAGGCCCGGCTCGTACACTCTGACTCCCCGAGGCCCGGCTCGTACACTCCCCATGCTGGGCGTGCTGATCGGCACATCCGCTGTCTCGATGTGTCAAAACATATTTTCCCCAAAACGAGTGATGGGAGCTGGTTTCCATGATGGAAAGGGGATAACTGCACCAAGCTACGTATTAAAGCAGCCAGCTTTTAAAGCCATCCTGCTCCAAGGCAGAAATGGCTTGATCCAGAGCCAATTATTCATCTAAAGTGTATTAATCTGTCATATCTGTTCTTCAACAGAATAAAAACTAGCATCACTGAAAATGCTACAGCAGCACAAATCAATCATCATGCCCCAGTGCCAGCCCCTAAAAGACCTGGCAGAAACAGAACCGTGAGGGGGAGAGGGGAGTGGGGTAGGGAGAGAGAGAGGGAGCGGGGAGGGAGAGGGAGAGGGGGGTGGATGGATCTAGGTTTCAGCTCCACCAAAACAAATTCTTTGTAATAGTGTGATGGCCCGGTCGCTCCGTCTCTCACGGCGCTGCCCCTGCTCTGCCCGGGGGATGGCACTCCCCTCCCATCACTGCCCGCCTCGTTATAGCGTTTTAATATATCTTCCCGTCAAAGACAATTTTCTATATGTTTAATAGAAATCCGGCGGGGCTGGCCGTTCAAGGTCTCGGCGCGGCGCGCTGCCCTCTGGCTGTGTGCCAGGCCTCTCTGGCAGAGCGATCCTGAATTAACCGCTTCTCCTCCAGAGGAAGGGCTTAGGGAGCTGGAGGTTACTGCCCCACGTGGAACACCACCGCCTGCAAATTACAGGCTTAGCAAATCAGGCTAGATTGCTTCCCAGACACCCTCCTTCCCGTCCACGCTCCTTCTTCACTTCCGTGCGGACACCCGGGGGGGGGGGGGATGGGTGGGTGGTGGTGGTGGTGGTGGGGGGGGGGGGGTCTCCACATCTGTGGACAGACAGCCCTCCAGCTGGACGTAGTTAGCCCAGAATCTGCACTTGGGTAATTATCTTCTGTCCCTTGTTGTCCGGAAGGCGGGAATTAGCTTTGGAGAGCTCCCAGAGGCTGACGCATTCAGAGCAAGACACACAAGGTGTCGAAAAAAAGAAAGAGAAAGAATATATAGTGTGCAGGAGAACAGTGTGAATGCACAGTGTGTCTGATTTGGCTCAGAGCTGTCGTCTGGGCATTTATTTAGCCCACAACGCTTTACGAGTAGAATTATAATAATCTTATTATTACCGCACTGCCTTTAATGGCCAATTGTACGAGTGTGTTTGAAGAGGGATAAATCTCCATGAAGAGAATATGAGCTGGATTTGCAAGACATTACTTCCCAAGCTCACAATACCCCCGGAGAGCCACGCTCACCACTATCTAGTTCATGGATATTTTGGTCCATTTTCTTTGACTGCTTAACTATTATCACATAGCAGTGTTGTCCAAGTTACTGTACATACTCACCTACATATCAGAGGAAGTGACCAAACCTAATTGAAGACTTGTGTATGTCGTTCCTCCAGCGTGAAGTCTCATTTCTCCTGCGCGCTCTGTCATGTCCATCTGGACTGGCACTGTGGTTAGCCAACACTGAGATGGAGCTCTGCTTTACTCCCCTCATTTTCCTCCAACAGTAATTTCCCAGAATCCATAAAAAAATCCATAGAACTCTAAACGGTGGGATGCAAATGCTTCAGAACAGCAGGGAAGTCCTGAAGTGGCATTCAGCTGTTTGACGAGGGGGGACAGTTAGCTGTGTTCAGCTGTTTGACGAGGGGGGACAGTTAGCTGTGTTCAGCTGTTTGACGAGGGGGGACAGTTAGCTGTGTTCAGCTGTTTGACGAGGGGGGACAGTTAGCTGTGTTCAGCTGTTTGACGACGGGGGACAGTTAGCTGTGTTCAGCTGTTTGACGAGAGGGGGCTCAAGGGATTGGAGGGGTCTGACTTAAAGGTCCCATGGCAGGCTGTTTTTGGATGCTTTTATATAGGTGTATCTGAAGTCTCTTTCCCGAAATTCAGCCTTGGTGCAGAATTACAGCCACTACGAGCCAGTCCCACAATGAGCTTTCCTCAGGACGTGCCATGTCTGTGTCTGTAGCTTTAAATGCTATGAGGAGGAGAGAGGCGGGGCTAACTGCCATGCTTCGGTCGTTTGCAAGCCATGATGTCTCTTGAGGAAAAACCAATATCGTGCTCGCACGGCCGTAGCTCATTTTCTCATTGGTGGGCCAAATTCTCTGGGCGGGCAAAGCAGAGAAAGGGGAGGTAACCTTTCCCCTTATGACGACATAAGGGGGAAATTCCAGATCGGACCATTTGAGCTTTCATTTTCTCAAAGGCGGAGAAGAATACCCAGGGCTTGGTTTACACCTATCAACATGTCTAGCCACTGGGGGACCAAAGGCAGGTTAGGGGAACTCATATTAATGTTAAATAACCTCATAAAGTGACATTTTCATGCCATGTGACCTTTAAGGGTTTCAGTCTGAACTGGCGATGCCAAGTGTTGGGGCAGAGTTGATTCTGCTGTGATGTTGTTGATGTGCAGACACAGCAGAGGAGTCTGTTACTGGCTGAACAGGAGCATTCCACTCAAAAACACATGTTTTCGTCTCAACATAATTATCTTGCAAGGAACGATATAATGTCACCGTAAATACTGTATGTAAAGGCTGGAGGGGGTTTGTTGCGGATGCAAAGTCAATGCAAACAGCTGCAGTGTATGAACCTGGGCCTCACTGGAAGCTAATGTCATGGTGGGAGAATGTTAAAGTGTGCACATTAGGGGAGAGCCTTTGCTTGGATAGTAATTGTGTTCTCCTCAGGCTATGTTGAAATATCTTATTAAAATAAACTGTTCTGTATGCTTAACATTGGCAATATTTGTTAAATAACATAATTAATTCAGTATATTTACAACTACTAAATAAACATATTAAATCTGAATAAATGAACCCTAATGCTAAACAAATTGTTTGTCGAAATCATGCAGAGGTGATTGAAGCTTAACAGCACCTCCATGGGCTGAGACATCGTCTACCAAATAGGTTATAATATAACCTCAATATATTCTAGACAAACCACCAATCTGTGTTGAGGTGGACTGAGTGTGAGGTTTGCTGCTGACAGACAAGGCCTGGCTCCATGTGAGGCTGAAGTGACCGTGTCTGGCCACCAGGGGGTCAGAAGCAGACAGAGTAACTACTGGTCTGGACTCGCCCTTCAGAGGACCAGCCATCTCTTCATAGGGGGCCTGCCTGACAGATACCAGCCCTACCAGGTAAGATCACACACTGTGGAGGTCATTACAGACTGTAGTACTGGGTGATATTACATACTGCATTACCAGGTGATATTACATACTGCATTACCAGGTGATATTACATACTGCATAATGAGGTGATATGACATACTGCATTACTAGGTTATATTACATCCTACATTACCAAGTGATATTATTACCAGGTAACTTTACATACTGCATTACCAGGTGATATTATTACCAGGTGATATTACATACTGCATAATGAGGTGATATTACATACTACATTACCAGGTGATATTATTACCAGGTAATATTACCTACTGTTTCACCAGGTAATGTAATATACTGTATAGCTAGGTATGATAACATATTATTTAGGTAATATTACATGTCATATAACCAAGTAATTTGACATACTGTTTGGTAATATAACATACACTGTCATGTAATATAACATTCTGTATTATCGGCTAATATAACATACTACTAGTGGATATTACCTTCTGTATTAGCAGGTAATACAACATACTGTAGTACCAGGTTCTACAACATACTGTAGTACCAGGTACTACAACATACTGTAGTACCAAGTAGTAGTACACGACTTAGGTAATATTGCTTACTGTATTGCCAGGCAATATAATATAATGTAAAAACTTTTCTTGTGATTATACATTCACATTGTCATTGTAGTTGAGTCATTCTGGTCTCAAAGGTTTTGTCAAGAACGTAATAAAAATGCCAAACAAATGCCTAGAGGTGAGCGTCCTCTTGTCCACCGCCTGTGTCCAGGGGGGAGAACCACTTTGAACTGTCCCTTTATGACACATCACAGAGAACAGTCCTGAGGGTCAGGTGGGTAGATTGAGATAGATGTCTTCCCGCCGGTTTCCCCAGAAAAATGCAGTCTGCGAGGGTGCAGTATTGTGTTTTAACCCTTGTGTTATCTTCGGGTCATTCTGCCCCATCAGTCATTGTGACCCACCGTCGTATTGCGACAGATTTACCGCATACAAAAACAAAGTGAAGCATTTTCTTTTAACAGTTGGGCTGTCTCAGACCCCCCACATTGCAAAGGTTAAAAGAAAATTATTTGTTTTTGTATTGGGTAAAATTGGGTAAACACAACGATGGTTCGTTATGAACCTTTGGGTCATGTGACCCGAAGGCAGCAGAAGAGTTAAAGTTGATACCGTGTGTTAAACCTGCAGTGGTTTGTTTTGCTACGTATTTCAAAGCAACAGTCTGGAAAATAATATTTCTTTCTTTATTTTGTTCCTTTAGGGAGCAAAGCCTTTTCACAACTACACTGGCTGCATTGAAATAATTGAAATTAATAAACTGAAGGGATTCTACGCATCCAATGCCATTGCCGGGAGCAACGTAGAAAACTGCAGGTAAAATAATTAGATTTTCAAAGAGCCATATTCTTAATAATATTCCTTCTCTTTGCAGACAAACCTTTGGTTTGGAAGAACTTTCTGTTCCCTTGGCACACAGTCACACCACAAACACAAGCCCACAATCTCTCTCACACACACACAAGCCCACAATCTCTCTCACACACACACAAGCCCACAATCTCTCTCACACACACACAGACACACACAAGCCCACAATCTCTCTCACACAGACACAGACACACACAAGCCCACATTCTCGCTCTCTCACACACACACACACAAGTGCCATGGGTATAATATCTCCAAATCTCTGATGTCTATGTCAATTACTGTAACAGGTTTGGACCCAGTTTTGTCTGTGCAAGTCGTCTTGTTAGAGCGACATGCAGCAGACTGTGGAGACAGTTTGAGTTGTAGGAGGAGTACCATGCCAACACCCCGGTACTTCTCATGCAGGGCACACTCAGGAAGTGGGATCTGCCAAATCAAACCAATGTATTTGAACCGACTGATCAAATCAAGCCAGTCATAATGAATGCAGTTGGAGAATCACATGGGACATATTCAAGGGTAAACTAACTTCCATTTAGAAGTCACATCCGAGCCGTTGATGCTGTTCAACCGAGCTCACTAACTATGGAAGTCGCCACATCGATGAAGTTGTCAATCAATCAACAACATGAAAACACCTCAGCAGCAGCGATTATCCCCCGGGGGGAGGTTCATGCACACCTGGTGTTCAGAGAGCTGTGTCTGGGCCAGGTGGTTCTGGTTAGGCCCAGATACAGGTCCACACAGGGATGAGGCCCAGATACAGGTCCACACAGGGATGAGGCCCAGATACAGCTCCACACAGGGATGAGGCCCAGATACAGCTCCACACAGGGATGAGGCCCAGATACAGGTCCACACAGGGATGAGGCCCAGATACAGGTCCACACAGGGATGAGGCCCAGATACAGGTCCACACAGGGATGAGGCCCAGATACAGCTCCACACAGGGATGAGGCCCAGATACAGGTCCACACAGGGATGAGGCCCAGATACAGGTCCACACAGGGATGAGGCCTAGATACAGGTCCACACAGGGATAAGGCCCAGATACAGCTCCACACAGGGATGAGGCCCAGATACAGCTCCACACAGGGATGAGGCCCAGATACAGGTCCACACAGGGATGAGGCCCAGATACAGGTCCACACAGGGATGAGGCCCAGATACAGCTCCACACAGGGATGAGGCCCAGATACAGCTCCACACAGGGATGAGGCCCAGATACAGGTCCACACAGGGATGAGGCCCAGATACAGGTCCACACAGGGATGAGACGTTTGTTGTGACGTGGATGGACTGGAAAAACAAACAGCCGGGTTTTGAAAATTCTCAATATTAAGATCTTTCAACATATTGAATAATTCATATTCAGTCAGGTTTTGAATATGAAACCAAGCTGTCAATATTAAGAAAGATCTCCCATGCCCTGACCCAAAGTAATGCACCCTTTCAAAGGATGAATGTGATTTGAAAGCTACATGGTAGACAATGCAAATACACACTAAACTCAGAGGACATGAAACAGGAGGTGAATTCCTGATCCCAGGAATGACTCTGCATGCAACATTTCCCCTGATCGCCTTGCTAAGGTGTCATCTTAAGCCTTACCAAAAATCTGCACAGTAAACATTTTTCTGTTTCTATGTTTATTTAGTTCTTTTTTTGTGTTTAGTGATTCTATCATTTGTGTTTCTGTTTTGGTTTAATGTTTTTATTTCTGTTCAGTGTTTCTAGTGTTGTGTTTTTATTTCAGTTCAATGCTTTTATTTCTGTTTCTAATGTTTAGATTTTCTAGTGTTTAGTGTGTTTATTTCGGTTGTGTGTTTCTACTAGTGTTTAGTGTTTCTTCTTACTGCTTCTAGTGTTTAGTGTCTTTATTTCTGTTTAGTATTTCTAGTGTTTAGTGTTCATATTTTGGTTTAGTGTTTATATTTTGGTTTAGTGTTTGTATTTTGGTTTAGTGTTTCTAGTGTTTAGTGTTTATATTTTGGTTTAGTGTTTCTAGTGTTTAGTGTTTATATTTTGGTTTAGTGTTTCTAGTGTTTAGTGTTTATATTTTGGTTTAGTGTTTCTAGTGTTTAGTGTTTATATTTTGGTTTAGTGTTTCTAGTGTTTAGTGTTTCTGTTTACGTCTGCTCCGTGCATGTGGAGAGAAGCTCTGGACACGCTTTTTATTTTTAACAAAAGTTCCTGAATGGCCAGTCATCTACTTGTTTAATCATTAACACATATATTCAATTTGTCGGCTAGAAAACAATTTCAACCGTCCCAATATGAATATAAATAAACAGCCAAGAAATGTCAAGTAAATAGGCACATATGTTACAATGACTCTGCTACAGCTAAAGATATAATTGACTATATTTAAATATGCACACTGTATAGCTACAGCTTACACAAGATACATATTTAAATATACATGAAGCTATATGCTTAAGTTGTTGTGGTCGTGAAAGGGATGTTTCTTCTCCAGGCTGCTAGATAATGATATGTGTTGCTGAGGGTGTTAAATACTCCCACAGGTACGTATGGATCCCTGCCAAAGCTTTACAAACACAGGGGAGATACGCTAACTGATTGATTTCAGCACCTCGAGGATTAGTGAAGTTAAACCATGAATTTTACGATTTTACTGTGCTGGAAAATAAACACGACAAACATTCTGGTCTTGGTTGCTTCATTCAGCTTTGCATATCCGTCGTGCAGTTTTCAAAATGCTCTTTATGAATCGAATCTGTAATTCAGTGATTAATAATGTTATTTTTCTTCAGAAAGTGGTCTAAGAACCCACTTGTCAACTGGTATTATCATCAGCTCCATGAATGGTGAAACCTTTTAACAACTGCTCTTTCTCTTCACCTGTGTCTGGCTTCAATGTCTTCTTAGGTCTGGCTTTCTTACGAATACCTCCGACACCTCAACGTGGCGTCCCGTGGAGATGAGTACCCAGCCCGTCCATCTCCCTGCCCCACGCCCCCTCCAGCCCCCCCAGCCCACCAGCCCCCCAGGCACACTGAACCAGACTGTCTGGACGCAGCGCCCCCCTGGCTGCCACGGCAACCTCTGCCTGAACGGAGGGACGTGTTGGGAGCCCGCAGGAGGGCCGCTGTCCGTCCGGTGCGACTGCCCGCTCCACTTCACAGGACGCCTCTGTGAGAAAGGTAGGTCTGGATTCTGAGCCGGAATCTGAGAATGAGTCTTGAGGCTCCGGGGTATGCTTATGATTCTGAATGCAGTGGCCATTTCTTTAAAACTGCAAGGGAAGCTCAGCGTCCCCTAAAATTGCAAACAATTAATTGTCAAATATTTACTATTGTGTTAACATTTTAAATGCGTTAGAACACCATATCGAAGACGAGTTCTTTCAGAATCAGCTACATATTTACAGGTCGACTGACTGACTGATTTCCTTCTCATACATTCCCGTAGCGTCACAGTGCATTTCCCTGTTGAAGCTCAGCTTCCATGGACTTCAATGGGGCTGCTTTTAACAGTTTTTTTCAGTGCTTCGAAACTATACGGTCATTGGATAAATGCTGAGATTATGTCCCGCCTCGGACGCTCAGCGTCTCTGGGGGTGAATGGAGGAGTGGGCTGGCCTGGACGCTGGGCTTCCGCGTGATGATTGGAGGGTCTGTCGAAAGACTGCATCTCCTTTTGATTGACAGTAATTTTGTACTACAAAAAGTCACCGAAGCTATTCAAGCTCAGTCCCATCGTGTATTTTGCAACTGTAGTTGAAAGACAAACTGCAGCAACCTATTTCTTGGTATTTGCTTGACGAAATTGCTAACCAATTTTCATCATACATTTCATACAATTATACACCACGTTCCTTGTTTCAGTTTAACCTAATTTCCACATTTCCTCCTTGATTAATATTGTTGTGTTAGATCGTCCGTTCATTCATTCAGTAGGCTAGGCTAGTGTCGTAGGGGTGAACTAGCCAGTGAACTAAATAAAAACATTTTAGGATGTAGGCCGAAAATGAGCTTCCCCTCTTTGAAAGACCAGCAGCCACCACTGTCTGAATGGTAATATGAAGCTAAATATAAATGTGTATATTAAAGCCAGGGCAAGTAAGTCTTGCAAACCTAGCGATTTTAGCTAGAGTTCAAAAGGATTCAAAACCAAAATAGCCCACCCCTCCTTTAAAGCCACTCCTCCAAAACACATGAACGCGCTGCCTGACAGGAGGTAGGTAGGTAGACAGAAAAGTAGCCCGTCCAATCATTGCATTCGGTCCGAATGCCGTCTAATCATTAGTGCCGGTCCTACCTTAATGATTGGCCGTGTTTACTACAGTCCTGTGACGATATCGGATTGATTTAATTTTACTGTCAAACGTCGATTTATTTGTTGCTATCGGCTTATTCGAGCAAAAAAGTGATTCTCAACTAAATGACTTACCCTGACTTGATGCACTGTAAATTACAAACTTGACTCTAGTACACTTGTACTGCTCAGGATGAATGTCCTAGAAGCTGTTTGTATATAACTTGAACACTAACACTCCACAACGTTGGCAAAAAAGGGAACGGCCTTGGAAGTCCAGCAACATCTTCGACAACAGCTCACTCTCTCAACAATACCAGTTCTTTCTTTAATGGAGTTTGAAAGAATGTGGAATGTCCATATTCCATATATAAATGCAGACACCGTGCCTTCCTGTCATTCAAAGGCTGAGCTCAAGACGCATTATGCACATAAAAGCAGGCAAGGACACAAACCATGTTCCGCACAATGTGACATAAACAGTGGCCTGTTTATGTCAGGCCACTGTGCAAGTCCACCATTTTGTACCTACAATGGGCGTCGGGGTAGAAAACAAGTTGCCTTAGTACAGTGGTTCTTAACCCTGTCCTCAGGGATCCCCTGTCCTGCATGTTTTAGATGTTTCTTGGCTCCAACACACCTGATTCAAATGCATGTTCGTTACCAGGAATTTGGTGTGTTGGAGCAGGGAAACATCTAAAACATGCAGGACAGGGGTTCCCTGAGGACAGGATTAAGAACCACTGCCTTAGTAGCTGGAGAGGATATGGTACTGAAGGTACTAGTAGAAACACAGGTCCATCACACAACCTCAGGACTCCCCGACACTGATGACAGAGCGGACGGATCCGGAGACGACACACAGCCGTCCACAGGAGGCAGATGTGGAGAGGCGCTACACAGCTGTCCACAGGAGGCAGATGTGGAGAGGCGCTACACAGCCGTCCACAGGAGGCAGATGTGGAGAGGCGCTACACAGCCGTCCACAGGAGGCAGATGAGGAGCGGTGCTACACAGCCGTCCACAGGAGGCAGATGTGGAGAGGCGCTACACAGCCGTCCACAGGAGGCAGATGATGGAGAGGTGCTACACAGCTGTCCACAGGAGGCAGATGTGGAGAGGCTGCTACACAGCCGTCCACAGGAGGCAGATGTGGAGAGGCGCTACACAGCCGTCCACAGGAGGCAGATGAGGAGAGGCGCTACACAGCCGTCCACAGGAGGCAGATGTGGAGAGGCGCTACACAGCCGACCACAGGAGGTAGATGAGGAGAGGCGCTACACAGCCGTCCACAGGAGGCAGATGTGGAGAGGCTGCTACACAGCCGTCCACAGGAGGCAGATGTGGAGAGGCGCTACACAGCCGTCCACAGGAGGCAGATGTGGAGAGGCGCTACACAGCCGTCCACAGGAGGCAGATGTGGAGAGGCGCTACACAGCCGTCCACAGGAGGCAGATGTGGAGAGGCGCTACACAGCCGTCCACAGGAGGCAGATGTGGAGAGGCGCTACACAGCCGTCCAGAGAAGTATGACCCTGTCCAGCCATGATCCCCTGCTGGTCTCAGGAGAGCGAGAACATGACCGGGACTTTCTAAGGCCCGTGTCTCAAGTCACCACGTGCCCCCCACCTCAGCCCCTCCCATCAGTTCTGTCGGTGCCGACTGGGAGTCGAATCAAACATTCCTTAGTAGCTTCTGCACCATTCCAGTTGGTCAAACAGCAGAGAGGTTGTGGTAGACTGGGAGGAGTGGGGTTTAGAGGAGTGTGACATCCAGCCTGTGTACTTTAGCCCCCCGTACCTTAGAGAGAAACAATAATACCTGTAGAAGAACGGTATTTCCTATTCATGATATTCATACCGAAGCGTCCTCCCATGGCCATAACAGCCTTTCCACTGCCTCCCCTCCCTTGCTGACTAAACACATTTAAGCAATGTCAATAAGCCGATACATTGGTGCAAAGGTAATTTGCTGAGCCATAAGTTCATTCATCTGTATTGATGTGAGATCAGACTTTTCCGTTGCTCGACCAGCTCTGTTGAGTTCATCAAGTCTCCCGTTTTCCAGGAAAACAAAATGCAGAGAAAACAGAGTTTTGATTGTTTTTGGTGTTTTTTTGTTTTTTTAAACCTTGTTTAGTGCTCTTTCAAAGTCCTTTGAACAATCGTATTTACAGTTTACACGTCGTGTACCAGCATGGTGCTCATAAATTAGCAATTATTTTCAAGCTCTAATCCAGATCTTCTAATCATAATATTACATTTCATCTTTAATGAATGGGTGTTTGACGCCAAAGGCCAATCATCATAAATTAGGATTCCAAATGTCAGCTTTTTGATCCCACACCCAGCGATACTGCTGCAGAGATCAATAAGGAGTGTGGGTCGACTGGGCGGTGTGGGTCCGGGGCTTATCAGTGCAGCGAGCAGTGCTGGGGATTATCAGTCAGAGTGATGGCAAGCCTCATATCTCCTCCCACATCAGCTCTCCAGAGCCGCCCCAATTAGAGGAGGAAGTTGGTCCGGAGAGGTGTCTTCCAGGCAGGAGCCAGCCGCTAGCTGCCAGCCGCTAGCTGCCAGCTAGCACCACAACTCCTCACCTGTTTGACGTTTCTTCAGCTCAATTGAAAAAAAGATTGTAATTGATGGCTTCTACAAGGTGTGTAATGATATAATTTGGTAATGAGTGTGATTATATTTCGGGACAATTAAAAATAATGATCCTCCAGGCTGCTCGGTGTGATGTCTAGAGTTGTGCGCGCAGCACTAGCTGGGGAGGAGAGAGGAAGCTGCGAGTGCAGCGGCTTTGACGAGCGTGTTCTCAGGGCCCGGGACGAGTGCCTCAGCTGCTGAACGCTGTTTCACGACGCCGTCGCTCAGCCCCCCACCTCCCCCCCCCCCCCCCCCGCCGACCTCCCAGGACGCACGCTTCACCGTGGCGCCCCGCGGCCCAGCGAGTCCCGTCGCCGTGACGATGACCTAGGTAACTAAGTGGCTGAACGCGAGGAGCTCAGCGGCGCTCCTGCACTCCTCCGCCGCGCGCTCTCCAAGTGCTCGTTTGCAGATGATTAAGTCATCTGGGGAAATGTGATTTGTCTCTCCAGGCGCGGAGGCTGAGCAACAGGGGCCTTGTTTCCAAGGGCTGCTCTCCCTCCTGCTCGGCCCCATGGGAGCGTTCATGTAATCACCAGACGATGAGATCTTAAGGAATGGCTCTGAGCCGAGGGGAACGGCCTCTGAAGATAAATAATCCCCCCTCATCACCAGCCTCCCCGATCCTAACCCTGCAACACATACACACACACACACATAGACACGCACATATGCACACACACACACACACCACCCACACACATAGACATGCACACACACACACACACCACCCACACACATAGACATGCACACACACACCACCCACACACATAGACATGCACACACACACACACACACACATAGACATGCACACACACACACACCACCCACACACAGAGACATGCGCACACACACACACACACACACATAGACATACACACACACACCACCCACACACATAGACATGCACACACACACACACCACCCACACACATAGACATGCACACACACACACACCATCCACACACATACACACGCACACAACCACCCACACACATACACATGCACACACACATGAACACACACACAACCCACACACACCAACATGCATACACGCACGCACACACCATCCACACACAGACATGCACACACACATGAATGCATGTCCAAGATTGGACGAACACATGTTGCAAGACATGTGGTCACCGGCGGTATGGCAGGCTGCTGTTATGTTCAGAAGCAGGAGGTACTAGGAGGGGAGAACTTGGAGCACATGGAGCCTCCTGTGGGGATTCAGTCTTGTCCTCGATGGAAGACGATAACACTGACTTTAATAAAATTCAAACAGAGTTACAGCTTTCAAATGGATCTCCCAGATACAAAGGCCAATTTACCACGGTCAGAGACTTTTTCATGGATCAACGTGGACAGCTAACCTGATACATCATAACATCTCCCTCCCAGACATTTTACATCGACAACATCTCCTCCTATAGTGTGAAATTCTGCACACTTGTGATGTACAGGCGTCGTCAAGAGTAACCCCACCCAGGCATCAATCACCCGCCATCTTTCCTTCTGCTAGCCGTCACCGTCCAGGACAAATGAGTGACTAAGCATTCCATTCTCTATGCTTTTATGCTCCCTCCCTCCCTCCTCCACTCCTCCCCTCCTCCACCATCCCCTCCATCCCCAGGATATAAACTGAGTCTGTGCTTATCCCACGCTTCATCACACTCGTAAAGCAGCCCCTAAACACCAGGCCTGGAGCTCTGCTCCTCTTTCTGCTGAGTAAGAGGGAGAGGCACTGGAGAGAGGCCATCCAGTCTTGCAGTATTAACACAGTGCAATCTCATGCCGCCACTCATTCAATAACGTGCTTTGCCAGTCTCCCAGCCTCACACACACACCTCCACGCTCTCCCAGCCTCACACACACACCTCCACACTCTCCCAGCCTCACACACACACCTCCACGCTCTCCCAGCCTCACACACACACCTCCACGCTCTCCCAGCCTCACACACACACACCTCCACACTCTCCCAGCCTCACACACCTCCACACTCTCCCAGCCTCACACACCTCCACACTCTCCCAGCCTCACACACACACCTCCACACTCTCCCAGCCTCACACATTTCCACACTCTCCCAGCCACACACACCTACACACTCTCCCAGCCTCACACACCTCCACACTCTCCCAGCCTCACACACACACCTCCACACTCTCCCAGCCTCACACACCTCCACACTCTCCCAGCCTCACACACACACATCCACACTCTCCCAGCCTCACACCTCCACACTCTCCCAGCCTCACACACACCTCCACACTCTCGCTGGGTCACACATCTGCACACAGTCACCCACACTCCCCCGTCTCACTTGTTAACGCACATCGTAGGCGAATGCACACGCAAGTGCATGGTCACACACACAGACACACACACACCGACACACACACTAGCCTGTAGAAGGCTTTCGCAAGCTGTTTCTGTGCTGACTGACAGAGTGTGTGTGTTACCACAGCAAGTTTTCAGGGTGAAAGCAACGCTCTCTCTCACTTCGCCCCTTATTAAGTCACGACCATGGGACAAGGAAGATGACTTACACAGGCAGCCCTGCTGCTCCTTGCTAATTATGGAGATGCCACACAACCCACTGGCTCGTGTAATAGAATTGTTTACTTTTATATGATATGTTTATGTAGCATCGGACATGTTTGATTCTGTGACAGAGGGCGGTACATCCCCCTCACACACACACGCATCCACACACACCCCGTCACACACACGCATCCACACACACCCCGTCACACATACACACGCATCCACACACATCCCGTCACACACAAACACGCATCCACACACACCCCGTCACACACACACGCATCCACACACACCCCGTCACACACACACATCCACACACACCCCGTCACACACACACACACATCCACACACACCCCGTCACACACACACACATCCACACACACCCCGTCACACACACACATCCACACACACCCCGTCACACACACAGCACACCGGCGAGGTGTGAGGAGATTCTCCAGTCTGGATAAAATAGAAAAAAGGTGCCCGCAAGTCTGGTTCTGTCTGCTAGTTTGCTGCATGGTGCATGGTGCATGGTGCATGGTGCATGGTGCATGGCCCTGCATCCTTCTGACCCACATTACTAGCCTGTAAATGTTCTCCAAAGAACTGGATTCAAATGGAGAATCGTACAGTAATGATTGGTTTGTAACTGCCATCAGTTCATTGATATGTTTTACATTGGGTTTCTTTTGTGTGGTGGGTTGTTGTGCAGTTGTGTGTGTATGAATGTTGTGTCTCCTGCATGATGCTCTGGATGGCTTGGGGCGGAACTAGTTTGTGTGCACTGCCTGTGGGACCCTTTTTGGCGAACACACTGAGACAAAAGGATCTGCTATGCAGCGCGATAAGCGCATTCCACAAGCAAATGTGTTGATAGTACCTGTTAAGTTAATTTACTATTGAAGCTGGAAGAAATGTGTTGAATATGTGTTGAAGATAGAAGATCTGGGTTTAGCTCCTTTTAGTAATAAGATGCCAACGAGGTATGTTGAAACGTTGCCTGTTTTAGCTAACTTAGCCTGATCGATTGCTGTGTTAAGACAGTAACTAGTGTTAATATTAAAAGCCTAAGAAAATTGGAGATTTGTATTTACGTTTTATAGTTGCAGTTGTATGCTGGTGTGTTCATGTCATGTGGACTTCAGCTATTAAGGCGTCTGTCCCCGGTGTGCCCTCATGCAGACCAGATCAGGCCCAGTTAGTGTTCAGCCATGCCCAGCAAGCCCAGTGTAAACCATTATTGTTTGATAAATGGTCTTCTCAGGGAAGACACAGTGGGTCGGGACCCTGTCAAAGAAACTCTGTTGAGTATGTGAGCGTTAAATTGAAAGCTAAGTGATCAGGAGAATTAGCCAGGGAGTAAATGGACGGGCCCAGGGGAAGATGAGGCGTGAGGTGGCAGAGCACTGGAGCAGGAAATGAATCCGACCTGCTCGCTATCAGTCATGACATCACAGGAAAGCCCATAATTAAACAGGCGGTGGTTGTCTTAAGGGGTTGGTCAGCACTTCTATCCACGATACCAAACACTAAATCAGATAGCTGCTAGCTATGCTGCATTACGACCTATCACAAAGCCCCTTGGCATATATGTTTTTTTTGTTTTTTTTGTTTTTCTGGGAAATGTGAGAAATTACGCATAGAAATTAATAGAAAGGTTTACAAATAATAAGTCGTCCTCAAATCAACGTGTTTTTTTTTCTTTTCCCACAACTATTTCAAATGGCAATTTCGAAAATATATGCTGACATTTGTACTTCCATTACAGTCTGGTTGTCTTCATTCTGCCTTATTGGTGGGTATATCGGGACAAACGTATATTTATGTTCCGTTTGTGTAGTCGTTTGTCATAGTTTACATTCTGCGCCAACGTTATAACTTCTGTTTGTTCCCCAGTCTTTTCAGCTATGATTAATAACGCCCTTGACTGAAAACACATGACACAGAAACAAGGGAGCGGTGTGCTTCCCAAAGCTCTCCGTTTGGTACACGAGGAGGAAGCAGAACAAGTGCTGCCCATGATAAATGACGACTTTGAATGATTTATTTCCCGTTCGTTAAGAAGACATGTCGCTATGGCAAAGTACAGCTTTTTACTTCCTGCTTCCTGGTATGTTTTTTTTATTTATTTGTTAAACGAGGTGACGTTTGATCTCATAGCCCTTGTCATCCCTGAGATGACAACAACAACCTAATTCAATGGAAGAAACATTGGGGGGAGCAAGTTAAGGAGGGATCCTCTCCTCCAGAGATGGTTGGGTTATGCAGAGACGGGCAGACCAGAGGCTGGAGACAATCCGCCAACAAGAAAAAAACAAAATGTGCAGAATAAAGATGGTGACATTCAAACTTCTGCGCTCTCCTCTCTTGTCCTCCTCTCATCTCGTTTCCTGTCCTGCTGTACACCTGCTGTCCTTTGTGTAAAGGCCAGCAGATCATTACAGGCTGGTGGAGTGTGTGACCTGTGAGGCCCCCCTCAGGGAGATAAGACGACAGCTCCTGGACCTGACGGGCCTGCTGACTGCAGCGTTCTCCTCACACTCCCTGTCAGACTGGGGGACATGGACATGCTACCACTCACACACACGTACACTTACCTGCTCACACACACACACTCAGGAGACTAAGCCAAGGCTGCGCAAACAACGAACACAGCGCCTTGCTCTCCAAACTCACAGTAACGAACTCCTCCTCCCTGTTTTCAGACGCCGCCATCTTTCTCCCCTTCTTCAACGGGTCGTCTTATCTGGAGGTGCCTCCCCCTTCGTCTCTGCTGCAGCGGCCCCTGGCCCCCGGCCATTACACGGCCCCCGGGGCCGCCAGCTCCTCTGGCTCCAGCGCTTATCCTGCTCCCTCCATCAAGACGGCCGCCGTGACCCTCACACTGGCCGTGAAGACTGGAGCCACCCAGGGCTCCCTCCTCTACAGTGAGTACACACCCAGGGCTCCCTCCTCTACAGTGAGTACACACCCAGGGCTCCCTCCTCTACAGTGAGTACACACCCAGGGCTCCCTCCTCTACAGTGAGTACACACACAGGGCTCCCTCCTCTACAGTGAGTACACACACAGGGCTCCCTCCTCTACAGTGAGTACACACCCAGGGCTCTCTCCTCTACAGTGAGTACACACCCAGGGCTCCCTCCTCTACAGTGAGTACACACCCAGGGCTCCCTCCTCTACAGTGAGTACACACCCAGGGCTCCCTCCTCTACAGTGAGTACACACCCAGGGCTCTCTCCTCTACAGTGAGTACACACAGGGCTCTCTCCTCTACAGTGAGTACACACCCAGGGCTCTCTCCTCTACAGTGAGTACACACCCAGGGCTCCCTCCTCTACAGTGAGTACACACCCAGGGCTCCCTCCTCTACAGTGAGTACACACCCAGGGCTCCCTCCTCTACAGTGAGTACACACACAGGGCTCCCTCCTCTACAGTGAGTACACACCCAGGGCTCCCTCCTCTACAGTGAGTACACACAGGGCTCTCTACAGTGAGTACACACACAGGGCTCTCTCCTCTACAGTGAGTACACACACAGGGCTCTCTACAGTGAGTACACACCCAGGGCTCTCTACAGTGAGTACACACACAGGGCTCTCTCCTCTACAGTGAGTACACACAGGGCTCTCTACAGTGAGTACACACACAGGGCTCCCTCCTCTACAGTGAGTACACACCCAGGGCTCCCTCCTCTACAGTGAGTACACACCCAGGGCTCCCTCCTCTACAGTGAGTACACACACAGGGCTCCCTCCTCTACAGTGAGTACACACACAGGGCTCCCTCCTCTACAGTGAGTACACACAGGGCTCCCTCCTCTACAGTGAGTACACACAGGGCTCTCTACAGTGAGTACACACCCAGGGCTCTCTACAGTGAGTACACACCCAGGGCTCTCTACAGTGAGTACACACACAGGGCTCCCTCCTCTACAGTGAGTACACACAGGGCTCCCTCCTCTACAGTGAGTACACACAGGGCTCTCTACAGTGAGTACACACCCAGGGCTCTCTACAGTGAGTACACACACAGGGCTCTCTCCTCTACAGTGAGTACAAACACAGGGCTCCCTCCTCTACAGTGAGTACACACAGGGCTCTCGACAGTGAGTACACCCAGGGCTCTCTACAGTGAGTACACACACAGGGCTCTCCTCTACAGTGAGTACACACACAGGGCTCCCTCCTCTACAGTGAGTACACACAGGGCTCTCTCCTCTACAGTGAGTACACACAGGGCTCTCTACAGTGAGTACACACAGGGCTCCCTCCTCTACAGTGAGTACACACACAGGGCTCTCCTCTACAGTGAGTACACACAGGGCTCTCTACAGTGAGTACACACACAGGGCTCTCTCCTCTACAGTGAGTACACACACAGGGCTCTCCTCTACAGTGAGTACACACAGGGCTCTCTACAGTGAGTACACACAGGGCTCTCTCCTCTACAGTGAGTACACACAGGGCTCTCTCCTCTACAGTGAGTACAGTACACTCTGGCACTAGGACTGGACTCAGTGTGTCATGGTAGTGGAGGCATTGCTGTATGTAGTAGAGGAATTCATTCATCACTGCATTTACCACCACACCAAGCGTCTACCATGCAGTTTTGAATTGCTAACTATGAGGTGTGGAGAGAGGGAGGTGGGGAGAGAGGGAGGGAGGTGGGGAGAGAGGGGGGGAGGTGGGGATATGGACCACAACTGGGAGGCCATGTTTTACTTTAGGTTTATCAAATGAAAACTATTTAATCACATTACTTCATCACAGAATCCTACTGTCTAGGGCCACTGCTTTTGACTGCAACAACAATCAATTTATGCCCAACCATCCTGTTAATTTTCTCATAATTGACTGAAAATTAACATCTAAGTATTTTTATTCATGTTATTATTATCAAACTATGAAGTATGAATATGGAAACAAAGAAAAAAACTTAAGGAAATGTGTTGCAATTACACAGATCAACTACCCAGGTCAATTACATAGACTACTTAATCTCCAGTTAGCAGGGCACATTAAGGACCTCCAGTTAGCATGGTACATTAAGGAGCTCCAGTTAGCAGGGTACATTAAGGAGCTCCAGTTAGCAGGGTACATTAAGGAGCTCCAGTTAGCATGGTACATTAAGGAGCTCCAGTTAGCAGGGTACATTAAGGAGCTCCAGTTAGCATGGTACATTAAGGAGCTCAAGTTAGCAGGGTACATTAAGGAGCTCAAGTTAGCAGGGTACATTAAGGAGCTCCAGTTAGCAGGGTACATTAAGGAGCTCCAGTTAGCAGGGTACATTAAGGAGCTCCAGTTAGCTGGGTACATTAAGGAGCTCCAGTTAGCAGGGCACATTAAGGAGCTCAAGTTAGCAGGGTACATTAAGGAGCTCCAGTTAGCAGGGTACATTAAGGAGCTCCAGTTAGCAGGGCACATTAAGGAGCTCAAGTTAGCAGGGTACATTAAGGAGCTCCAGTTAGCAGGGTACATTAAGGAGCTCCAGTTAGCAGGGTACATTAAGGAGCTCCAGTTAGCAGGGTACATTAAGGAGCTCCAGTTAGCTGGGTACATTAAGGAGCCACTGGTTAGGGGAGATCTCCAGTTAGCTTCAGGGATTTACAGAGCTGGCTAAAGAACTGGTACTGAAAACCACCTCAGAGTCCGATGCTTCTTTTGTTTAGACATGAATCCTAATCCTCACCATGGAAACCTACAGAGGAGAGTCTGAATGCCGGGCTGATGGGGTCATGATCCTTAAACAAGGGTGTTTTCTGGCACGCTAGACCGAATGTGCCATACTCTCTGCTGGCTGTGAGTGACCATGGTTTCGGCAGTTTATCAGTCTCAGAAGAGTCTTTTTCTTGAAGCTAAAAACGCTGCAGACCCCAGCCTGCACTGCTGGTTAGTTTTCAGTGACGGAGCGCTGGTGTTTAATATGAGGAACGGCGTTAAGAAAGTGTTTAACAAAGCTGAGTGAAAATGTAACGGAAAACATTAGTTTTTTACAGAAGGTTTACGTTTGTGTTATTTTTTACCCCAAGATGTTCCTGGTGTATTAACTGTAGAGCTGTTCCGGTTGATCCTGTAAACAGCTTCTGGATCCAGGGCCAGATGGGACGTGTTTGTCTCAGACTAACACGTCTGATGTGACTGTTATATTCGAAATGAGGACGGCTTCTGAAGGCTTGTTGTACCTCAGAACTACGGCTACGTCTGTAATCCATCATGTATAGAGGGCCAGAGCGTGTCAGAGAGGTGCTACGCTCTGGCCAGCGCCAGGGAGCAGTGTCACTGCAGTCCCCTGCAGGCACAGGGAGCAGTGTCACTGCAGTCCCCTGCAGGGACAGGGAGCAGTGTCACTGCAGTCCCCTGCAGGCACAGGGAGCATGGCCACCATTATGGCCCAACTCTGGGTGGTGGTGGTCAGCCCCAGCATGTCTGACCTCACACGACTTGAGAGTGTTATACATCGTCGTAGGGCAGTTTAATATCTGCCGTAGAACAGGATGGGTTTGCTGGGCTAGATTTGTTGGATTTGTACATTTGCCGATGATGTGTCCTGCGTAAGTGAAAGTTGTTGTTGCCGCCTCTTTTCACTGTGTCTGACATGTTTGAGCCGCTGGATTAGATGTTTTCCATTAGCTAGAGAGAGCAGGCAGCATGAAAGCGGCAAGATTTTCAATTCTAATGCAATCAGACGAACCACGTTTTCATTTACTGTCATTTTCCCCTGCCCCTCTCCCATGGTCACTCAACAGGCTGCATAATGGTCTTTAGAAAATCATCTTCAAGTTTTCATTACCACTTTCAACCTATTTCTACGCCTACTCTTTTTTTTGTGCATGCACAAATTAGTTTGGTCTATAGTGTTTGGATGATTTTATAGCTGGGTTTTGATTTTGTGGGTGTGGTTTAGGAGGGCATTCTAATTTGTGTTGTCATTATTGTCTGGAAATCTATGAGCCTGAACAGCGTATTACCATCCAGCCCGCTCTTTGAGGAGAGGCTGGCGGGGCTACACCCAGGCCCTGTACTGGAGAGGGGGGCTGGGGTGCACCCAGGCCCTGTACTGGAGAGGGGGGCTGGGGTGCACCCAGGCCCTGTACTGGAGAGAGGGGCTGGGGGGCACCCAGGCCCTGTACTGGAGAGAGGGGCTGGGGGGCACCCAGGCCCTGTACTGGAGAGAGGGGCTGGGGTGCACCCAGGCCCTGTACTGGAGAGGGGGGCACCCAGGCCCTGTACTGGAGAGGGGGGCACCCAGGCCCTGTACTGGAGAGGGGGGCACCCAGGCCCTGTACTGGAGAGAGGGGCTGGGGGGCACCCAGGCCCTGTACTGGAGAGAGGGGCTGGGGGGCACCCAGGCCCTGTACTGGAGAGAGGGGCTGGGGGGCACCCAGGCCCTGTACTGGAGAGGGGGGCTGGGGGGCTGGAGCCTAGCTGCATGTCTAGAGACGTCCGCTCCACGGCCATCCCAATCCGCGCACACAACAATCCGCCCACACAACAAACTTTACCAGAGAAACTGAGTGCTTTTTGTCTTCTCATTCATCGTTTAAATGGAGGGTTTGTTTTCCAGTCGTGCACACGGGCAAATTTGAAAGTTGGGAGTTTGTGTTCCCGGTAGACAGTGCTCCAGTCTCGGTTCACCAGGTGTACTTCCACAGTGCAGTGATGAAATGCAGGCGTATTTCTGGGTCCCCACTTGACTGAGATCAGGGAAGCTCCATCATGCCTGTGCTACCCCCATGAACAAGGTTTCAGGAATCGAATGTGTAAACCCTCCTGGGACATATTAGAAGTGTTTACATCTTAATGGATTGGGTGGGGGCTATGGGGTGGTGAGTGAATAGGCGGATGAGGGTGTGGGGATGGAGGGTGGGCGGGTGGGGATGGAGGGTGGGCGTGTGTGGGGATGGAGGGTGGGTGGGTGTGGGGATGGAGGGTGGAGGGTGGGTGGGTGTGGGGATGGAGGGTGGGTGTGGGGATGGAGGGTGTGTGGGTGTGGGGATGGAGGGGGGGTGTGGGGATGGAGGGTGGGTGGGCGGGTGTGGGGATGGAGGGTGGGTGGGCGGGTGTGGGGATGGTGGGTGTGCGGGTGTGGGGATGGAGGGTGTGGGGATGGAGGGTGGGTGGGCGGGTGTGGGGATGGAGGGTGGGTGGGCGGGTGTGGGGATGGAGGGTGTGCGGGTGTGGGGATGGAGGGTGGGTGGGCGGGTGTGGGGATGGAGGGTGGGTGGGCGGGTGTGGGGATGGAGGGTGTGCGGGTGTGGGGATGGAGGGTGTGCGGGTGTGGGGATGGAGGGTGTGCGGGTGTGGGGATGGAGGGTGGGTGGGCGGGTGTGGGGATGGTGGGTGTGCGGGTGTGGGGATGGAGGGTGTGGGGATGGAGGGTGGGTGGGCGGGTGTGGGGATGGAGGGTGGGTGGGCGGGTGTGGGGATGGAGGGTGGGTGTGCGGGTGTGGGGATGGAGGGTGGGTGGGCGGGTGTGGGGATGGAGGGTGTGCGGGTGTGGGGATGGAGGGTGTGCGGGTGTGGGGATGGAGGGTGTGGGGATGGAGGGTGTGCGGGTGTGGGGATGGAGGGTGTGGGGATGGAGGGATGGTGGCTGGGAGCAGCGAGTGGTGCTGGAAAGAGTTCTGAGGGTTTAGAAGTGACTGGGATTGCTGTTGATCTGAAGCTAGCTAAATGGCCCGACCTCCAGGCTGTCGAATGAGCTACCTGCATGTCTCACCTGCCACAAGCCATCTGACGGTGTTTATCTCATGCTGCGGCCTGTCAGAGCCCTCATGAATTCCCTTTATAGATTAGCAGGAAAGGGGGAAAAAAATTGAATGACAACAAGCTTGCTCTGACAACATACTAGCCTGTCATTTATTTTTTCACTCTTCCCTACAGTCAGCTCTCCTCCCCTCCCTCCATACCTCTTCATCAGCTTGTGCAGATGAAGGTGAATTTACATGTTAATTCATATTTGATGCTCCTCCAGCCGCAGTCAACAATGTCAGATAAAGTCATTCAGAGGACCTGCTGTTTACCTAACCCTAGATATGTATGGTAAGCATGCCAGTACATTCTGACCTACCTAATCCTACCTTAGATACATCTCTCCTGCAGCTCCACCAAGCCCCGAACGCAGAGAGAGAGTGAGAGAGAGAGAGGAGGGGAGAGGGAAAGGGGGAGAGAGAGAGAGAGAGAGAGAGAGAGAGAGAGGGGAGAGGAGAGAGAGAGGAGAGAGAGACAGAGTCTCGTCTGCTATTGAGCTTCAGACAAACAGAGCTTCTATTGAGAAGGGCCTACGGAGTCTTTTATGTGCCTCTGTTTCCCTGGCATGAAGAGAGGCAGTGTTCTCACTTCAGAGGGTAGGAACTGAGGAAGAAAACTCCAGAGATCAAACAGACAAAGTTAATCAGAAGAGAACCAGAGACGTGCATCAAGATGCATAGAATCTCCTGGGTTGACCCGGCCCTCACCCACCAGCCCTCCCCCCCACACTCCCCGCCTCCCAGAGCCCACCATGACACTCCCCCTGGGCCTCCCCTGTCAGCCTGGGAGAGGGGGGAGGGAAAG
Source organism: Thaleichthys pacificus (assembly GCA_023658055.1). Lineage (NCBI taxonomy): Eukaryota > Metazoa > Chordata > Actinopteri > Osmeriformes > Osmeridae > Thaleichthys > Thaleichthys pacificus. The sequence goes on along the minus strand of CM042857.1, from coordinate 17,956,600 downwards.
GGGGATGGAGTGAGCGAAACTGAAGGAGAGAGAGGGAGGGAGAGGTGAAAAGCAAGTGAAAGCAAGATAAAGAGAAAGGAGACGGAGGGAGGGAGGGAGGGAGGGAGGGAGAAATAGAAGGGAAGGGGGGGAGAACAGGTGACAGGCACTGACAAAAGCGGGAACGCTCTGTTAGTCTCGGCGCAGGCTAACAGGGCCATGGGGAAAGCCAGGAGTAATTCGTCATTTCCTCGCAGAGAAAGAAAGGAAGAAAAAGAGAAAGAAGGAATAGAGAGGTGCGTCGATCCTAAGAGTTGCATAATCACTCCCCAAATGTGTCACGGCACACTAGGAAACAATGGCCCTGGAATCAAACAGAAGGGCTTTAAATAGCTAAGCCAGTTTAGCGTGTGCGATGGTTTTCCCTCCCTTACCTTGTTGCTGCTGGAGCTGGAAGCCAAGGAACAAATGTATCCACCGCTGGGATGGAGGCTCCACGGCAGACAGGCAGCCATGATGCTGGTGCAGGGGGAACTTAGGGGACACTTCTGGGGTGGGGTAGGGGGTGGTGGGTAGGGGGGTGGGGTTGGTTGGCACGACACGCGAAGTCGCTGTTTGTTCATACATTGTTAACCTTTCCCAGGTGGAACGATAGGTAGCATATGATTAGACTAGAGCACACGCTCCTTTGCTGCACTCCAAGCCATGTATAACAGCCCTGCTGTCAAGTGTGTACTGGGCAAGTACTGTAGGCTGGTACTGGACGCTGTTCTGTGCAGTCTTTTAATGAGAAGCATGGTAAGCCCACACAGGCCTCCTCGTTTCCCTCACATGTCAAGAGGCTCGTCTCCCTCCTGACATGGTTCGTGTTTTGTGTCATGTCCGTCTGCAAACATGCTAGCTAATTAGCGAGCACTGACACCGCATTAGTTGTTATGGTCATATCGTTCATTCCCTACTCCAGAGTCCTGTGAATATATTACAGTAAATCACAAAGAACATGAAAGGTCCTCGCAGTGAAAACAATCGGCCAGTAATTCGCCATTATTTTTCATGACCTCACTAAAACCATGTGATCCAGTGGGCTCGTACCGCAGATGAATGATTTCTCGTCAGCGGACTGAGGTGAGATGAGAGATCCTCGTCTTCATGGAGGAAGCGGGGACGCGTCTGCGGCGCTGATGAGAGTCAGGAGTTGAAAGCTGAGCAGCCTGTCATCGCTCAGCGGCGGGTCGGCGTGGGCTGTGAATATGCATCGCGAGTAGCCTGCGCTCCTGACGTCATCAGGCTAAATGAACACAGACAGATCTCTGAGCGATACGGGAGAGGAAGTCTTCTGTCACAACGAGCAGGGCACGAGCTCTGACAGGACGATCACATGTTACCGGACACGGTCATTTGGCCACACACGAGTGACACAGTGCGTTTAATGAGGTTAGGTTGCAGCCAGGGGGAGAGTAATGGCCGGGTTTGTCACTGCGCGTCTCTGGTGAGGTGAACGCATTGTAGCGTGGCGATGGCGCTGCAACAATTCTTGGAAAGCTAGTTCAACAGTTTTGCACGTGGCAGACTTTCTTTAGTTTTCTTGAGGAAGACGGAAATAATTCCTCCTCCTCCGTAGATCCAGATGTTTTCTCCCATCGAGCTTCTTAAGCGTCTGTTTGGTGTTCCATAAACGGGCACTAACCATGCACCCCTTCAGCTCCTACTGGCCTTTCCATAGTTCCACAGGCATCAGAACCAACACAGCTTCCTTCAGGGGAGTGGTTAGGGGAAACCTCACTACTTGATAGTTTTATGTACTCTTTATTACAGCAGTAAAGATTAGGTTTTCTACAGAAGGTAGACGTCCCCTGAATGATGCTAGCAACATTACAGCAGCAATGCCAAAGGATCAGGGACTTTCTCCTCAGGACTCCGGCTCATAAGGAATATATTAAAGAATATGAAGTCTTACCTTACGCAACTTAAAAATAATATATTCCCTTTCCTCAGCTTTATATTTCAAAGATTTGGATGTGAAAAAGGCTACGATTACTTTGAGATGGAGACCCTATAATGTCACACATTTTGCCTTTTGAAATAGGAGGAAGAAGCCTTTTATCATCTTTCCCTAGTGTGAAGAGATTTCTGGGGGTATGATACTTCAAGGATGACTTAAGAAACATGCTCACTGGACTGTATACTTCCAGTTCTTCCATCTAACACTGGCAGGCCAACACCTGGTCACATGGTCCCCTCCTCCTCCTGTGTTCCAGCCCAGGAGCAGAACCTGGGAGACCGCTTCCTCCACGTGTTCCTACAAGATGGCCGCCTGGTGGCCAGACTGGGATGTAGTGGTGCTCGCGTTCTTAATGTGGCCGCGGACCAGAGCATCAACATCAACAGGTTCCTCCCCGTCACAGTACGGTAGGAAACACAGCACTTCCTCTTCCTGTATGCCTGACTTCCTCTTCCTGTATGCCTGACTTCCTCTTCCTGTATGTCTGGCTTCCTCTTCCTGTATGTTTTTTTGTTTGAATCTTGTATTTCCTCTTCCTGTATGTCTGACTTTCTCTCCCTGTAGAGTTTGTCTAAATCTTGTATTTCCTCTCCCTGTATGATTTACGTCTTGCATGTCTTACTTAATTTTCTTTTATGTCGTATGCCTCTTCATGTATCCATCACTTCCTCTTCCTTTATCTCTTGCTCCTTCCTGATTCCAAGGTTGTCTATGAGCCACAGCTTCAGTTCTCTCTTCTGAGAGTACGAAATACGCAAAGCCTCATATATAATTGTGTTTCTCAAGAGGATGTTCCTAACAAACTGTGTAATAGCAACGCCTCCCTCTTTCCCATTCCTATGATATCATTCACACTGCTATGATTAGAAAGGGACAGGGACTCAAAAGTTTGCGTACTTCAACGAGAAAAATATGATCTGACGTTCCTCTGGAATGGTGCCCATACAGAAATACTCAAGTGTTTCTTACATTGAATAAAGACCTTGAATTAAGTGTGTGCGTGCGCGCGTCAGGGCTACATCCATTGATCCACAGCAGAGTTTAGATATTGGGAATGTGTCCCATGCATTGATGCGGTCCACGGCCCAGTAATGCAAATGCGAACCTGAAAAGATGCTTCTGCATCAAGGTGACTCGGCCGGGCTGCGTCCAGGGCGTCATCGCCTGGTCCTCCTCTGACAGACTTGGCTTCTGCTGTCTAAGCGCTGCCAGAGACAGCGTGCTCCTTATACGGTTTCCTGACTTGTTTGTGTGGACGCGGTGGCAGCAGCCGGCAGCAGGCGGCCTCTCTGACGGCCAAGGGAAAGACGTCACCGTCAGGGTGAGCCTCCATCTTTCATCCAGAACCACGCTGTCGTCCTGAGCGCCCCTGTGTTGTATCTGCCAATCACGTCCGTACGGATGACTCGTGTCCACAGCAGATATGTTAAATATTAGCGTTCGTCTGCCAGGAAGCCATGGAGCCACGTACATCGACAGGAAACACTAAACCCATGTGAAAAGTAATGTTCCCTCCACAATTCCCCTCCCTATTCCCCTGTTACAATCTCCCTCTCTGTTATACCTAATTCAATTGAAGGAACCTTTATGCAGAGAAGTCTAACGTTGCTAGGCAACACACTGTCAGAGTTTGGAGTTGCATGCTCTTCTCAAGCTAACTGCCAGCTCAAATGGACTCAGACAATTGTACCTGTCTCTGACTGGAGATCCCCCATCATTCACTCCCCTGAAAGCCATCATCACTGGTTCAGGACATCATGCTGTTCCTGGGAAACAGAGTCTCTGCATATCAACATGCGTGGCCTGTTCTGTCTCCTGTGTAAACACATTAGCTCTGCCGGGGAGTGACAGAAGTTGATGGGTTTGTGACTTGTAGTCTATTAGCCCAAAAGCATCAATTAGCCTAATAGCCTAGTTTATTTGATTGGCAACAGCATGTCATAGATAGCACACAGTCATTCTGAACGGTGAAGTCGTCTCACGGTTTGCGTCTGTAAGACCCAGACAGATGTTGTTTTTTTTGTCTTGATTCGATGTTCTTGCTTCGTTCCCGTTGAGAGTTTGGTCTTCCAGGATCGTGTAGTCTCAGCTCAGCCCCGCTAATTACGCCCTTATCTGCTTCTGCATCCCAGACGTGTGAAAACAGCAAACACCCACCGGTCCTTCACCCCACTCACGCTCTGCGTCCTCGCACATGTATTTGATGCTGGAAACTGATGGTCTCGTCATCTCTCTCCTCGTGACCACATTTGTTTGCTTTGTTTTAGGGCTGAACGATTAATTGCATTTGCGATTATATCGCAATGTGACAAAACGAGATTTTGTAATCGCAAAGGCTGCGATTTAACTTTCGTGCAAGTTACACTTTACCCTGACCTGTACGATGGCCTCAGGCTCGACAGAACCTGACACTACAGACACTTTGCCAATTTTGCCTTTAAAAAAGATGCTGCGCAGTGTCAAGTATGGTGCAAAACCTGCCTGGCTAACGTTGCTAGCTCACGGGGCAACACCACCAACCTAATTCGGCCCTAAAAAAACACCACAAAGCCATGTACGATGCATAGCTAAAATGCTGAACACCAGTGTGTCAAATAAGCCAAATAACACCCGACAGGATCACTGATCGAAATGTTTCAAAGCCCAACTCCATATTCATGTACGAAAATACTCAAGCAGTAACAGCGTTCATCACGAAAGATATGATCCCCCTCGGTGATACACATACAGTAGGATCACTATGGCTGACCGTGCCATACTGTTTCTGTTAAGCTACTGACTGGATCAGAAATGTTCAGACAGTGTTTCTTTTTCTTTTAAGATTTAACCTTTAGATGCGTGAGTTTTTCTCCAAAACGGTATAGCTTTAGTTAAGAAAGTGCAACGCACATGTTATTAGCCTACGTTTAGCTTTGATTCACCAAATGTTTTCCTTCATTTTTCTGAACTTTGTGTGTTATGTTGCTGACTGGAGATCAGTAGTATCTATAACTGTATAAGTCATACTATACAGTTATTCGCCCGTCTCTGTTGAATATTACAGAACATAAAAAAATAAAAATAATAATCGCATAAATAATCGCAAATGCAATATTGGTAAAAAATAATCGCAATTATCATTTTTTCCAAAATCGTTCAGCCCTACTTTGTTTATTGTTCTTTGTGTTGCACGGGAAGAACAGCACAGTGAGACAGTGAGCATAGGGGAGCTGAGACTCATGCCGGTGAGATAGCAGATCCTCACTGAGGGGGGGGGGGGGGGGGGCAGGTGGAGAGAAAGAAAGCAATAAAAGATGAGTCCATATCAAAGAGACAGCGTGTGAGACTGTGTGAAACACTCTTTCGTCTGTTTAGCGGTTGCTGTCATGTCACTCATAATTTCTTCTCTTCAGTTTTTTCCTCCTATTTCCTCCTCTCTTTCACTCCTCTCGTCTCTCTTCTTCCCTCTCCTGTCCTCCCCCTGTCCCTCTCCTCCTCTCTCCTCCAACTCTTCCCTCTCCTCCTCTCTCTCCCCTTCCTTTCCTCCACAGTCCTCCTCTCCTCCATCTCCTCCCTCTTCTCCTCTCTCTGTCCTCTTCCTCTGCTCCACATTCCTCTCCTCCTCTTTCCCCTATCAGTCCCCTATTCCTCTCCTCTTCTTCTCTTCACTCACCTATCCCTCCCCCCTCTCCTCTCTCCTGTCCCCCCTCCCCTCCTCTCATAACCTCATCCACAGCTGCCATCTCATCTGCCTCAGAAATGCCCACAGCAACCTGTCATCAAGATAACAGGTTTTGAAGTTGAGGCACCATAATTAAAATCACATATTACTCAAAATATAGTTTACTTGTGTGTTCAGTATTAACATAATAATAATAATTACAACAAACGAGCATAAAAGTGTACGGTGGCTCGGCGCTATATTCAAATATCCTTCGGGATCAATGAATGAATTAGCTTGCATAGCATCGCAAATGAGCACTTTAATTGTTGAGTTGTAGGACCTCTTTTGCCAGCCTGTAAGATTAATGTCTGACTGTCTCTTTAATATAAACTGGTCATAAGTACAAGTGGTCAGGAAAACTGTCTCATGTCATTAAAACGCAATAACCTTGAATGAGATTAATTACATTCTCTCTGCGGAGAGAAGAGGCCATCTACTCCTGGGGTTTCTAGCTTCTTTAGAAGCCTGTATCTCCCATCTACACCATGATGCTCCCCATCTATTTGCCTGTCACAGGGTTATTACTTGTGATAAGAAGCTCCAGAAATAATTCAGACTTCTACTCCTTCAATGGTGTCTCCCCTCCCTCTCTCTCTCTCTCTCTCTCTCTCTCTCTCCTCTCTCTCTCGCTCTCACTGTAAAAGAGTCAGATTGAACTGTTTCCTCTACGTGATTTATTACTTTCATTTATGAAATGAGATTGTAACCTCCACCACTGTGACGTCTTGAATCTGCCTGGAAGTGTCTCGTTGTGTGCAGCGGTCCTGGTTGGGTTCAGAGCGTGTTTTCACACATGAAAGACATGGACAGAGATGTTTCCAAACGACTCCTTGTCATTGCCAGGGTGGACCCAGTTGCACGCCAGGGCCCGATGAAAAGAGTGAGGATTTAATACATGCCACAACAACAGATTCAAAAACAGCAGGCAGGCTCACAAAACAGGGAGAGGTTTCCAGAACTAAACACGACAGGGTCAAAAACAGGCTGGGGTCTGACCAGGAATCAAACACTAAACGCTGGAAAGGCTGAGGGAAATTACCGGAACAATCTGGCAGGGAACAAAATCACCAGACAGAGAACTCAGAGTAAATGAGACAGAACACAGGTGAGGCTTGTGATGCTACCGTAGGCTAATCGTTCTCCGTTGAGGGGTGTGGTCCCAGGCTGAGCTAATGACCCGTAGCCTCTCAGATGTTTAGAACCTGATTCGTCACCACCCAGTACTAAAGTTATGGACTTTGTGGCAACATCAAATCCTGTGGGTTGTAGAATCACATCCCTGACCCTTCCAAAAGTAGAATACAGGAGAGATGCAAGTCATTGTCCATGTGGCCAACCCCACTCACACAATCAAGGGCGACATCACATTTACCATGGACTTCCTTTCAACGGGGGATGCCTTACTGGGCTAAGCCAATCAGAGCTCTGTATCAACAGCCACCGACCAATCGGGAGAAAGCAGCGGCGCTGGAGCAGAGTGACAACACTTCTGTCTCCTCTGTAATCCTCATTGGCCTTGCTAATCACCCACGCCTGGGGAACAGCAGCCATTGGGAATATTTAATGGAGATCCATTGCCAGGCGCTGCTGTTCCACTGTGCATCCAGCAGGCTCGCTCCCTGTCCGCTGAGCTGTGTGGCCAAGCACACTTCCTCCTCAGGTGAAACCTTTTTGGTTTTGTCCAAGCACACTTCCTCCTCAGGTCAAACCTTTTTGGTTTTGTTGTTTTGTCCAAGCACACTTCCTCCTCAGGTGAAACCTTTTTGGTTTTGTTGTTTTGGCCAAGCACACTTCCTCCTCAGGTGAAACCTTTTTGGTTTTGTTGTTTTGGCCAAGCACACTTCCTCCTCAGGTGAAACCTTTTTGGTTTTGTTGTTTTGTTTTGACGTGTCTGAGCCAGGGTATGTTGATCCCTTCTGAGAGATCTTTGGGAGGATAATGAAGAAGCACGTCCACTGGCCCGGGAGATACTGTCCTTCCAAGCCCTCGGAGCAGTGACGTGTCTCTCTGCCTCTCTAATCTCGAGCTCCTGTCTGCTGCAGGAAATCAACTCATTGTTGGGCAAATATCAATAACTCTGGCAGTAGATTTGGGTCTGAGCGAGGTCATCTTGGTGCGTGTCGTTCCACCAGTCAGATCGGAGGGGATTTGATTGGCCGTGACAGGGAGGTTGGTGGAGCCAAGGTCACCGAGCAGATACCTCTGCAGAACAGGCAAGCAACAGGGATTGAGCTACACAATTTGACCTGAAAGAGGAGTTTGAAGACGTTGGCATTTTTCTGACAAGACTCCTAACTCCCTTTAATGTTTGCTGTTCTTTTTTTTGTGAGTGTCTGTGTGAGTGCGCATGCATGTCTCTCTCTGTGTGTGTGTGTGTGTGTGTGTACACTGTGTGTGCACAGATTTCTAAATGTGTCCTTTTGTTATATAAATCTCAGTCCACAAGTGTTGTTCTACATGGCCAGATATCTTCAATCGAAGAGCAGCCTTCTCAAAGCAAAGCGATGCTTGGAACTCTTGTGGAGAGCCAGCCTGGAAGTAATGGTTCAGAGGCAGAGATTACAGTCTTTAATTACATTTACATTTATTACATTTATGCATTTAGCAGACGCTTTTATCCGAAGCGACTTCCAAGAGAGAGCTTTACAAAAGAGCAAAGGTCACTGATCATAACAACGAGATAGCCCCAAACATTGCGAGCAGCCAAAACATGAAGCATACATTGTGAAAAACTAAATAAGTGCCAAAGGGAGGAACCATAAGAGCATGCAGTTAAACAAGTTACAATAAAAACAACATGAAACTCAAAAAGTGCAAGAGTGTACCTGTAGAAAAGAAACAACAATCAACAGTAACATATTTCACAGCGAGTACAAGAATTTAAAACCGTCACAACTAACCAACAAGAGCAACAAGTCTCTCAATACGAGTCATTGTGATCCTGGAGGAAACTAACATCAGGTCCAGCCAAGCATTCCTTTAATGCATGTACTGTGTCCCACACACTGCATGACTCCAGGAATGCTGTTTATCAGCATCTCAGCTCTCCCCACCAACATGAACATGAACCGGAGGTCACTAATCTCCACCTGAGTCAGTCCTGGTCACACGTAGCCAACATGTCCCCAACGCTGTTCCAGACACAAACAGCAACCCACATCTCACAACGAAGACCGAAACATTGTTGAACACGATCAAAAACACGGACATCCACAGGGCCCTAAGTCATCGCGCTTCCAGGAACGACTAACAGACTGGAGGTGTGCTGCTCCTGGAGCAACACCAGATCGAGCTCCCTCGGCTCGCTCTGCCATGTTTACCATTTCATAAAGCATCACACCCTCCACAACCCCACTTCTCCACGCAGCCTAGCGCGCTCAATTAGGAGTGGGAATAAGGTTTTGGCGGCTTCGCTTCATGACTTGGGCCCGTTCCATGAAGGGGGAGGGGGGGGGGGGGCAGCTGCTTCGAAAGCAGTGCCTCCACCTTGTCGCCACAGAACACAAGAACTACATCCAAACTGAATCTACAAATGAGCAGAAGGTGGGAATGAGTCTAGCTGTGAGCTCAGAGCTCCCTAGATGTCGAGTGAGGGAGAGAAGAAAGAGAGATAGACAGAGGACAGAGAGAGGGGGGTGGATGGAGAGGTTAGAGAGAGAGAGAGGGGGGGGTGGAGCGGTTAGAGAGAGGGAAAGAGAGAGGGGGTGGATGGAGAAGTTAGAGGGAGAGAGAGGGGGGGGGGGGGGGTGGATGGAGAGGTTAGAGAGAGAGAGGGTGGATGGAGAGGTTAGAGACAGAGAGAGAGAGGGTGGATGGAGAGGTTAGAGAGAGAGACAGAGAGAGGGGGGGTGGAGAGGTTAGAGACGGAGAGAGAGAGACAGAGAGGAGAGACAAAGAGAGGAAAGACAGAAAGGGAGAGAGGAGAGACAGAGAGGAGAGTCTGAAAGACAGAGTAGAGGGCGAAGTTCCTTTTTGCCAAGCTTTGTGGGAAGTACGTACAGTCTCCTGGCTTACACTAGGGCAACATTACCTTGTAGCTGCGTAGCAGCACCTTACACTAGGGCTACATTACCTTGTAGCTGCGTAGCAGCACCTTACACTAGGGCTACATTACCTTGTAGCTACGTAGCAACACCTACACTAGGCCTACATTATCTTGTAGTTATGTAGCAACACTTCACTCAAAGGTTACATTAACTACCATATAGTTACTTAGCAACACCTTACACTATGGTTGTATTAACTACAGCACCACTTTAAATCAAGGTTACTTTGTCCATTGGTGGGTAGTGTAACCTTAATGTAAAGTGTTGCTATGTAGTTAAGTTGTAATTCATGTAACCTTCATCTAAAGTGTTCAGGGCTCTCAAGTGTCACGCATTGAGCGTGACAGTCACTCATTTCGGTCTTTTGTCACGCCCTCCCGCCACACATTGTATTTCTCACGCAGAATTTTTTATTTTAATTATATATTTCATATGCCGCATCACCCAACCAAAATTCCTCTGGCCGTGCCACTCTCACTATGGAACCGGCAGGAATCAAGCGCGTCTCCCCTGGAGTTCTTAGTCGAGCCTGCCACTTATCAGCCAATCAAAAAAAAGAAGGGGTCTACACAATAGCCAATCGGAAAATAGCACCATTGTATCTGGGTAAGATTTAATGCAACAACCAATGGAAAAAAAAGCATATCCTGTAATTTTTCACGTGATTCTGCTACGTCTTCCGAAAGTTTCGTTCACCTACAGAGCAAACCACTGGAGCTCGAGCAGAGTAGGCTAAGTCATGATCTCCTGTTTTAATGTTACAACAAATTCACAACTTGTTTGACACAAACAATGACAACTTGACTGCTGTTAGAAAATGTTTCCCAGATAATTAGCATCAGTTTTTAATGAGTGTCTGTAACTTAACCAACAGTTTTACAGCCTGTTCACTGACAACACCTGCTCAGAACAAGTAGTTCATAGATTTACATACCTGAGGAGTGAAACTCACTCCTCAGGTATGTAACAGGCCACCCGCGTCAACGGATTACTAGCTTTTCGTTGGTGTAGTTGGTAGTGGGGGCACTTGGGATGTCAGAGGTGGCAGGTTCGTACCCAGTGCAGGACGAACATAGGCCCCGATACCTCTGACGGAGTTTGTACCACGTCTGTTACATAAAATTGGCCTAGTCATATTTTCTTTATCACACGATGACTGACATATTGTCACATTATAAACATCTCTTTCCAAATAGGCGTAATCATTTTATTAGCACTAAATATATTTAAGTGTGTTGCATAGTCGATGTTATAGGTCACTTTTAAAATAATGTCATATTTTATAATTATATCCTGGCCATGGATGCATTAATCATTGCTGCCTTTCAAAGATGTCAGGTAAAAAGCAATTAATTAATTAATCAATTTTGAACCCCTCACGGGGGGCGGGGGGGGAATGTCACTCTTGCCTGTCTTCAAAACTTGAGAGCCCTGAGTGTTGCAAGATACTAATGTGGATGATCACATCAAAATGCCAAAACCCAAACGGGAAATGCTAGAGCTCTATATGGGCTACTGTTTAATCCGCCACCACGGTTCTCCGAACCCACAGCCTTTACAGCCCTTTAATAATAATAATAATAATTGTATTTGTAATGCACTTTATATTTTATCTCAAAGTGCTACAGGTAAAAAGAAAAAGAAAGGGCGCATGCGCCTGACAGTTTACTCCGCCGACTTTCTTTTGTTGCTAATGCCTGATGACAGGCCGCCAAACGGGACACATTTTCTTGCCTCCACCTCTGTTGTTAGAACCTCGATCTCACAGTCTGTGAAATTGTTCTTTTTTGCATTTATAGGCGATCTGCATATTAACTTATGGGAGGAGGCAAGGCGGGGTCAGTGGCTCGTTCACGTGCGGTCCATCTCACGTTGATTGTGATTTATAAAGGAAAGGTGCGCAGGACCTGGCGTAGGACCGGTTTTATACATGTGAATATTTCTGTGCGTAGGTACTTTTCAAGTTTTGGCCGTACGCCATTTTCTGGTATGAAAGCTGCGCAATCTTTTATACATGATGCCCCAGGTGACTCGGCGCACAAGTCAGAATTCAGGTAGGCTAAGAAAACATTACAAAACTAAAGATAGTTTCTAAATGATAGGCCTAGAGATCATCTTCTTTGACTAAAATATAAAAACATTATTACATGAAGCTAAAAAAAAACAGTAGTTGCGCTCAGATGAATGCAAAGATTTTTTGTGCGCTAGCATTGACTATTGATGTCCCTGCCTAAGCTGAAATCAAACTTGCGTCCCGGGAGTTTTTCTATAGCCTAGTAGTGCATTGTGCGCAGCAAGCTTGAAAGAAAAAAAGGGATATGAATAGGGGCCCAGTAGAGTTTTATGTCTAACAACGCCTCTGGAGGTAGCCATTTTGATAGGTTGGTAACAATGGCAGGGATCTGTCCTGACATGAGATCTCCCAGGAGAGAGACGGACAAACAGAATAGTAATACGCGTCTGCTAAATGACTAAATGTAATACTGTGCAGCTTGACCCTCATCTGCCTGCCATTGTTTCCGGTGGTCGATCCTGTTATAGTTGGTTGTAAAGGATTGTTTTGCTCCTGAAAGGGTTGTGAAGGATGATGGCCGGCAGCCTTTAGTAGTGCTCTGTTACTGTTGGGGATGTTGTTGTTCTAATAGCCTCCCTGCACCAAGGTTATTACAGTGTGATGTAATGCACACACACACACACTGTGTAGGTCCACACAGTAGCTGAGAGCTGGAGACCTGGGGAAGGAGGACAGGGTAGCTATGAGAGGGGAGGACAGGGGAGAAGGGGGGAGGGAGAGGAGAGGAGAGGGGGAAAGGGGTAGGAGACGGGAGGAGGGATTGGGGGAAGAGGGAGGAGAGGGGGGAGGAGGGGGGTTGAGAGAGAAGGAGAGGGGGGGGAGGAGAGGGGGCAAGAGGGAAGGAGAGGGGGGAAGAGGGAAGGAGAGGGGGGGAGGAGGGAAGGAGAGGGGGGAGGAGAGGGGGGAAGAGGGGGGGAAGAGGGGGGAAGAGGGAAGGAGAGGAGAGGGGAGAGGGGGGAGGAGGGAAGGAGAGGGGGGAAGAGAGGGGGGAATAGACAAGGAGAGGGGGGAGGAGGGAAGGAGAGGGGGGAAGAGGGAAGGAGAGGGGGGAGGAGGGAAGGAGAGGGGGGGAAGAGGGAAGGAGAGGGGGGAGGAGGGAAGGAGAGGGGGGAGGACGGAAGAAGAGGGGGGAGGAGAGGGGGGGAAGAGAGGAGGGAAGGAGAGGGGGGGAAGAGAGGAGGGAAGGAGAAGGGGGAGGACGGAAGGAGAGGGGGGAGGAGAGGCGGGAGGAGGGAAGGAGAGGAAAGGGCGAAGAGGGAAGGGGAGGGGGGGAGAGGGTCCTGTCAGAAGACTCCCTGGGTGAACCTGCTCCGCCTCCCAGAGCAGCCTCGCTCCACACTGGGGTCAAAGGTCAACAGGCGTGGGACGGCGCGTTTCTAAGCATCACTTTCCCTCCTTTATTGCAGATGAACTCTCGGGTCCCTGGCTGATAGGATTATACTAATGTATTCAGCATTTTTCAACAACTTTTCTGCTGCTTTTTTTCCAGGTTTTCATTCAAAGGACTACTGTGAGAGAAACAGTCACATGAAGAAAGTTGAATGTGTTTCGGGTGGTTTGTTTTATTTTGTTTAGTTTTTAAATGTTGATTGTTATGGCAGATGGATCATTTGGTTTTTCTGGCAGCCTCTCAGCAATGATGATGTTAATGTTAATGTTGTTGTTGTAGCTTGGCAGCTTATCACTGTTTTTTAAGTGCATTTAATATGCAGCTCCAAATAATGGATAAAAACTGGAACGGGATTGACACAGGAACATATGCCTGACGTTTCATGAAAAACGTACAATTCTTTACTAATGTATGTTGAAAGTACCTAAAACCTGCAAAGACAAACGAGCCGCCGACTCTGCAGATTGTGTTGTGACGTAGGACAGATACCCTTACACTGCATTAAGGACATGACTAATGCAGTGCCAGTAATTGTCCTAATTAAAATTACATGATAATTAACGCTAACCTTTCTCTTTTAAAGCCTTACCCTGATTCAGAATAGGCAAGTCAGATAATGAGGGGGCAAATATACTACACTTCCCAATGTTCTCTCTCTCCCTCTCTCTCTCCCTCTCTCTCTCCTCTCTCTCTCTCTCTCTCTCCCCCCCTCTCTCTCTCCTCTCCCTCTCTCCCTCTCTCTCTCCCTGTCTCTCTCTCTCTCTTTATCATCCATGCACACATCTCTTTCTCTCTCTCTCTTTGTCATACATGCACACAACATAAATGTACACAAATGTTTTGTCTAGAGTATTGTACATGTATGTTTAGTTAAATTCACCGTCATTTAGTGGGGCTATTGGTAATACTTGTTTTTGTTTTTCTGAAACAAAATTCACTTTTTCCCCAACAGTAAATTATCAAACTTCACCAAACTGAACTCAGACTTTCAAAAACAGGCACAAAATCAGCTACCTCCTTCAAAACATATAACTTGACATCTAATGACAAGGTTTTAACAGGCATTCCATAATGGGCCAATAAGTACAAACTATTGTAGCGGGGTTTGCTCGTTTAAGATAGAAATACTTTATTTATAATAAAGTATCCTGTTATAATGGGGCACCACCTTAATATTGGGTTTAGGACATTAAGGAATCCTATGTTTAATATGTAATATATAACTTTATTTTGCAGACTCAAGGTCCAGATAGAAAAGTACACATAACATATTACAAGTGGGGTACACACAAACACACAAACATAAATACATACAGACATACTGACTACCACATATTACATAAAGGGAACGTACAAAACATACAATAACGCAGGGCCGGCCCAAGCCTTTATGGGGCCTTAAGCAGAATGTATTTGGGGGCCCCTCGGCGTCGCCAATTGTTAAAAAAAAAAAAAAAATACTGTATTTCTTCAAATAAACTTACATTTATTACACATTGTTCATTTTTGGTGCGCCGTTTATTCGAGGGCGGCGTTTATTTGAGGGCGACGTTTAATCGAAGAAATACGGTATTCTAGGCTAGCTGCGTGAACATGTTAACGTGTTAGTTCGCTACATTAAATGTTCTTAGACAGTTTGAACAGTACCGTCTTCTAAATCACCGATTAAGCAACGAGCAAATGTCAATGTTAGTTAGACTACCTAGCTCTATATCATCTGCTTTTTATTGAGGCTGTTTTGCAAAGAATGCAAGAACAGCTAGATAGCGAAAACACCTAGACTACCTACTGTAGCCTGTAAACTAGTTTAGCTTGCTAACGCAAGAGCACCTGCTTCTCCAGTTCTTTCAATAGATAATCTAGACAGGCGTTAGCAATAGGCTAGACTGCTATTTGTTTTCTGGCAATTTTTTCGTAAGCTTCCCTTCTAATGCCGACTAACAGCTAGTCTCTAGCTAGCTAGAGTAATTTGCTAAGTAAGGTACGTTGATGTGATATTTGAAACATATTTAGCTAACAGTGGACAACAGTGCAACACAAGAGAATGTTCATTAAAATGACATGCTGCTACTAGGTATTTCAGGACATACTACTCCTACCGTATTTTTGGGGCGGCGTTTATTACAAAATGTTCATTTTTGGTGCGGCGTTTAAACTAGAGCAGCGTTTAATTGAAGAAACACGGTACATTAAACTGTAATTTAATGTACTCTTGGGGGCCCTCTGGTGGCCACGGGGGCCCTAAGCAGCCGCTTAGTTCGCTTATGTCTTGGGCCGGCCCTGCAATAACGGGAATGTCAAGTGGTAAACTAATGAGAGTTAGTTTTACGTGTAGGTCTAATCAAAACACACACTATCAATTACTTCAGGCCAATGTTACAAGTAAGAAATATAGCTAGTCGTATTTACGCTGTGCTACACTAGTATACACACAAAACCAGTTTATTTTACATGGCCCTTCCATTTGTTGATACTAGAATCAAACTGTAACATAAAAGAAAATATTGTCTTTGCTGTCACAGCATTTTTGACAAAAGCAGAGACAATGTCACTCGAGCATAAAAATCCAGAAATAACAAGCCTGTTCATGAATATCCAGAAATGGCTTTTATACAGTAACTGAGTTACACAAGCTGATATTACCCATCATGCATCTGCTCCATTTAGAGTTGGTGAGTCAGTCTGATGATGTACAGAGTGTACTGTACACACACACTATTGCACGTACACACTCTTACACACACACAGACATACGCACGCGTACAGACACATGTACACACACGCATGCAAAATATGTTATCAGAGCAGTGACCCTGGCGGTGAAACCATGTCATCCTGGCTGTGCCCTGGTGAGTGTGTGGTGCATGTCCTCTAGATCAGGAGGGGGAGGGGGGGAGGGAGGCGAAGGTGGGGAAGGGGGAGAGGGGGAGGGTTCAGGGGAGGGAAAACGATTGGCAGTCAGGATTGCAGCAGTGTGATGTTTTACTGCCATCTGTTGCCGGTGTTTCACCGTGTTCTCAAGCGGTGTTTCCCCGTGTTCTCCAGTGGTGTTTCACCATGTTCTCCAGCGGTGTTTCACCGTGTTCTCCAGCGGTGTTTCACCATGTTCTCCAGTGGTGTTTCACCATGTTCTCCAGCGGTGTTTCACCGTGTTCTCCAGCGGTGTTTCACCGTGTTCTCCAGCGGTGTTTCACCGTGTTCTCCAGTGGTGTTTCACCTTGTTCTCCAGTGGTGTGTCACCATATTCTCCAGTGGTGTGTCACCATGTTCTCCAGTGGTGTGTCACCGTGTTCTCCAGCGGTGTTTCACCGTGTTCTCCAGCGGTGTTTCACCGTGTTCTCCAGTGGTGTTTCACCTTGTTCTCCAGTGGTGTGTCACCATGTTCTCCAGCGGTGTTTCACCTTGTTCTCCAGTGGTGTGTCACCATGTTCTCCAGTGGTGTGTCACCATGTTCTCCAGTGGTGTGTCACCATGTTCTCCAGTGGTGTGTCACCATGTTCTCCAGCGGTGTTTCACCGTGTTCTCCAGTGGTGTTTCACCTTGTTCTCCAGTGGTGTGTCACCATGTTCTCCAGCGGTGTTTCACCTTGTTCTCCAGTGGTGTGTCACCATGTTCTCCAGTGGTGTGTCACCATGTTCTCCAGTGGTGTGTCACCATGTTCTCCAGTGGTGTTTCACCTTGTTCTCCAGTGGTGTGTCACCATGTTCTCCAGTGGTGTGTCACCATGTTCTCCAGTGGTGTGTCACCATGTTCTCCAGTGGTGTGTCACCATGTTCTCCAGTGGTGTGTCACCATGTTCTCCAGTGGTGTTTCACCTTGTTCTCCAGTGGTGTGTCACCATGTTCTCCAGTGGTGTGTCACCTTGTTCTCCAGTGGTGTGTCACCATGTTCTCCAGTGGTGTGTCACCATGTTCTCCAGTGGTGTGTCACCATGTTCTCCAGTGGTGTGTCACCATGTTCTCCAGTGGTGTGTCACCATGTTCTCCAGCGGTGTGTCACCATGTTCTCCAGTGGTGTGTCACCTTGTTCTCCAGTGGTGTGTCACCATGTTCTCCAGTGGTGTGTCACCATGTTCTCCCATGGTGTTTCGCCATGTTCTCCAGTAGTGTTTCACCATGTTCTCCAGTGGTGTTTCACCATGTTCTCGAGCGGGGAGAAGTGCCAGGAGGGATCAGCATCATCATCTAGCTCTCAGATCGTTTTTCTCTTTTCTTTTTCCTTAAGGTGACAGTAGCGTCGTATAATGACGTAGAGAAGCCTGCTCACGTGTGCGTGTTGGTTTCAAATGCGCTCTGCTAAACGGGTTGGTGATCTGGAGAGGCTGCTCTGGATCTAGGAGCTGACGGATCGATACATGTTTCTATGTTCCTACATGCTGTAAGGGTAAAAACACCGACGAGGGCAGTGGAGCGGGCGGAGTCCATGTGAATAATTCAAAGCTCGCTCCATTTGAAGAGAGCGTTAGGGGTGAGGAGTCACTTACCATCAGAGATCAGAGGTGCAGCCACATTGTGATGAGACACGCACATGGAAACACACACACAGCAGTCGTTACCTTATTGTAGTTGACAAACCTGCCCAGTGGCCCACATTTGTATTTCTGTCATGCACGGTTCAGTTGATATACATTTCAAAAGTGTGGGCGTGTGTATTCATTTGTGTGTGTGTATGCATATGCACTTGTGTGTGTTTGTGTGTATGCACTTGTGTGTGCGTGTACATGTATGTGCGATGTACTGTTTGAGAAGCAGTACCATGTCCTGTGTGTCTGTGAGTGCTGTCTGTGTTTGGTCGCTGTTCAAGCTACAGTAGCTTCCCTTTAGCACACACACACACACACACAGCCTGACTGGGTTCCGTGTGCTGGTGCATGGTGGTCCTCACTGCCTGAGGCTGGGCCCTGTGTAAATGAGCCTGGCGGGGTGTTCATAGGCCAGTGCTCATGAGCCCTCAGACCAGCATCATGCTCCCTGCGTCTCCCGGGTTACACAACGCTCGATTATCAACTCAGATAAAAGCCTGGGAAGCACCCGTAGGCTCTGGGCGAAGGCAGTTTGTAACCATATTAGAACAATTTTGTATTTATCTTTTTTTTTTTTTTTTTCGGGGGTACTTTGCACAAATCTTGCTTGCATAAGATGTTGTGTTGTGCCTAGAGGCTGTGGATGGTCCTGGACATTAGGGGAATGGTGTTTATCTTTTCTATTCAGAACAAACAGCCGTGTAGTATTCAGAAGCAATTATTGTTTCATGGCCACACTGTGCTGAGCTAATATTAGAACACAGACATGGAATTTTGTTTTAAATATGTGACACAAAACAAGCCCAGCAGTGTGAGCCCTCATGCAGCAGTGCTCATTACTCCCAACGAGCCTGGATGCTGTCTGAACGTCAGGTTGCATTTCACGTTTGTCCTCTTCCAGGGGCATTAATTCATCAATCTGTATGCAGAATGGCCCTCATAACTTCCCCAACCTGTAATTAGTCCTACCTGGAGTTGTGTGGCTGTGATTGCCTTCCGGGAGGTGTCCTGGAAGGCTGTTTCAAATTAGCATAAGGGCGATCTCCCTGATTGCTCGCATCTGGTCATTAGAGGTTTGGGGGCTTTTTTCGTCTCTGTCTTCCTTGCTCACGAGAAGTGTTGCAATCACAAGTGGACAGTCGTACCAGAGAAGCTCAAGCTGGGCCCAGGCTGATTAGATGGGGGCTAATTACGAGTAGGTTGTTCTGTACTCTGGGGCAGGGCCTGGGCCAGGCCAGGTCAGAGCTGGCTCTTATGTTGTCCTAATCAAATACAACACAAACACAACACAACTACAGTACAATACAACCACACCACAACTACAGTACAACCACACCACAACTACAGTACAATACAAACACAACACAACTACAGTACAATACAAACGCAACACAACTACAGTACAATACAAACACAACACAACTACAGTGCAACACAAACACAACACAACTACAGTGCAACACACCACAACACAACTACAGTACAATACAAACACAACACAACTACAGTGCAACACAAACACAACACAACTACAGTGCAACACACCACAACACAACTACAGTACAATACAAACACAACACAACTACAGTGCAACACAAACACAAACAGAACAACTACAGTGCAACACAAACACAACTACAGTACAACACAAACACAACACAACTACAGTACAAACACAACACAACTACAGTACAACCACACCACAACCCTGCGATGTTCTGTTCCTTTGTTTACGACACCGATGAGTATTTGTGACATCTTGGCTCCTGCCCTGTTAGATCGGGACGTGATCGTGTGGGCGTATCTATAGTGACGTGTGGATCCTGCCAGGTTTCCTGAATAAAGATTTTGTGTGGAGAGAGGACTTGGTGGATGTTATAGACTTCCTATCTCTCAGGTCTTCTCCAGTTACTCAGGCTTATAGCAGGGAGACGTGTGAAAACTCTGGTTTGAAAGCCTGGTAAAAGCAGTCCGTCGCGGGCCTTGTGTCCCAAAATCTGGCCCAGCACATCTGCTGCAGAATCAGCATATTTCATGTACATTCATAACATGCCAGTTCTTCAACAAGCTGAGGCTTACTAACCTTGCACATGTTTTATCTTTGCTCGAACCACAGTGGTTTGGGCCAATCAGCATCGTCACGATGATAGACAGATGGTTCATCCAATCACCTGCCAAGTATTTTTTTTTACTGCCTTTCCCTTTTCCAAACAGTCTCAAAATAAGACTTCCCGGTTGGCTACGTGTAACTAACCATCTGGCGAGTCAGGTTAGAAATGTAGCCCAGAGTTCAAGAAATCTTTCAACAGAGTGGACATTTTTTTTTAATATATTTCAATATTGAGGTAAAGAATGTATTTCAAGATTGAGACGTGTGGTCTAGTTCTCTTGCCTTGCATGCAGGCTGGATCTTCGCACATAATGGATGCCTCACCCAGAATTCTCCATGGACCCTGGTATGTTTTCCGCACTGGAACATACCAGTGATAAATAGGAGAAAGGAACCACTTGACTTTGCCAAGGCTTGAATACGACACAAGTAGACCAGCTACTTAACACTGTGGAACATCCATTAAGGAGGCAACATTAGTGACTAATGCCAGTGTGTTGTGTGTGTCCCCAGAGAGGGGGAGAGGGTCAAATGATGAAGTTCTCTTCCTCCTTCTGTTCACCATACATCTCCACCCAGCTGGCCTCATTTCACTGTTCATTAATGAATCCAAACTGACACCACCAGCTCTTTCCTTAGTCCACGATTGAGTTTGAGTTTGTCAGGACAAAGCAACCACCATTGTGCCTGTCTTCATGACCCTTTACGTAACGACGTGGGATATTGTTTTCTCTCACCGCTGAGGGATGCAGAATCATCCTTATGCAACCAGGAAGCAGGGTGGTTTCAGCACGGTGGAGGATGCGCCAACACCCAGCCAAACATCTCTCTCTCTTGTTACCTCGGCAACGCAACCGTTTTTCCGTGATTGTTTTAATTCAGTGTTTTATGCGTGTGCGGCGTGTTAATGGTGGACGTACTGTGTCTTGATCTGTCATGCAGTGGTGAGAGTCCGTCCTTCCAGGATCATGAAACGGCAGATTACTGGAAATATGAAATGCAGAGTGTGAGCCGTCACGCTTTCTCCATCACTCTCTCTCTCTCTCTCTCTCTCTCTCTCTCTCTCTCTCTCTCTCTCTCTCTCTCTCTCTCTCTCTCTCTCTCTCTCTCTCCTCCATCTCTTTCTCTCTCCTCCATCTCTCTCCCCTCTCCTCCCTCTCTCTCTCTCTCTCTCTCTCTCTCTCTCTCTCTCTGTCTCTCTCTCTCCTCCATCTCTCTCTCTCTCTTCCATCTCTCTCTCTCTCCTCCATCTCTCTCTCCTCCCTCTCTCTCTCTCTCTCTCTCTCCTCCATCTCTCTCTCTCTCCTCCATCTCTCTCTCCTCCCTCTCTCTCTCTCTCTCTCTCTCTCTCTCTCTCTCTCTCTCTCTCTCTCTCTCTCTCTCTGTCTCTCTATCTCACCTTGCTGTGCATAATCTTCAAGCCTGCATGGATTTAATATGAAGACCACGTTCTTGTGAGTGAAGTATCTCTCCCTCCCTCATCTTTCTTTCCTCCTCTCTCTCTCTCTCTCTCTCTCTCTCTCTCTCTCTCTCTCTCTCTCTCTCTCTCTCTCTCCACAGATATGGACTACCAGTGGGTAGGGATGGAGGGTCGTGCGTGCTTGAGATAGCCGTGGAGAACAGGACAGTGGGGCGTCAGGAGGACCTCGTGTCCCTTCCTGGGTCAGAGGTAACACTTCCTGTCTGGAGACGAGCCCCCCGGCTGAGCCGCACCGCGGGGTCTCCAGCCTCCGCTGTGCAGAATATACATCCTGCATCTGATGGCTGTTTACTACACCACGCATACTGCATGCATGCAGCGTGTTACTGCGGGCTCTAAATACCAGGCAGTTCATGCTTGCTCGGGCAGAGTTCCTGCTCGTTACGTGTTCATAAACATGCGTGGAGGTCACTGTTTGTGTATAAGGGGGGAGGGGACGTGGTGCTTCTGAGTTTGCCGGAAACAAACTTGGAAGTTCGAGACGTATACTTGGCACATGCACAATTTTACCTGGCTTGTTAAATTGACTGTTAAGGTAGAATTAGCTGTCGGTTCACAAGAGTGGGCTGCGCTAATATGACAACTGTCGGTAGCTAATTGCCTTCTACATCAAAGCAAGCGCGCAAGAAAGGTTTTCATCTCTTAAAAACACTTTACTTCCCGCGTACGATAGGGAAATGTTCACCTCCATACAAGCCCTTATCATACTGTAGATCTATCAGGACCAAGTGTCTGATCATCTCAAATGAGTGTGACTGGATTTCGGAGGTAAACAGCGCCT
The DNA here is from genome assembly GCA_023658055.1 of Thaleichthys pacificus. Lineage (NCBI taxonomy): Eukaryota > Metazoa > Chordata > Actinopteri > Osmeriformes > Osmeridae > Thaleichthys > Thaleichthys pacificus. The sequence goes on along the minus strand of CM042857.1, from coordinate 17,934,513 downwards.
TATGTCAATATTATGTATACACAAGTACATCAAGTTTAATGTAAACCAATTAAATCTCCACCAACCAAAAGGTTGAACTCAGAATGTATTTCTCGGTTTATTTATAGGGATAGTTAACAACAAATTTCAGTGAGTGTTTAGTAACCACCAACACTTTTAAAATAAGTAGAGATTTTAAACCTGCTCTCGCACCAAATCCCCCAGGCCTCATTTGGACCCATGTTCCTGGGCGGTGTCCCTTCTCGCTGGGAGCTTCGTGACCACACCCAGGAGGTGAGGGGCCTGGTGGGATGCCTGCGTGACCTCCAGGTGAACTCCAGGGAGGTGGACCTGGTGGGGGAGGCCTTGGGCGGGAGGAACATCCACAACTGCGATCCTCCAGTCTGCCAGCATCTGCCCTGCCGCAACGGAGGCACCTGTGTCAGGTAAGAGTGCTCCCCACCTGTGTCAGGTAAGAGTGCTCCCCACCTGTGTCAGGTAAGAGTGCACCTGTGTCAGGTAAGAGTGCTCCCCACCTGTGTCAGGTAAGAGTGCTCCCCACCTGTGTCAGGTAAGAGTGCTCCCCACCTGTGTCAGGTAAAAGTGCTCCCCACCTGTGTCAGGTAAGAGTGCTCCCCACCTGTGTCAGGTAAGAGTGCTCCCCACCTGTGTCAGGTAAGAGTGCTCCCCCCGCCAGCACGCATCCTGCCACGCCGGCACGCTCCGTCAGACACCCAAGGCGTGCTTGACATGTGTCTAATGATGAACCCTGGTGGATGTAACGCACCTGTGAGAACGGCAACTCGGAGACGAATCAAATGCACCCTGTTCTTTCAGAAAGTGCTGTGATCTAAAAACAAGCACAGAACCACAGATTATATATATATAATAAACGTCACCATATGGTTGCTGGTTTGTCGCTGGCATGATTATCCATGTTTGCTTTCATGCAGAAGACAAAGCTCTGTCATCAAGACATCCTGGCTTGATTGCTAACCCACTGTTCTGATCATAAAGCCTCTGGTCATGTGACTTGGTATGAATCAATGTTCCGGGGTCTGTTCGGGTCCTTCCATCTCTCGACCATACTTAAGAAGTCCATTACTACTAATCAATTGAGAGAAGTTAAAGCATCGAAGCCCATTAGCAGCACATTACCTTGTGTTAGATGATTCATTAATGTCTATAGAGGTTCTCAAAGGCAATATTTCTTGAGCATTAATGTTGTTTTAAGAAGCCGTGGCAGCCAGAGCACACATGACCATACCTGCTGATAAAAGACTCGACACTTTCTCTTGATAAATTAGGAGTTATTGTCAGTGTGATGGATGTCGTTTTGATTCTAACCCGCTAAGCAATCACATGGACTTGTTTTGATGTTGCCATCGTTGGGTTTCTGAATGCTCCTTCACCTCCAGTAATCAGATGACCGGTTCAGGTGACGCTTCTCTGACCCCCGGCTGCTCCCCAGCGACAGCTAGCAGCGCTTGAATATCCAAATAATAATTGCTCTCAGGATGCAAATTAGGAGGTCTTGGTGGCGCGTCGGGCACATTATCTCACCATATGCATCAGGCTCTCTGTTATGTCTGTGATTAGTGCATGGCAATGTGATGACCCTGTGAACTCGCCTGCAGATGACAGGTCAGCCTGGATCACAGAGCACTGGATCATTGAGTCGCCTTGGATTCCTCTGGAATCACATCAGATGGAGAGAGATGTAGCACAGGAACCACATCAGATGGAGAGAGATGGAGCACAGGAACCACATCAGGTGGAGAGAGATGGAGCACAGGAACCACATAAGATGGAGAGAGAGATGTAGCACAGGAATCACATCAGATTGAGAGAGATGTAGCACAGGAATCACATCAGATTGAGAGAGATGTAGCACAGGAACCACATCAGATTGAGAGAGATGTAGCACAGGAACCACATCAGGTGGAGAGAGAGATGGAGCACAGGAACCACATCAGATGGAGAGAGATGTAGCACAGGAACCACATCAGATGGAGAGAGATGTAGCACAGGAACCACATCAGATGGAGAGAGATGGAGCACAGGAACCACATCAGATGGAGAGAGATGTAGCACAGGAACCACATCAGATGGAGAGAGATGGAGCACAGGAACCACATCAGATGGAGAGAGATGGAGCACAGGAACCACATCAGATGGAGAGAGATGGAGCACAGGAACCACATCAGATGGAGAGAGATGGAGCACAGGAACCACATCAGATGGAGAGAGATGGAGCACAGGAACCACATCAGATTGAGAGAGATGGAGCACAGGAACCACATCAGATGGAGAGAGATGGAGCACAGGAATGGCGCTGGGCTTCACTGCTTTTTATTTATTTGTTTACGTTGTGTTTCTCTGTTGAAATCCCGTCAGTGAAAGCACGTCTCGCGTTCTGTGAGCTGCTTCCTTCGGGAACGTTCTGTGTCTGCCTCCAAGAAGTCGATTTCTGTAACTTTGTTTTTGAGGCGGGACGCTTAATGTTAAAAGCATAATGTGTAACTATTTAAAGAAGCAACCCAAGGTCCTGAAGACAATCACGGCTCTCTGCTAGCGAGCAACAGAGAGCGGTTCTCATTACCCTCATGTAGTTGTGTTGTTCTTCAGGCCCTGAGGGGCACATCTCAAAGAGAAGGACTCATTTGAAGTGTTTTCTTTGAATTCTGGAGGACATACAAAACTGGGAAGAACACTGCTCTTGAATTAGTCTGTGGATGTGGGTCCATGTTAAACATTAAGAGAAAAACTGTGTATATGTTCTTGAATGGCCCACATAGGGTACACGGCATCCAATAACAATGTTGCAATCTTGCAACAGCCTTGGTTCTCTAAACCGTTAAACGTGGTTCGTTGGAAGGACACTTCTGAATCACTGGGAGATTCAGAAGTGTCCTTCCAGGTCTATAGGTTTCCGAAGAAAATAAGTTGTTTTATTAAAATAGTGGAGCATGATCTAAAAGAATCTAAAAGTGTGTCTAGTCTGAGTTTGTTTAGAAAGTTTCAGTAGGCATGTCCTGCTCCAGAGGCCGCTAACGTCTGTACTTCCTGACAGCTCGTTGCAGGGGAGTTGAGACGGTTCTCGCCCTTCCAGACCAGCCATCTGCTGTGCAGCCACATGAGCTGGTGCTTCTTATTTTCCTCTGTCAGGAATGTTGTTGTACACGCCTAGCGTGCTCTCTGTTTAGATCAGGAAGCGCTAATGAACGGAGGAGGGGTGAAGGAGGGAAGGACAACGTTCATCTGTCACCTAGAGTATTCCTGGAGTATTCTGGAACGTTCCAAGGTCGTAAAATAGAAGCTGCTTTCAAATAGCCTTCAGCTGCCACGGTTCTGGAGCTATCTCTTGGATCGTGTCCCTTAAAGAAAAAGCGGTCCAATCAAACAGTATTGTGACCATGAAATTGATGCAGTACAAATAACAAAAAGGTTGGGGGACAGTCAAGCATGTCAGGGACAATTCGATAATGTGTTACCTAAGAGCTCTTCTTCAAAGAATAACAGTGTAATTAATGCATAATCCTAACCCTATAGGATATTAAAATAAACCATACAATTCAATGAAATACATGTTTCAAATGTTAATTCCAGGAGTCTGGTTAGACGATGAACACAGGAGCCATATCAATTATCCATGTCATGTTTGCAGTAGAACACCAACACATGAGAAGATGAGAAGCGGAATTGATCTGCAAGGGGCCGTGGCTTCAAAAATGTATGCGGCCAAAAGGATTATTGTTCCTAGCTAGAGCCCTACTGACAGAGATATCATGAGCAAACGAATCAATTATTCAGCAGTTTATCTGGTGCTCAACAGATTAAAAATGTACTCTTCCTATCAATTATTAATCCTGTGTGTGTGCTCTGTGCACTCCTGAAATGGCACCAGAAACAAGAGGAGCGTGGAGATGTTTGCGTCCTCGTGTTGTGTCTATGTGATTATCATAATCACCACAACAACCTACCACAACGACAAACACAATTTGTAATCAAATGATTGCCTCTGGCTAGATGACGGTAACCTTTTGTTACCGCACATATGTAATGTAATCAGGGTTGTGATTAGGCCTCATTAACGACTGGAGTGTGGAGCCGACCCCCGTCCCATCTCGCGGAAGGTCCTCGCTCTCTTAACGTCCCTGTAGACCTCGCCTTGTCCCCAGACGGAGAGAAGAAGAGAGTTCTCCTTCGCGACCTGGCCTCTGATCCCACAAGGTGAACTACCTCCTCATTTAGAGTCTGTCCTTCGCTCCTAATCAGCCTCGCATAGTCAAGTCACTGTTTGTTTGATCTCGTCACTGCATCTCTGCTTAAGCTTTTATTTGGAGCAGATATGAACGTGTCCGTGTTGGATGTTCAGATTGGTCCCTCGGTCTGGCGTTGCAGAGGACCAACTAGGCCGAGACACCGTATTTGTCGCCCAGATAAAAGATGGCAGACTAGACTCAATTCCTTAGTGATCTGATTAGATAGATGGCCATTAGGCTTTTGTGAGCCACACTAATTAACTGTCTCAGACACATCTCACATCTATTGACTTTGTGTCAGAACAGCACAGTGTTGTTCTCCATTGAAAGGACGGGCGAAAGAAATGAATGTCGTTAGTAAAATGATGATGAGATTGATCGTGGGAGCTGAGATAATGGTCTCTCTTCTAGTTGGTTTGGTTGGGTTTGCCAGGGGCTTAATGCTTGATGTCATCTTAGTGAGAGAGAAAAAAAGGCTTTTCTTTTTGGGTTCAGCCAGACATTGGCCATTTGAAATCAGTTCAAATATTAGTATGACATTTTTGAAGGATTACGTGTGGAGAAACATCTCGTTCAAGAAGCAGGGTGTGAAGGTCTTATCAGTAATCAGCTCTGCCGTCCAAACACAAGCTATCCAATACCAAAATACTTTGTGTTTATTCTGTTGCACACTGCATTGACTGGATATTATTATATTCAATAAAATGTAATGGGGTCAGTAATACCCTTGAAGCAGTGAGGCAGTACATTGACAGCATGTGTGGGTTGTAGCGAAGGAGAAAAAGAAGGAAATAAAAAAGAATAGAGGATATAGCCAACTCCAACCCTACGGAGGGGGGGGGGGGGGCATCCAACACAGAACACTTTTTGGGGGGCTGGGAGAAATGTAGACAGCGGGTTCGAAGAACTGCTGTGGTGCTGAAACCTCCTAGGTCGCCGTGCCCCTGCACAGCATGAAACCTCCTAGGTCGCCGTGCCCCTGCACAGCATGAAACCTCCTAGGTCGCCGTGCCCCTGTACAGCATGAAACCTCCTAGGTCGCCGTGCCCCTGCACAGCATGAAACCTCCTAGGTCGCCGTGCCCCTGTACAGAATGAAACCTCCTAGGTTGCCATGCCCCTGCACAGCATGAAACCTCCTAGGTCGCCGTGCCCCTGCACAGCATGAAACCTCCTAGGTCGCCGTGCCCCTGCACAGCATGAAACCTCCTAGGTCGCCGTGCCCCTGCACAGCATGCTAAGTTGGTCGGGAGCCGCAACGCCGAGTGTTCGGCAGGAGATGGAAAGGTTAAGGTTAGCAGAAGCACTAACTACCCTTACAACTGGCCTGCCTCTCGTGTGCTCTTCAATTATTCATCTGATTATGTCTCAACAGGTCTTCTCTCTTTCCGTTAGAAACGTAGCCAGCACAGTACAGGAGACAGGTCATTATTTCACGACGTCTGCGATGCCGAATGTTTGACCCAATTTGGCCAGGGCTGGCTGCGTTGCCTTGACATTTACACATTTTAGAGTGTTCATTTGTGTTATTTTGTTCTTTTCTTTATTTCATTATTATTCCAATATAGCAATGTGTCCTTGGGATCTTGTGTACACAATACAGTGTAGATATAGTCCATCAGATGCTCCTATTTTACAAGAACAAAACCCTCCTAGTGTGCATACATCAAAGCACTGTCATATACTGCATATTTCTATGGTCTGTGAGCACTTACACAGGCTCCACTCCAGGCAGTCTTTGTGTCAAATTATTCTCCACCATCCAGACTCATGGAAGGCTCTTGTGACTTCAGCTGGCTGCTAGGGGGTCAGAGAGCTGACCAATCAGCTGGCTGCTAGGGGGTCAGAGAGCTGACCAATCAGCTGGCTGCTAGGGGGTCAGAGAGCTGACCAATCAGCTGGCTGCTAGGGGGTCAGAGAGCTGACCATTCAGCTGGCTGCTAGGGGGTCAGAGAGCTGACCATTTAGCTGGCTGCTAGGGGGTCAGAGAGCTGACCAATCAGCTGGCTGCTAGGGGGTCAGAGAGCTGACCAATTCAGCTGGCTGCTAGGGGGTCAGAGAGCTGACCATTCAGCTGGCTGCTAGGGGGACAGAGAGCTGACCATTCAGCTGGCTGCTAGGGGGACAGAGAGCTGACCATTCAGCTGGCTGCTAGGGGGTACAGAGAGCTGACCATTCAGCTGGCTGCTAGGGGGTCAGAGAGCTGACCATTCAGCTGGCTGCTAGGGGGACAGAGAGCTGACCATTCAGCTGGCTGCTAGGGGGTCAGAGAGCTGACCATTCAGCTGGCTGCTAGGGGGTCAGAGAGCTGACCATTCAGCTGGCTGCTAGGGGGTACAGAGAGCTGACCATTCAGCTGGCTGCTAGGGGGTCAGAGAGCTGACCATTCAGCTGGCTGCTAGGGGGACAGAGAGCTGACCAATTCAGCTGGCTGCTAGGGGGTACAGAGAGCTGACCATTCAGCTGGCTGCTAGGGGGACAGAGAGCTGACCATTCAGCTGGCTGCTAGGGGGTCAGAGAGCTGACCATTCAGCTGGCTGCTAGGGGGTCAGAGAGCTGACCATTCAGCTGGCTGCTAGGGGGACAGAGAGCTGACCATTCAGCTGGCTGCTAGGGGGACAGAGAGCTGACCATTCAGCTGGCTGCTAGGGGGTCAGAGAGCTGACCATTCAGCTGGCTGCTAGGGGGTACAGAGAGCTGACCATTCAGCTGGCTGCTAGGGGGACAGAGAGCTGACCATTCAGCTGGCTGCTAGGGGGACAGAGAGCTGACCATTCAGCTGGCTGCTAGGGGGACAGAGAGCTGACCATTCAGCTGGCTGCTAGGGGGTCAGAGAGCTGACCATTCAGCTGGCTGCTAGGGGGACAGAGAGCTGACCATTCAGCTGGCTGCTAGGGGGACACAGAGAGCTGACCATTCAGCTGGCTGCTAGGGGGACAGAGAGCTGACCATTCAGCTGGCTGCTAGGGGGACAGAGAGCTGACCATTCAGCTGGCTGCTAGGGGGTACAGAGAGCTGACCATTCAGCTGGCTGCTAGGGGGTACAGAGAGCTGACCATTCAGCTGGCTGCTAGGGGGACAGAGAGCTGACCATTCAGCTGGCTGCTAGGGGGACAGAGAGCTGACCATTCAGCTGGCTGCTAGGGGGACAGAGAGCTGACCATTCAGCTGGCTGCTAGGGGGACAGAGAGCTGACCATTCAGCTGGCTGCTAGGGGGTCAGAGAGCTGACCATTCAGCTGGCTGCTAGGGGGACAGAGAGCTGACCATTCAGCTGGCTGCTAGGGGGACAGAGAGCTGACCATTCAGCTGGCTGCTAGGGGGGTCAGAGAGCTGACCATTCAGCTGGCTGCTAGGGGGACAGAGAGCTGACCATTCAGCTGGCTGCTAGGGGGACAGAGAGCTGACCATTCAGCTGGCTGCTAGGGGGACAGAGAGCTGACCATTCAGCTGGCTGCTAGGGGGATCAGAGAGCTGACCATTCAGCTGGCTGCTAGGGGGACAGAGAGCTGACCATTCAGCTGGCTGCTAGGGGGTCAGAGAGCTGACCATTCAGCTGGCTGCTAGGGGGTCAGAGAGCTGACCATTCAGCTGGCTGCTAGGGGGACAGAGAGCTGACCATTCAGCTGGCTGCTAGGGGGTCAGAGAGCTGACCATTCAGCTGGCTGCTAGGGGGTCAGAGAGCTGACCATTCAGCTGGCTGCTAGGGGACAGAGAGCTGACCATTCAGCTGGCTGCTAGGGGGTCAGAGAGCTGACCATTCAGCTGGCTGCTAGGGGGTCAGAGAGCTGACCATTCAGCTGGCTGCTAGGGGGACACAGAGAGCTGACCATTCAGCTGGCTGCTAGGGGGACAGAGAGCTGACCATTCAGCTGGCTGCTAGGGGGACAGAGAGCTGACCATTCAGCTGGCTGCTAGGGGGTCAGAGAGCTGACCATTCAGCTGGCTGCTAGGGGGACAGAGAGCTGACCATTCAGCTGGCTGCTAGGGGGACACAGAGAGCTGACCATTCAGCTGGCTGCTAGGGGGACAGAGAGCTGACCATTCAGCTGGCTGCTAGGGGGACAGAGAGCTGACCATTCAGCTGGCTGCTAGGGGGTCAGAGAGCTGACCATTCAGCTGGCTGCTAGGGGGACAGAGAGCTGACCATTCAGCTGGCTGCTAGGGGGACAGAGAGCTGACCATTCAGCTGGCTGCTAGGGGGTCAGAGAGCTGACCATTCAGCTGGCTGCTGGTGGGACAGAGAGCTGACCATTCAGCTGGCTGCTAGGGGGTCAGAGAGCTGACCATTCAGCTGGCTGCTAGGGGGTCAGAGAGCTGACCATTCAGCTGGCTGCTAGGGGGTCAGAGAGCTGACCATTCAGCTGGCTGCTAGGGGGTCAGAGAGCTGACCATTCAGCTGGCTGCTAGGGGGACACAGAGAGCTGACCAATCAGCTGGCTGCTATGGGGTCAGAGAGCTGACCATTCAGCTGGCTGCTAGGGGGTCAGAGAGCTGACCAATCAGCTGGCTGCTATGGGGTCAGAGAGCTGACCCATTCAGCTGGCTGCTAGGGGGTCAGAGAGCTGACCCATTCAGCTGGCTGCTAGGGGTCAGAGAGCTGACCATTCAGCTGGCTGCTAGGGGGACACAGAGATCTGACCATTCAGCTGGCTGCTAGGGGGGGACACAGAGAGCTGACCATTCAGCTGGCTGCTAGGGGGTCAGAGAGCTGACCATTCAGCTGGCTGCTGGTGGGACAGAGAGCTGACCATTCAGCTGGCTGCTAGGGGGTCAGAGAGCTGACCATTCAGCTGGCTGCTAGGGGGACAGAGAGCTGACCATTCAGCTGGCTGCTAGGGGGACACAGAGAGCTGACCATTCAGCTGGCTGCTAGGGGGACAGAGAGCTGACCATTCAGCTGGCTGCTAGGGGGACAGAGAGCTGACCATTCAGCTGGCTGCTAGGGGGACAGAGAGCTGACCATTCAGCTGGCTGCTAGGGGGACAGAGAGCTGACCATTCAGCTGGCTGCTAGGGGGACAGAGAGCTGACCAATCAGCTGGCTGCTAGGGGGACAGAGAGCTGACCATTCAGCTGGCTGCTAGGGGGGACACAGAGAGCTGACCATTCAGCTGGCTTCTAGGGGGACAGAGAGCTGACCATTCAGCTGGCTGCTAGGGGGTCAGAGAGCTGACCATTCAGCTGGCTGCTAGGGGGGACAGAGAGCTGACCATTCCGCTGGCTGCTAGGGGGACAGAGAGCTGACCATTCAGCTGGCTGCTAGGGGGTCAGAGAGCTGACCATTCAGCTGGCTGCTAGGGGGTCAGAGAGCTGACCATTCAGCTGGCTGCTAGGGGGACACAGAGATCTGACCATTCAGCTGGCTGCTAGGGGGGGACACAGAGAGCTGACCATTCAGCTGGCTGCTAGGGGGTCAGAGAGCTGACCATTCAGCTGGCTGCTGGTGGGACAGAGAGCTGACCATTCAGCTGGCTGCTAGGGGGTCAGAGAGCTGACCATTCAGCTGGCTGCTAGGGGGACAGAGAGCTGACCATTCAGCTGGCTGCTAGGGGGACACAGAGAGCTGACCATTCAGCTGGCTGCTAGGGGGACAGAGAGCTGACCATTCAGCTGGCTGCTGGGGGGACACAGAGAGCTGACCATTCAGCTGGCTGCTAGGGGGACAGAGAGCTGACCATTCAGCTGGCTGCTGGTGGGACAGAGAGCTGACCATTCAGCTGGCTGCTAGGGGGACAGAGAGCTGACCATTCAGCTGGCTGCTAGGGGGGACACAGAGAGCTGACCATTCAGCTGGCTGCTAGGAGGACAGAGAGCTGACCATTCAGCTGGCTGCTGGTGGGACAGAGAGCTGACCATTCAGCTGGCTGCTGGTGGGACAGAGAGCTGACCATTCAGCTGGCTGCTAGGGGGACAGAGAGCTGACCATTCAGCTGGCTGCTAGGGGGGACACAGAGAGCTGACCATTCAGCTGGCTGCTAGGGGGACAGAGAGCTGACCATTCAGCTGGCTGCTGGTGGGACAGAGAGCTGACCATTCAGCTGGCTGCTGGTGGGACAGAGAGCTGACCATTCAGCTGGCTGCTGGTGGGACAGAGAGCTGACCATCCAGTAGGAAACAGACATGCATCAGCGCCGTCAGTCGGAATACAAAAACCTCTTTTGTGTGAAGATTAGCTCATGTGCAGTTACCCTCAGCATTGACCCTCAGCAGTGACCCTCAGCATTGATTGCAGTAATATCTTCTCTCTCAAGTGTCTGTGAATGATATGGCTTTCAACACACAGTTCACAGTCTAGACTCTAGACTGTGAACTGTGTGTATTGAAAGCCATAGACTCTAGACAGTGGTGTTTATTACTAAGTCAATGACACTACACACACTGCTGCCTTTACCCACTGTTAATGGACTGATCTGTAAACCAAACCGAAGATTGTTCTTTGGATTTTTTACTCTTTCAGTTCTATCCCGATCATTCTGCCCCTCCGTCCGAGAAAGAGAATCTAAATATTTCATTTCTAGGAGCAGCATTACTGCAGCAGCAAAACACCTGCCGCCGCGGTGCTGCCCATAGCGCATTATTCATTTAGAGATTTGAAACCTCCGCCACTGCTTCCTGTATCTGATATAATACCTTTGAAAAGAGTGTGCACCTCAGAGCAACTCATGAAGTCGCCGGCTGAATGGGACTTATCACGCCAGCCCACCCTTCAATCGGTGCACCAGATAAACCCCACGAATAAGAATGGGAAGGTGGGAAGGAACGTCCTCTTGTAGGCCTGTTGGCCATATGTTTGCTCAAACACTACCAATCATTGGTTTTTCTGCCGAGTTATTATCAGGATTGACAGGAGCCATTGCTGTGTTTACCTTTCCAGAGGAGGAAAAAAAAGGTGAAAATAAATGACATTCCAGCAGTGCATTTGGGTCCATGGTGGTTATTTGAATAAATCTTTAACTCAATATCTTGTCCATTTCCGTCCAAGAAGCATTCAATCCATCTAACATGCAAGCTTATTTTTCCGCCCATCTCAAATATATCAAATGGATTCCTTTCACAGGGACACAGATATGACTTGTGATAGAGGTATTACTCAACATAGTTGCAAATCTCTGTTGATTCTGGCGTGTTGAACAGGGTGTTTGTATGCAGCGCTGTGTTGGCTCTCTGTTCAGATCCCTCCCTGTGGTGATGCTTCTGAGCTCAAGATCTGGCCCGATCCTATGAGCTCCATTCCCACCTCGTCCTAATTATCTCTTCCTGTGTGTGTGTGTGTGAGTGTGTGTGCATGTATATTGTGTGTGTGTGTCCCTGTGTGTGTCTAGTGATGGGGAGGGCTGGTTCTGTGCGTGCCCCCTGCTGTACACGGGCCGGCTGTGTCAGCTGACGGCGTGTGAGAGGAGCCCCTGTGGGTGGGGGGCCACCTGCCTCCCCAAGTCCCCCCTGGAGGCCGTGTGCCTCTGCCCCTACGGACGACAGGGCCTGCTGTGTGAGGAAGGTAGGAGCCGCATGCACCCGCACACACACACACTCACACACACACTCACACACTCACACACTCTCACACACACACTCTCACACTCACACACTCTCACACACACACTCTCACACACACACTCTCACACACTCTCACACACACACTCTCACACACACACTCTCACACACACACACACACCCGCACACACACACACTCTCACACACACACACACACACTCTCACACACACAGACAGGAGGAGAGCCCATCCCCTGCTCAATACTGCGCCCAGCCTGTCTACTGGGGTGGGTGTTTCTAAAGGGGCCAGGGCACATGTTCCGGCGTGTTCCACGTTGAATCCAGAACCTTTTTTTATTGGATCCGGCACCTCCTGTGTCACTATGAAAAATGATTTGCCTAAATTTAAAAAATTGAATGACTGTTTGTGTTTAATGTTGTTATCTTGTTAGTCTTTATTCCCCATTGAAGTTCCACAAAAATCTTGTGTTTGCATTTTCGATGCGTTTTGAGGTGAATTTTCAGACAGAGGGGAGGTGCTTGTGCTGGTTGAGTAGGCTAGCTGTTAGCCTCATTCCCTCAGGGGAAAAATATCAAAAAGACAACAAAGTTTGCTTAACTTCTTCAAATACGCTGGCCAGTCGGATCCTAAACAAACAAAAAAAACTCAGTCGATCAAGTATGTGGAGACCACGGTGGACACAGCAGTTAATAGTCCGATGGATAATTGCTGCTTGTAAAACGATTGTTGCAGTGTATTTTTTTTAACATTTCGCACTCATGCAGTGCATGTTCTCAAATTAAAATAAACATTGCCCTGATGTACACACAGCGTTGTGGTTTTTGTAGTCAGAGAAGCTACGTAGGCAGTGTATTCTTTTTTTGGTTCCGTTACCTCCAACCCCTGTATGGAGTCGCCGGTTCCACCCCCCCTCTGTGCTCCAGGACCTCCCACTTTACACATTAAGCACGGGGCGCTGAGAAGGTCTTTGAAAGCCCATTCTCCCAACAGCCAGTGTTTAAAGAACCAGTCACTCCCTGTTTTCACTGTGCTGGAATTAGGATGAGGCCATTTGTATTTTCATCAGACTCTTGAAACGTCTTTCAGATATTGTACAGCTGGTGAGCGAATTGCAAGACACTGACCCTGATACAGATTCAGTCTTAAATGGTCCAACAGTCCCCAACTCTGTGGACTTCTCCCATAGGCCATCACCAAATCTGGGAGTTGCACAACCTCCTACATGGGCTCCTCCTGACCCCCATCGTCTGTCTCCACCTGACGCCTCATCACTTCCCAGAATTCAACAGCTCCCTTCCATGCAGCTTGATTTGTCGACGAGGTCCAGGCTTCTCTCAGTCCCCCTCCGAACTAGGAAGCAAAATGCATGTATGCAAACAGCACGTCGGTTGGCCTGTGCTTGGACGCAGCAGCCAGGGGGATTGAAGGCGGCCCGAGCCTCAAGCCCAGGCCTTTGTAGATTATCTGACGCAAGAAGCAGCAACGCTCGGAAGAGCCCTGTTCTTCTTCCAGTGATACGCTGCCAGCGGGAAAACTGTTGAGGAAGTCAACATCTGAAGCAGGATAACGTCCGGAGCTCGGATCTCTGGGAACACAGCGGGGCTGCCGGTGAACAGTGCCGTACTAACGTCACCTGCAGCAAAACGCTCGAGTCAGGCTCTGGTGGGGAGGAGTGTGGGGCTCGTCGCTAGGGGAGGACCTGAGTCGTGGTGGTATCTTATGAGGGTTCCTGAGCAGTGCCAGGTTCAGCATGCCTCTTCCTGTGGCTGCACCACAACAAACGCTCTTGTTTGGTCCTAATTACAGACGGGAGTTGGTGGGTGATTTGGCAGCTGGTCCCAGGCCAGATCCCCTGTCACACTCCAAGCTCGCCCAGGGCCAAATGGAGTGGGCTAATCTTCTGCAGTCACAGCATGAGTGCGGCTGACATTTGAATTGAAATCCTGATAGTGTCAGATAGCATCAGTCAGTATTGATCACCTGCAGGTCCTCCCAGCTCCTGGCGTCAGGCTCCGCGCCTGCTCCTGCTCCTGCTAATCCTGCTCCTGCTAGTCCTGCCTCCTGCTCCTCATCCTCCTCGTCCTCCTCATCCCTCCTCGTCCTCATCCCCTCCTGCTCCTCGTCCTCCTGCTCCTGCTACTCCTGCTCCTGCTGCATACCACACACACACAAACCCACACACACAGAAACACACCCACACGCAGAAACACACACACAGACACAAAAACACACACACAGAAACACACCCACACGCAGAAACACACACACAGACACAAAAACACACACAAAGAAACACACACACACGTAAGAAAAACACACAGAAACACAGATACAGACAAACGCAACACACACACACAGAAACACATTGAGCCAAAACACAAAGAGACACACACTACAAAATAGTGATTGTCCGGTCACTCAGTAAGAGATGTAAGATAGCAGTATTGGGTTAGCCCATCTTAACATGCTCCTCACACTATCTCCAGGCTGGCAGACCCAACCAGGCTTTCTCTCTGCTCCAAAAAAAAAGAAAAAGTTCAGAACGATCTCCAGGAGAGATAAAGAAATGATTTAATGTGGTGTTTTTTTGTCCCCTAGTTGTTAGCGTAGCTCAGTGCTCCGTCAAAACACACAGGGTCTTGTGAAGTTGAAGGTTAGCGGCAGGGGGTGATGGGACTAACCTGCCACAGATGTGGACGCACCCAAATGCTTAAAACATTTATGGATTTTCTATTTGACTCTTAACCATAACTAGACTGTGAAATATGGATCCTAGGGATCTGTCAAGGCAGTTTGTGACAGAGTCTCTTTACTCTACAGCCTCCCGCATATTCAACACTTTTATGCTTTCTTATGTAAGAATGTTGTTTGTGTGAGCCCCATAGCTCAGGCAGTTTTAACTTCAAACAGCTCAAATATTTTGAAATGCCCAACCAGGGTGTCGTTTTTCCTTTAACTCTCTCTCTCTCTCACTGTCTCTCATTCACTCTGTCATTTCAGTTCAGAAAAGGTTTTATTGGGACGAAATACATTTGTAAACATTGCCAATGCGACAATCAAGCTCTCACTTTTTGGCTTTCTCTATAGCTCTCTTTCTTTCTCTTCATCGCGAAGAGAAACTGTGCTTCCTGTGGTTTCAACATTGTTGTGCAACCAAGGAGCTCCCACGTTTACAGGTTTGAGAGAGGATTGAATTGTCTCCCAAGTCTTTAAATGTGTGAGAGGCAACAGGCGGTTCAGTTGGGAAAGAGGAGCTCAATCCAATCACCTGTGTTTCCAGCTCACAGAGTTTCAACCATAGCATTGTAGTTTCCTGGAAGCCGACCTCAGTCATCCAGACCAAGAGTGCATGACCTGGAACTCAAGATAACAACAATTGTGTTCCTGGATCCTATCGATTAGTGTTGTGACTGTGTGAACACGTCACGTATGAAACACTCTCTTCCCTTAGTGTGGCGCTTGTACAGTGTAGATTTTGGGGCATGTTCAAGTGTGATGATCTGTTTACGCAGCAAGAGCCCCACCAGTGTCAAGTCATACCCCATAAGAGAGAGAGAGACCCATCTACTGCTGGAACACACTTCTCACACCTGGAGAAAGAGAGAGACCATGCTCCTCTTCTCACAGAGAGAGAGAGACCCTGCTCCTCTTCTCACAGAGAGAGAGAGACCCTGCTCCTCTTCTCACAGAGAGAGAGAGAGACCCTGCTCCTCTTCTCACAGAGAGAGAGACCCTGCTCCTCTTCTCACAGAGAGAGAGAGAGACCCTGCTCCTCTTCTCACAGAGAGAGAGACCCTGCTCCTCTTCTCACAGAGAGAGAGACCCTGCTCCTCTTCTCACAGAGAGAGAGAGACCCTGCTCCTCTTCTCACAGAGAGAGAGACCCTGCTCCTCTTCTCACAGAGAGAGAGAGACCCTGCTCCTCTTCTCACAGAGAGAGAGACCCTGCTCCTCTTCTCACAGAGAGAGAGAGACCCTGCTCCTCTTCTCACAGAGAGAGAGACTCTGCTCCTCTTCTCACAGAGAGAGAGACCCTGCTCCTCTTCTCACAGAGAGAGAGACCCTGCTCCTCTTCTCACAGAGAGAGAGACCCTGCTCCTCTTCTCACAGAGAGAGACCCTGCTCCTCTTCTCACAGAGAGAGAGAGAGACCCTGCTCCTCTTCTCACAGAGAGAGAGAGAGACCCTGCTCCTCTTCTCACAGAGAGAGAGAGACCCTGCTCCTCTTCTCACAGAGAGAGACCCTGCTCCTCTTCTCACAGAGAGAGAGACCCTGCTCCTCTTCTCACAGAGAGAGAGAGACCCTGCTCCTCTTCTCACAGAGAGAGAGACCCTGCTCCTCTTCTCACAGAGAGAGAGACCCTGCTCCTCTTCTCACAGAGAGAGACCCTGCTCCTCTTCTCACAGAGAGAGAGAGAGACCCTGCTCCTCTTCTCACAGAGAGAGAGAGAGACCCTGCTCCTCTTCTCACAGAGAGAGAGACCCTGCTCCTCTTCTCACAGAGAGAGAGACCCTGCTCCTCTTCTCACAGAGAGAGAGACCCTGCTCCTCTTCTCACAGAGAGAGACCCTGCTCCTCTTCTCACAGAGAGAGAGAGAGACTCTGCTCCTCTTCTCACAGAGAGAGAGAGACCCTGCTCCTCTTCTCACAGAGAGAGACCCTGCTCCTCTTCTCACAGAGAGAGAGAGAGACCCTGCTCCTCTTCTCACAGAGAGAGAGACCCTGCTCCTCTTCTCACAGAGAGAGAGAGAGACTCTGCTCCTCTTCTCACAGAGAGAGAGAGACCCTGCTCCTCTTCTCACAGAGAGAGACCCTGCTCCTCTTCTCACAGAGAGAGAGACTCTGCTCCTCTTCTCACAGAGAGAGAGACCCTGCTCCTCTTCTCACAGAGAGAGAGAGACCCTGCTCCTCTTCTCACAGAGAGAGACCCTGCTCCTCTTCTCACAGAGAGAGAGACTCTGCTCCTCTTCTCACAGAGAGAGAGAGACCCTGCTCCTCTTCTCACAGAGAGAGAGACCCTGCTCCTCTTCTCACAGAGAAGAGAGACCCTGCTCCTCTTCTCACAGAGAAGAGAGACTTGATTCTCCTCCAATCACACAGCATGTCAGAGGAAACAGTTTTCCAACCTCTTATGGAAGGTACTGGCTCACCCACCGCCCAACCTCTCTGCCTCTCTGCGTCAGTCCAAAGAGAAGGTGGTGACAGTCCACTTCTAACAGCTCAGAACTGTGGGCTGTGTGCTAGTTATCAGCCGGCCTCTGACTCCCTGTTTCCAGCCGCTAGTCTCCCCTCACTCATCCCCTGGAGGTGAGGGGTGGGGTGCCAGTGTACCTTACAAGACTAAACGTAAGCAGAGCTGATCTTGTGGCCTTCTAGTGTAAACTGACACTAAGGACTGAAAGCCTTTCCAATGGGGAGAGAAATAGAGAGGATTTAAGAAAGGCCGAGTGCAAAACGGGGGTGGGATGACTTGAGTCAAAGAGAGACTGTAGAGAGGGACTGGAAGAGAGGGAGAGAGAGAGGGAGAGAGTGGAAGGCAGAGAGAGAGAGAGGGAGAGAGAGGAAGGCAGTGAGAGAGATAGGGAGAGAGAGAGAGGGAGGCAGTGAGAGAGAGAGGGAGGGAGGCAGTATGGGAGGTAGAGAGGGGGGACAGAGTGAGAGGGGGAGGCAGAGAGAGAGAAGGGGGGGTAGAGAGAAAGGGGGCAGAGAAAGGGGGCAGAGTGAGAGGGGGATGCAGAAGCAGAGGGAGGCAGAGAGAGAGAGTGGGGAGGTAGAGAGAGAGAGAGAGACGAGTGGGCAGAGAGAGGGGGGAGGGAGAGAGAGGAGGGAGAGAGGAGGGAGAGGGGCAGAGAGAGAGAGGAGGGAGAGGGGGGAGTCAAAACAGAAGGAGTCTAATGGGCTGCTAGGTTGTCGTATCCAGAGGTCCTTTCATGGCGGCTGAGAACGAGTCGTTGCTGAAAAGCTGCAGCCATTCACTAAGCGCTCTGCAAATATAGCACTAGCAGACCCAATCATGCTGCCGTCTCCTCCGCCGGCTTTAAATAATGCAGGGGCCCAACAGACCGGTGAGGAGCAGCCCAAACACAGTATTTAACCACAGCCCCAGGCACAGAACAAGCACGGCCTCACAGCGATCGGGAGCGGCCCTGGGATCGCGGGTGTGATCGCTGTGCACAGGAGCAGAGAGGGCCACGTAAAGTTTGGAGAGAGGCGCGCGGGGAGGGCTCCCGCTGGGCTGATCAGGAACATCGACACGCAGAGACACGCCAAGAGCCGGGCGTTATTAAATCAGCCACGAGGCCGGCACTCGCCGGGATGGTTATTGATATTCACAGGGGCCGTGGTCCTGCTTGGGTTAGGTGGGAAGCTCACCGCACTCAAAATCCTCAAACCGCAGTTGAAAGACAAAAAGAAAACAAGAGAAGGGAGAAACGACAGCTTTGGGAAAGCAGGCCATCCTTTCTCCCCATATCACTGAGCAGAAAAGATGTCTCTGTCTCTGTCTGCTGCAGCATGGATGGTGAGCGCCACCTGGTGGTGGTCAGGTCTGCTCTTGGACTGAACTAGTCATAATGAAATGAAGACCCGCCACGCTAGAATAAGGTGTTTATATCTTATAGAATACACCTGCACTTATGTATCGTGTCAGATGTAGCTCTGTATTATGCTTGCACTTTAATGTGACCATTACAGATGATCAGAGCCCTGGTGATCAGGGTGCTGTTAGATGTGAAAAGCAGGTGTTTTCACGGCAGGAAGCATTTTCCTGTATGACATGACATTACTGGTCAGGGATGGCTTCTTTGAGCTTCTCTGACGGCGCCTCCTGTCTTTGTTCCGCAGCCATCAACATCACCCGCGCCCGCTTCGGCGGCAACGACCAGTTTGGCTCCACCTCCTTCATGGCCTTCTCCCCCATCCCCAGCCTCAGCGCCTTCTACGAGTTCCAGATGAAGCTCACCTTCGCCAACAACGCCTCCGCCTGGAAGGACAACCTCATCCTGTTCTCAGGGCAGAAAGGAGAAGGTGAGGAGCGACACGGGGGGGGGGGGGGGGAGAGACAAACCGACTTAGTAAATCACCTGACGGGTGGGAAATATCTTGGCGAGGTCTCCTGGGCAACGCCATCCAATCCTCTAGCTTCATTACGTCTGCTCGCCGGACTCCCGTCACCATATTGAGTGCTCCTCCCGCCGTGTATGGTAATGTCTCGTCTAATAGATATTTTAGGACGATATATATTCCACTTTCCCTGCTGGTGCTCCTGTAAAGCCTGCTCCCTCTGGGAGAGGCCTTGGCAGGGCCCAAAGCTGGCTCCGCCTCTCCTGGTCCTTTCCTGAGAAGTCGTTTTGCCAACACTGCAATTAGTCCCCTCCTTCAGAACGCTGTCTACCTCAAGTGTGTCTCCAGTGCGAGCTGGAGGCCGGCAGCCAGTGAATAGGAGACCCCATCACCCTCTCCCACGGCCGATGTTTACGGCGTTTGCCGTTTCTTTCAAAACACAGGTGGGGGTGGGGGGGGGGGGGGGGGTGACTGACAGCTGTCACTGAGCGGGTACACCTCTTCCTCTCAGAGCCGCTTCAGTAGCTGCTAACTGCCGTGTCGTTACTTGGCTGCATGTTGGATCCAGACTCCCAGGCAGCTGAATAAGCGGATGAGGGCTTATGGATCGGCTCCCCTCTACCTGTCTCTCTCCTGAGGTTAGCGTTTAGGGTGATTCATGGAGAGGGGAGGGAGGGGCGACAGTCGGGTGAGCAATGCGGCGACTGTCAGGGGAACAGTAGCAGAGAGAGAGAACTAGGACCGAATCCAGAGAGAGGGACGGAAACGGCGGGAGAAGGGAACAGCTCACGTGATAATTGGTGTGATCGTGAGGGATCGTCATCCTCATCGGGGACGCCTCGCCGCACTGCATGCTGGGGGCAGGCTGCCTGGAAGCAGAAGCGTCACACAGCATCCGTCAGAACTTCACTCTCCATTAGACCCAATTATTTGCGTCTTTGAGATGTGAGGGTTTGTGCACAGACACGGACCAGAAGTGCGCTCGCACACACAACGACGACAGACCCTCCTTTGCTGGACTGTGTCCCTTCAGCGGGTCAGTTGGGCGTGTAACGTGTGAACCTGTGAACTCGACAGATCCTCCTACATGACTTAATCACATGGAATGGTAGGACAGGAAGATACACAGTACAGTAGTTGTTTGACAGAGTTCTAACATGAATGATTGATCTTCAAGGCGTCGATGGAGATGACTTCCTGGTTCTGGGAGTTCGTAACGGGCGGGTTCTGCACAAGTTCAGCCTGGGCTCCGGCGTGGGGAACATCATCAGCGATCGCCTGGACCGCCGCATCGATATCCACACCGTGACCTTCGGACGGTGGAGGCGGACTGGGTGGCTGAAGGTGGGTTCTGAGGAGCCTCCTGAAGGAGCGGGGATGTGATGCGTGTTTCTTTGATATCGATTCAGTCTGAGGAAGGGCAACCTCCCTCAGCGGTTCTGCCTGGCATTCCGGATCTTTCTACGTTCTGTCAGTCATTCTGAAGGTCTCTTTGTTTGTCTCCCCCTCCCTCCCTCCCTCCTCCCAAACTCTCTCAGCATGGTGATCGGTCCTCCGCTGCTTGCTCTTGAAGGGGGGAGGGGGGGGGGGGGGGGGGCGTTGCAGTGAGTGTTGTTCAGCGTTGTATGGACGTTGTTTTACGTTGTTTGTATGTTGTGTGTACGTTAGGTGGACGGACAGAGGAACAGGACTGGCTCCTCCCCAGGGCCGCTGGTGGGCCTGAACGTGCTCAACCCCATATTTGTGGGAGGATATAACGAACACACCCCTGAACTGCTGCCTGTGGGCTCCAGGTTCCGGAACGGCTTCCAAGGTGAGATGCGGGGGGGCAGCGGGCCGGAGGGGCGGGGCTTCATGGTTCTCCTGTCAGGCTTAGGAAACATACTGAAATGTCTGGGCGGGGGTTTGAGTATGTGATGTGTGTGCGTGTATGTATGGGGAGCAATATGTGTGTGTAGGTGTAAGTGTGTGGGGGGAGGGGGGCTTTGCGTGGATTGGGCGTGTGTGTGGGCGTGTGTGTGGGGGTGTGTGTGTGTGTTTACGAGTGTGTATGTATGTGTGTGGGGGTGTATGTGGCGGGAGGTGTGTGGGGGGGGATGTGTGTGTGTGTGAGGAGGGGATGTGTGTGTGTGTGGGGAGATGTGTGTGTGTGTGTGGGGGGGGGGATGTGTGTGTGTAGGGGGGATGTGTGTGTGGGGGGGGGGGGATGTGTGGGGGGGGGGGGGTGTAGGGGGGATGTGTGTGTGTGTGGGGGGGGGGATGTGCGTGTGTGTGGGGGGGGGGATGTGCGTGTGTGTGTTCCGAGGTTGATTGTGGCCCTCACCTCTCTGTGCTCAGAACATTACCAGTTTCTGTGGAAAATCCATCTGCTCGCAAGTCAGCAGCATAAAAGGGCAAGCGAATGATCTCCATCATAATCAGCATGGTGTGTGTGCTCCCTGGTGGCCCACAGCGAGATGGCTGGTGTGTACGCAGCATTAGCATGCCGGCTAATGCCAGAGGAGAGTTGATATTGCCATAAAGCTAATGATGATAACAGCAATAAACATCATCATAAGTTGTTTCAGGCACCAGAGGGACATTCGTAATTGTAAAATATCATTCTTCTTTAAATGAAGGTGAACAAGTGTTTTTCAATTTGGCTCCACTGATCTGTTTGATTGTGTTTTAACCCGTTCATCTCTGAACACGTAGTGTGTCCTGCAACAGCACACAGGGCATTCAGTTGATTTAGGTTTTGTGTGGGCACAGTGAAACATAACCACAAACTGTTAACGATACGTGTGTGTGTGTGTGTGTGTGTGTGTGTGTGTGTGTGTGTGTGTGTGTGTGTGTGTGTGTGTGTGTGTGTGTGTGTGGGGAGTGTCTTGTTAACTATCCTTGCGGGGACATTTTTCTTCAACTTCAAGTGCTATTTCTAGGTGGGTTTTGGGTTGGAGTGAGAATTAGCGTGTGGTGGTAATTCTGAAGGATTAATGCGTAATGAAAACTGGTTGGATATCTTTAAAATATGTATGTATTATCGATCAAACAATTGAACACAGAAACAACCATCTTCAATACACAAACATTAGAAAATACACACAATACCATCTGTCCGTGAATCAGATGGAATCAGAAGTAGCGCACGCCCAAACAGCGTCTCACAAGTTCTGCTGCCCAACCTATCTTCAGCCTTGCTATTTTAAGGAATGCCCCGACAATGGACTGTGACCAACATCATGTCTGTCTGTTTCCCGTGTTAGTCTAATCATGTCTCCACCATGGTCACTGTCTTCACTAAGGTCAGAGGTGACATATGCAGTGACATCAGAGGTGACATTTCACAGTCCAGTGTATCCTCACTCAGTCCTGTGTATCCCCACTCAGTCCTGTGTTCCCCCCACTCAGTCCAGTGTTCCCCCCACTCAGTCCTGTGTGTCCCCACTCAGTCCTGTGTGTCCCCACTCAGTCCTGTGTATCCCCACTCAGTCCTGTGTGTCCCCACTCAGTCCTGTGTATCCCCACTCAGTCCTGTGTATCCCCACTCCGTCCTGTGTATCCCCACTCAGTCCTGTGTATCCCCACTCAGTCCTGTGTATCCCCACTCAGTCCTGTGTGTCCCCACTCAGTCCTGTGTATCACCCACTCAGTCCTGTGTGTCCCCACTCAGTCCTGTGTGTCCCCACTCAGTCCTGTGTGTCCCCACTCAGTCCTGTGTGTCCCCACTCAGTCCAGTGTATCCCCACTCCGTCCTGTGTATCCCCACTCAGTCCTGTGTATCCCCACTCAGTCCTGTGTAGCAGAGCCAACAGACAAACCACGTACCATCACACCTTTCCCCTACCCCCGACAAGGAGAAAGGGGGTTTCCCCCCTTGTCCTTATCTCCCAGAGCAGGAGCTTCAAAGCTTCTGGCCCAGCATGGGGTCAGAAGATAGACCAAAATGGTCTTACAGTATGGAGACAAAGGATTTTAAGGGAGAACTAACTTTTCTGGATTTACGAACATATTCTTAAGGACTACATGGCTCATGGACACTATTTCAATGGCAGTAGTTGATGTGTTATAATGTGTGCTTTTCTCATTTACTTAGAACGTTGTTTAATTGAGGTTTGATTATAACTTCCCTTCAGGTATAGTTAAGTCAGCCAATCTTGATATGAAAATGATTGTACCATACTAACAAAACCATTTACGAATGTTGTATTGTTATATTCTGAAGTTTAAGCATTCCATGGACAGTTATAACGGAACTCAAAAGCCACTTCACACCTAGGCAGATCTCAGGACGACGCCCAGGTGGGGAGAAACTGACCAATGAAAGAGGTCACCTTCACGGGGACCCCCCCCCCCCCTTGTTCTTTGGAGTATAAAACCCCCAAACGTACAATCACCCCCGCTGGTTCGTAGGATTAAACTGAGGCGAACGCGTCACTCTCTAACCTATTCCTCTCAACCTGCACACTCACTGGACCACCAGGAACTGTAACGAAAGATTCCTTTGCTCTAACCGTTTGACAACGACGAACGGAACTTTGACTCTTCTTCTTCAAACTGACAACAGTAACTGCGATATTGCTACATTTCTTACTTGTGAACATTGGCATATTGTGATTTAATTTGTTACGTTTGATTTTAGTTTGCAAATGATTTAACCTAACTTTCGTTAGGATTAGTTAACATACTCTCCCATTGTTCTACAGAAGCCTATCTCTCTCTCCCTTCCCCCTCCCCACGCGCTCTCAACCTACCATCTTGTACCAACCCTCATCATAGTTTAGGACCTACTGTATACAGTTCAACTCAACTCACTTTCAACTAACCTATAACTTCTCTGGTATTTGTTCATTATAATTACATTTCCTTAAATAAATCATTGTTTATAATACTCGCGTTATCCCTCACGTTATCTGATCTGCTCTACTTTCATAGAATTCACTATTTAAGATTAGACTGATTATTACGAAGGCTATTATTCAATATTATTAAACAAGGTTTCCTCTGTCCCTTAAAACAAATAAGAGGTGGTGCCCCCCCAAGAACGAGACTTTATGATAAATTCAGTATTTTTATCTTTAAACGTGCATACCCCGCTACACCTGTGTGTCCCCACTCAGTCCTGTGTATCCCCACTCAGTCCTGTGTATCCCCACTCAGTCCTGTGTATCCCCACTCAGTCCTGTGTATCCCCACTCAGTCCTGTGTATCCCCTACTCTTTACGCTAAGGATTAGGGTTAGGGATAACACCATTTTAAAAGGAGTGAATCTTCACTAGGACGGTCAAACCGACCTGTGTGAAGGTGTGTGTGTTTGTGTATGCATGTGTGTGAAGGTGTGTGTGTGGTACATAAATGACTGCATGTGTGTATGAGTGCTTGTTTAAATGTGTGAGTGTGTGTGCATAACGTTGGTGTCTGAGCCCAGCTGTGTAATCCACTCTCTCTCGTACTCCTGCTGTGGTAACGGGAGGCCCAGTGTGTGTTATCAGATGTGTGTGACTTTACTGCTGGCCTTATCACACCGCCGGGCAGAGCACAGTGAGAACACACCGCACAGTCTGCTATCTACACTTCCAGTCCTCCGTGTGGACAGGTCACTAGACAGCCAGATACCGTCTACAGAAACAAGCTGGCTGGTGCTTCATTTAAACCAGTAAGAGGCTGTTTTTTTAACATGCTAATTAGCGCCCACTCCATCCGTCCATCCAAGATGCCTTGATGTTCGAGGACCGAGGTTCTCCGCCCTCATCAGTCTCTAACAAAGATCTGTTTTATCCTCTCTTCGTTTTGAAATGAAGTGATAAACGTCAGAGGCAGAAAAATATCCATTATTCACTTTGAAATGTTGATTAAGATGTGAATACTGGGAGAATATGCCTCTTAAACGCAGACAGTCTTTGTTCCTGTGGCTTTCAGGAAACTGGCGCTAATACTGTTGTTTGATGGGAAATAATATTGGGCTATTATTCAGAGGCGTTAAGTATATTTTGGTGAATTATGAAGCATCCTGTTGCTGTTAGGCTGGCCCAGCAGAGACCTTTGACACGTGTTTCTTCGTTTTGATTTCATTTTCAGCCAGCTACAGTCTGCCTCAAACCAAACAGACCCATCCTCCTCATCCATCTGCCTCCTCTCTCCATCCCTCCCTCCCTCTTTCCCTCTCTCCCTGTGTCTCTCCCTCCCTTTCGCTCTCTTCCTCAACTCAATCCCTCCCTCTCTCCCCTCCTTCCTCATTCTCTCCCTCAACTCTCTCTCCCTCTCTCCCACTGCCTCCTCATTCCCTCCCTCCATCTCTCTCTATCCTTCCCTCTCCCTCCCCCTCTGCCGACAGCCTATATCTGCAGTTCTGCTACAGTCGGTTGAATGTGCCAAGTGGCGGGGTAGACAGCATCATGTCATGAATATTCATGAGTCAGCCTGACATTTCCCGCTTCCTGTTTCCTGCGTTGACTCAAGCGGCCGTGAGAGAGGCCAGTGTGCCCCGCCAGCCTCAGAACCTGTATTTAGAGCCGTTATGATGTTCAGCAGGTACACCATGGTCTCCACAAACTCACCGGATATTTTTCCTGTCAACTGCAACAACAAAAACGGCATTGGGTACAGAGACGAAAACAAAAGAACTGGAAGCAGGAAATTACATTATAATGTGTGACTAAGCGCTTTATGAAAATGCGAAGCCCCATTTTGGATGTAACCGCTGTGCAGAAAATTTTCCGCAAATTATTCTGAGAATTAACATTTAATGGAGATGCAGTGAGAGAAAGAGCATAGTTCCGTTTTCATATACATAAGTACATATGAACTGAGAGCCATGGCCTCTGCTCTTCATTAGAGCTTCATCAAGTGCACTTATAGCCAGGGCAGGACTTAGGGGGGTGGGGGCCCCTGGGCTTGAGTCATTTTCGGGCCCTACCTTCTATACATGACTTTAAATAGAACAAAATGATACATACACAAGCTATGTATGTTCTGGATAAATTGAGAATACAATAGAGATCACAATTCTGAACAAACAACTAAACAAAATACAATTATGTATGTTAAATAGACTTCAGCAATTAAAATGTTAAAATAATCTGAATTATTAAAAAAAACGTGGTTTGAATGAATGATTCAATTACTCACTCAAATACTTTATTTGTTTCATGGACGAATCAGCATTTCTGAACGAATCTCCTGAATGAACGATTCAATGACAAATATTTTAAGTCATTATATCTGGTGAATGTCTGGGTGAATACTCGATTCTGATTGGCTGCAGGGGTGTCCATTATGTAAGGGATAATGCCCGACGAGGTGTCCAATATCACCTGATAATGGACGATGCGCGGAAAACGGGAAGTTGAAAATGACATCACTTCCTGTTTGTGTCTCCCAGGGTGTGTGTTCGACCTGCGGTTCCGGACTCGGAGGGAGGGGGCGCTGCGGACGCTGGGGGGGCTGGAGGGCCGGCCTGCCTTTGGACGCAGCGTGGGCCAGTGTGGCGTCACGCCCTGCACCCTGGTCACCTGCCAGAACGGAGGCATCTGCGTGGACTCTGGATCATCCGTCTAGTACGCACACATCCATGTGTACTAGGATCCTAGTACAGCCATTAGACCAGAGATGTTCCTGTGTACTAGGATCTTAG
This sequence comes from Thaleichthys pacificus, assembly GCA_023658055.1. Lineage (NCBI taxonomy): Eukaryota > Metazoa > Chordata > Actinopteri > Osmeriformes > Osmeridae > Thaleichthys > Thaleichthys pacificus. The sequence goes on along the minus strand of CM042857.1, from coordinate 17,908,085 downwards.
TACAGCCATTAGACCAGAGATGTTCCTATGTACAGCCATTAGACCATAGAAATTCCTGTGTACTAGGATGATAGTACAGCCATTAGACCAGAGATGTTCCTGTGTACTAGGATCCTAGTACAGAAGTTAGACACAGATATGTTCCTGTGTACTAGGATCCTAGTACAGAAGTTAGACACAGATATGTTCCTGTGTACTAGGATCCTAGTACAGAAGTTAGACACAGATGTTCCTGTGTACTAGGATCCTAGTACAGAAGTTAGACAGAGATGTTCCTGTGTACTAGGATCCTAGTACAGAAGTTAGACACAGAGATGTTCCTGTGTACTACGTTGTAGAATCATCAGTCTAGTACACACCTCCTCACACATCGGAGGCTCCAGTGGACTTCCAGACCCAAGCAGAGGCATGTCCATCTGTCTGTACATCAGAGACCATCTCCCAGCCTTCAGGAGATAATCACAGTTATTACAGTACTCAATGTGAATCTGGATAGTTTGCCTACATGACTCATCACAGCCCCAAGTGTTAATAACTATAATTGAGTTTATGTTTTTAACCTAGATTGTTATTGGCTACACTTTTTCGCTGAGCTATGGGAACAAACAGTTCTGCTCTGTAAGAAGTCTAGGGGCAAGTTTTCTGGTGTAAACCTGAAGCTCATATTATTATTATTATTGCTATTATTGGAAAATAACAATATAACAAGCTTGATTAGATGCATGCCCTATATGCATCCTTTTTTTAATTGATTAATTTCTGCTTTTGCGTTCCGGTGGATAACTTTTTCCCCACTGAATAACCTTTTGTTATTCATGTTAAGTGGAATTAAGTGGATTCGTTTAGCTTTATGATTTAGTACAGCTTTGCATCTGAAATAGTTTACCACTTAAATAGTTTGCTTTCAACACACCAACCCAGCACTGATGCGTGTAAAGAATCTGCACGACAAGGTGGTAAATGAACCGTGAACCCCCCTGGTGTGATCTTCACAGCCCTCAAGGAGAGACAAGACAGGCTTCCTTCACAGGGGCAGAGCGGCGGGCGGCAGTCTCAGGGATGTAATGTCAGCGTTCCCCCACCAGGGGGCAGGAAAGGCACCTCTGCATGTGGCCAGTCTGCAGGTCTCTGGGTTAGACACACTCCTGGGTGGGAGGCACGACTAGCATACAGTCCGTAATATTACAATTATAACTGGTGCTGTAGGCATACTCGAGTGGATTACATGGACAAAGGATTTATTTGATCTGTCATCCTCCTAAAGGGATTCTTTTTAGGCAAGTAGTAATGATGCTCTCTCATTCCCTGTTCCCCCTCTCCTCGTCCCTCCCTCCCCTAGCTGCCAGTGTCCACCAGCGTGGAAGGGAGCTCTCTGTTCAGACACTGTGTCGGTCTGTGACGCGGAACACAGTCCGCCTCCTCTCTGTGCCCCTGGCTCCACCTGCATCCCCCTGCCAAGGGGCTACACCTGCCAGTGTCCGCTGGGGGCGGCCGGCCTGTACTGCCAGCAAGGTCAGGACACTCAGGCCAGGCCATGCCGAACGGGGCCAATACCGCTTAGTTTGGAATATGACCGAAAAATGAGAATCTCTGTCTCGCTCACTCTCTCCTACCGACACACTAACAAATACATAAACCAAAAACGCACAAGCCACTTGAATATATGCAGTTGTGTTAACCATATAAAGAAACAGGTTGAACTGTTGCCATTTTGATGTCCCCCCCCTGCCAGCTGTGGCCATCAGCGACCCATACTTCAGTGGGAACCTGTCCTCGTGGATGTCCTTCCTTGGCCCCAACATCCGACACAGGACCGCCCTGCAGCTGCAGTTCCAGACCCTGTCCCCAGAGGGCGTCCTCTTCTACACGGCACAGCACCTCGCTGCCAGATCAGGTAGGAGGGCCACGTCGCTAAAACGTCAAACCACCGAGGACGCTCGCGTAGACGCGTTCAAACGTCATCTCCCTTATGAAGCTCTTCTTATGATCTTCTATGGTTCATCGCTAGCTGATTTATTAAAAGACACTTGAGGAAAAAGTCCTCAATTTAGCATGAAGAAAGAACTCTTCACCATAAGCACTCTTGTCATGGTTTCTGTCTCCCTCTCCATCTCTCTCCTGTCTCCCTCTCTCAGGGGACTTCCTGTGTCTCTCTCTGGCATCAGGTTTCCTGCAGCTGCGCTACAACCTGGGTGACGGCACCGTGGTCCTCCAGGCTCCCCGGAGGGTGGACACCAGCGGCCGTACCTGGCACAGCGTGCGGGCGGGCCGGGACGGCCAGCACGGATTCCTGGTCCTGGACAGCTCCGAGGCGCCGCCGACCATCGCCACGCCGGCTGCCATGACCACGCTGGACGTCGCCCCGGAGATGTTCGTCGGGGGCGTGTCCTCCCTGAGCGCAGTGGCCAACGAGGCAGTGGAGGCGGGGCCTGTGGGCTTCACGGGCGGGATGCGGGAGGTGTTGGTGAACGGGGTGGAGCTGGAGCTGACGGAGGCTGGGGCGCTGGGCGGGGCCAACGTGGGGGACTGGGACGGCACGGCGTGCGGGTACAAGGTGTGCCGGAACGGGGGCCGCTGCCGGCCCCTCGGGGGCCAATCCTTCCTGTGCGCCTGCCCCCCCGCCTGGACCGGCCCGCTGTGCAACCAGTCCGTCAGCTGCCTCAACCACATGTGCCACAACGGGGCCCTGTGCGTCCCGGCTGCCCTGCCTCCCTCCTACCTCTGCCTCTGCCCGCTCGGGAGGCAAGGCGAGCACTGCAAGGAGGAAGTGGCCCTGACCAGCCTCAGGTTCATAGGTCGCTCCTACGTCAAGCACAGCGACCCCAAGTTCAGCGCCCGCAACCTGAGGCTCACGCGGCTGGCGTTCAACTTCTCGGCGGGCGCCGGCGACGGGCTGATGGTGTGGATGGGGAGGGCGGAGCACGAGGACGACGACTACCTGGCCGTGGGGCTCCAGGGGGGGCAGCTGAAGGTGGCGGTGAACCTGGGGGAGAGGCTGTGGCCCCCCCAGGCGGTGGGCGACGCTGCGCTGTGCTGTGGCCGCTGGCACGCCGTCTCCCTGGAGCTCAGCAGCACGGTGCTGGAGGTGCGGCTGGACGGGGACAGGGTTCTCCTCCAGGACGTGGACCCGTTCGAGCGCTACGTGGCGCTTAACCACGGCGGCGTGGTCTACCTGGGAGGGTTCGAGCTCCACAGGGATGTGGCGGAGGTTAGCGGCGGCCTGTTCAGCCGCAGGTTCGTAGGAATGCTGAAAGATGTTCACCTGTACCAGGAGCCCAGACACCTGCAGTTTGTTCAGAACAGTGAAGGTTTTAATGTTTTCATAGGCAATGAATAGCAGAGTTGGCATGAAACAAGGTGTCAAGTAGTACTGCCAATGTGTGTCAAAATGGTTTATGTGAAATACACTTTGCTTTTTCCCCCTGCTCAAGGACAACATTTTCATATCAACAATAAAAAGATAAGCTTTATTAAGAACTGCACATGAACACACTTCGCTTCATTTCTGACCAAAATGCAGGTAGAAATTAGCTTTAAAAAAAAAAAGGCGTTGTTAAGAAAAATAAGAAATAGGAACATTTTGAAATCAAAAGAAGCTGCTTTCATGGCAAATGTCTGTGACGTGACACAAACAGTCTTGTGTCTAGTCTGTAGCTGCAGGACTTTCTGCCCCAGCGTTAGTGTGGACTTCCTTGGCCGGCTCCTGCGAGGGCTGGCCGGATCCTGCGAGGGCTGGCCGGCTCCTGCGAGGGCTGGCCGGATCCTGCGAGGGCTGGCCGGATCCTGCGAGGGCTGGCCGGATCCTGCGAGGGCTGGCCGGATCCTGCGAGGGCTGGCCGGATCCTGCGAGGGCTGGCCGGATCCTGCGAGGGCTGGCCGGATCCTGCGAGGGCTGGCCGGCTCCCTCCTGAACACCACGGAGCCCCAGTCTCTCACAACATTCCTCTCAGTGCAGCCAGTCACAACGTGACACGATAAAAGACAATCAAATGAACACATAAAAGAACCTGTGGTTTATAACTTGAAAATCACCTTCAGGAGCTGTGAAAGCAGCCTTTTAGTACGTTCTCTTATGAAAGCTGAATTCTGTGTTATCGTACTGAAACATTTTCTCTGCTGTATTCTAAATATATAACTGATTAAAAAAAGGAACATGACATAAGCAAATGGCACAAAAACGTGTGGATCATGGGCGTGTCTTTAAAATTCATCCAATCATGGCCGTGTGTCTTTCTAAATTCTCCTGTGACGTATCAAAATCCTCGATCACGAGTGGCTGTCTCGGGCGCTCCGCCTCCCTTTGTCGTAGTCAGAGTCTCGCCTGTGCCGGTGCCTGTCCCTGTGGCGGCTGTCGTAGTCGTCGCCGTGGTGACGGTCTTTCCTCCTGTCTCCGTAGCGATCTTCTGCAGAGTGTCCGCGGTGCCTGCTCCTGTCCCTGTGCTTGTCCTCATAGCTCCTGTCGTGCTTCTTCCCTCTGTCGTGGTCTCTCTCCCTGTCGTGGTCTCTCTCCCTGTCGTGGTCTCTCTCCCTGTCATGGTCTCTCTCCCTGTCATGGTCTCTCTCCCTGTCGTGGTCTCTCTCCCTGTCATGGTCTCTCTCCCTGTCATGGTCTCTCTCCCTGTCGTGGTCTCTCTCCCTGTCGTGGTCTCTCTCCCTGTCGTGGTCTCTCTCCCTGTCGTGGTCTCTCTCCCTGTCATGGTCTCTCTCCCTGTCGTGGTCTCTCTCCCTGTCGTAGTGTCGGCTTCTCTTCTCATGATGGGACGACTCACGGGACCTGTGTCTGTCAGAGCTGTCACTGTCCTCAGCCGACTGGGGCTGGGACTGAGGCTGGGACTGAGGCTGGGACAGAGGCTGGGACAGAGGCTGGGACAGAGGCTGGGACAGAGGCTGGGACATGAGGCTGGGACAGAGGCTGGGACTAGAGGCTGGGGCTGAGGCTGGGACAGAGGCTGGGGCTGAGGCTGGGACAGAGGCTGGGGCTGGGCCAGCATCCTCTCAGGTCCTTCTTTAGTGGAGGACAGAGGCGGAGGGTTGGAGGGTTCAGGGTGTCCCTGCCCCTCACAGGAGGGGGCCTGCCCTGGAGGGGGGAGGCCCGGCGAAGGCCAGACTGCCGCCTTGTTCTGGGGGTCTGGCCGGGGGAGCACGGGAGGGGGGGCGCTGGGGTAACCGTAGCTACCCGGTACCAGAGGGGGCATGTGGGGTGGGTTAGGTGCAGCGATGCTGCAGGGGGGCATCACCGCAGAGGGGCTGGGGTGCTCTGGGGCTCCTGTAGGAGGGTAGGGTGCCGGGGGGCAGGATTGGCTAGGGGCAGGTGGCCCCCTGCTGGGGTGAGAGCTGGCGCTCTCCTGGGGTGGGTGGTCTGGCTTGGGGGGGCCGGCCGGCTTGGCTGTGGGGTAGCTTCTGGTGTTGAGAACAGGGACGGGCGCTGGAGAGTTGGAGTAGGCTGAGCTCTTCTTCAGGATGCCACTGGGCGGAGCCGGTTTGAGGACGGGGGAGGGCGTGTCCGTGGAGGGCGCATCGCTAGCCGGGCTGCTGTCCCTGTTGCCGCCGGCAGCAGACAGACTGGCCAGGTAGGCGCTGGTGGAGACGTCTGCCGGCTTGTCTTTCAGAGAGACCAACTCCACCGAGTGATTGGCCGCGGCGTTGCCGGCTGGCTTCTCCACCGGACTGGGAGGCTGCGCTTCCGGATTGGCCGGCTTGGGCTCCTTCTTCTTGATGACGAAGCGGTCCAGCCTGGGGGCTGGGGGGGGCTTGGGAGGGGGGGGCGGCGGGGGCAGGTCCCCCAGCCCCGGGATGGCTATCTGCGCAGGGTTCAGGGGGTCGTCGCTCCCCGCTTGGGTCTTCCCGGCCATGTCGGGCATGGGGGGCAGCGCGCCCCCCCAGCTCCTCAGCACCCCGGGGAGGAAACGCAGCGGCTTGAGGGAGTCCTGAAGCACCCCCTCCCCCTCCTCAGGAGAGTCTGGTGCGGGCGCCTCGGCGCCCTCCAGCTCGGCGTCTTTCTCCTCGTCTTTCGGCCGAGCGACGGCGAGGGAGGTCAGGTACGTGGTCGCGTCCTCCTCGGTGGGTTGGGGTTTGGGCGTGGGCGCGGCCGGCAAGGGCGTGGTCTCGGGGACGAAGCGGGCCGTCTCGTTGTCGTCTACAGGGAGGAAGTCCCTCTTGGGCCGCTGGCGAATGATGAGGCCCAGCAGGAGGTTGGGACGGTTCGTCTCCAGACCTGGGGAGGAGCACACAACAGACGACTTGAGACACACGCACACACACCCTGCCCATAGGCACTAACAGCAACGTTCAGGAGGGGGGGGAAACTGAGACAGACAAGGTCAAATCTGAGAGATGGCTTCACACTTTTTAGATTACCGTATTTCTTTGATTAAACGCCGCACCAAAAATGAACATTGTGTAATATCACATCAACATACCTTACTTAGCAAATGACACTAGCTAGCTAGATACAAGCTGTTAGTCGGCATTAGAAGGGAAGATTAGGAAAAAATAACCAGAAAACAAAAAGCAGTCTAGCCTAATTGCTGACGCCTGTCTAGATTATCTATTGAAAGAACTGGAGGCAGGTGCTCTTGCGTTAGCAAGATTATCTAGTTTACATGGCTACAGTAGGTAGTCTAGGTCTTTTCACTATCTAGCTGTTCTTGCATTCCTTGCAAATCAGCGTTAATAAAAAGCAGATGAGATAGAGCTAGTTAGTCTAGCTAACATTTACATTTGCTTGTTGCCTAATCAGTGATTTAGAAGACCGTACTGTTCAAACTAGCTAACTAGAACATTTAATGTAGCAAACTAGCAAGCTTGTCTAAAGACACATTAGCATGCTAGCGCAGCTAGCCTAGAATATCATATTTGGTTGTCTATGGCCGCACTGCAGCTACAATTCACTAAATCTCTCTTACTAATTAAACGCCGCCCTTGAATAAACGCTGCACCAAAAATGAACATTGTGTAATAAACGCAGCTGCGTTTAATCGAAGAAATACGCTATATAATATCATCATAAAATGGTCAATAGGTTACGAGGTTGTGAGGAGTCATGTTTGGAGGCTGTGTCGTGTTACAACGCTGCAGGGAGTGGTGTCAGGTTAGAAGGTCGTGTCAGGTTAGAAGGTCGTGTCAGTAGGTTGTCAGGTTAGAAGGTCGTGTCAGGTTACAAGGCTGCAGGGAGTGGTGTCAGCCTTACCAGGCCCATCAAAGGGGACCAGCTGGTGAGGTACTTTCTCGATGGCTCCTAGAGGGATGAGGTACATGTCTTTCACCCTCTTCAGGTTGTTGGCCACCACCCCGAAGCGCTTTCGGCTGCTGAAGTATGCATACAGCAGCGTGTAGGAGATCTCGTCCTCCTCCGTCTCCGGGGAGAAGCGAATCAAACACACCTCCTGGGAAGAAACACATATGGTGAACAGATGGCCAGACGCTCTCTCTCACACACCCTCAAGCACAACACATACTCGCACGCAAACTTGGGGATTAACTTATCTTCCCTGAAGGATAATACTTAAAACTATAAATTCATGCAAACTTTATACATTCAGCGCCCTCTAAATCTCTCTCCATCACTTGTCGGTCTCTCTCGTCCCTCTCTCGTTGTCTCTATATCTAAGATGAAGCTCGGCTCCTTATCAGAAGTGTTCCACCTGAGGCAAGTGAGTGTGCCTCAGCGCGAGGCAGTGTTTCCCCAGGCCCAGACTCACTTTGGTGCCAGTGGCGCGAATCTTCTCCAGGTAGTCCCAGACGATCTGAGGGCTGATCCGGCCTCCGACCTGGATGCTGTCAGGCAGGTCCTGGGAGAGGCAGCGAGGACAGGGGTTAGGTAGGACTCAACTACAGCATCGTAGCAAAGTACCGGGTGCAGGTTGAGCTCTGCATTTAGTACGGAGATGTGTCTTTGTGTGTCTAAAACATGGCTGCGTTCACCTCGTTCAGGCTGTCCAGGACCCCGGACACCGGGTACATCTTGGTGACCATCTTGGCCACGGCGGCCATGTTGAGAAACCCTCTCCACAGCTGTTTCAGGTTTGCCAGGAAGACAGTCTCGTCATCTCTGGTGTAGTCGGACCTGGGACACACACACACACTTCAGAAGAGCTGTCACTGGCTTGTGTGGAAGAAATACTGGACGTGATTGAGCGGAGGGGATGGTCTGAATGTGTAACTTCTTGAAGAAACATTTATTAATCTCACAATTGTGGTACAAACAAACTTATGAACAAAAACGTGTTGGAGAGCAAGAGATGGCAATTGTGCGTGGCTTAGGTGTGTGACTGTGCGGGTGTAACTGTGTGTGTGTGTGTGCGGCCTTGCGTGCCTACAGACCTGGCCTCGCCGCTGGAGGTCTTAGTGTTGTGCAGGTTGTCCTCCAGGACGTTGATGTGTAGCTCGTCCTCCAGGGAGGGGGAGGCCGGGGGCCGGGGCCCCCCCTCAGAGGACTGCCTCTTCACCACCGTGGTGGACACCACCTTGGTAGGAACCTCTTCTACAGGAGGGGCCATGCGGCCTGGAACCACGCCGGGAACAAACAACGTTAGTCAATGAAAATGTGGCACTGAGGACATGTCTACAGGTTGGTGTAGGGCTGAGGATATGTCTACAGGTTGGTGTAGGGCTGAGGACATGTCTACAGGTTGGTGTAGGGCTGAGGATATGTCTACAGGTTGGTGTAGGGCTGAGGACATGTCTACAGGTTGGTGTAGGGCTGAGGACATGTCTACAGGTTGGTGTAGGGCTGAGGACATGTCTACAGGTTGGTGTAGGGCTGAGGATACGTCTACAGGTTGGTGTAGGGCTGAGGATACGTCTACAGGTTGGTGTAGGGCTGAGGATACGTCTACAGGTTGGTGTAGGGCTGAGGATATGTCTACAGGTTGGTGTAGGGCTGAGGACATGTCTACAGGTTGGTGTAGGGCTGAGGACATGTCTACAGGTTGGTGTAGGGCTGAGGACATGTCTACAGGTTGGTGTAGGGCTGAGGACATGTCTACAGGTTGGTGTAGGGCTGAGGATATGTCTACAGGTTGGTGTAGGGCTGAGGACATGTCTACAGGTTGGTGTAGGGCTGAGGATATGTCTACAGGTTGGTGTAGGGCTGAGGACATGTCTACAGGTTGGTGTAGGGCTGAGGACATGTCTACAGGTTGGTGTAGGGCTGAGGACATGTCTACAGGTTGGTGTAGGGCTGAGGACATGTCTACAGGTTGGTGTAGGGCTGAGGACATGTCTACAGGTTGGTGTAGGGCTGAGGACATGTCTACAGGTTGGTGTAGGGCTGAGGACATGTCTACAGGTTGGTGTAGGGCTGAGGACATGTCTACAGGTTGGTGTAGGGCTGAGGACATGTCTACAGGTTGGTGTAGGGCTGAGGACATGTCTACAGGTTGGTGTAGGGCTGAGGACATGTCTACAGGTTGGTGTAGGGCTGAGGACTATGTCTACAGGTTGGTGTAGGGCTGAGGACATGTCTACAGGTTGGTGTAGGGCTGAGGACATGTCTACAGGTTGTGTAGGGCTGAGGACTATGTCTACAGGTTGGTGTAGGGCTGAGGACATGTCTAGGTCTACAGGTTGGTGTAGGGCTGAGGATATGTCTACAGGTTGGTGTAGGGCTGAGGACATGTCTACAGGTTGGTGTAGGGCTGAGGATATGTCTACAGGTTGGTGTAGGGCTGAGGACATGTCTACAGGTTGGTGTAGGGCTGAGGACATGTCTACAGGTTGGTGTAGGGCTGAGGACATGTCTACAGGTTGGTGTAGGGCTGAGGACATGTCTACAGGTTGGTGTAGGGCTGAGGATACGTCTACAGGTTGGTGTAGGGCTGCTTTGGCAGAAACCTGAATCATCTGACCCGTTTGTCACTGGTCTCTCATTGGTCTGGGACAGTCAGTCATTTGCACCTGAAGGTCTATGCTAACACAGGGTTCCCTCCTCCCCTGGGGAAGCTCCACTGGAGGAGTGGGCTCAAGAGGGGAAGAGGAAGGTGAACTGAGGAAGACTTGAAATGACCACTAAAAGTTGGGTTCCTGTTAATATTGTTCTGCATATCAAACATGCTTTTAACATGTTTGATATGCTTTTGTTTCATTTTTTACAAGTCACAGTCGGTAACCTTCATAGCATTTATATTTTACAGGTTCAACAGTTTGTGTATTCGGCAGACCCAAAGGTGATTACATATTCTTTTGTCTTCCACAGGCGTCACATTTGGTCTACTGCAGCCCCTGAGTAAACTGGTGATGGTCCAATTTGAATGTGTATGCTTTAGACAACCTTACTTTCATAAAGACTGAAAACCCAGGGTTAAACATGAAGTTAACTCGCTAAGCCCAAATCCTGCTTTGTAGTATAGGCCCCTGGATTGAACCCTTCCAGGCCTGGACACCTAGCCACCCCTGGTGCTAACACTTCCAGGGCCAGATAGAAGCACTTCCATATAGGAGGAGGGGCCTGGGGCTGGTGGCTGTCTAGGAGGAGGGCTGACCTGGGGCTGGTAGCTGTCTAGGAGGAGGGCTGACCTGGAGCTGGTGGCTGTCTAGGAGGAAGGCTGACCTGGGGCTGGTGGCTGTCTAGGAGGAAGGCTGACCTGGGGCTGGTAGCAGTCGAAGAGGAGGGCTGACCTGGGGCTGGTAGCTGTCTAGGAGGAGGGCTGACCTGGGGCTGGTGGCTGTCTAGGAGGAAGGCTGACCTGGGGCTGGTAGCTGTCTAGGAGGAAGGCTGACCTGGGGCTGGTAGCTGTCTAGGAGGAAGGCTGACCTGGGGCTGGTAGCTGTCTAGGAGGAAGGCTGACCTGGGGCTGGTAGCTGTCTAGGAGGAAGGCTGACCTGGGGCTGGTAGCTGTCTAGGAGGAAGGCTGGGGTACCTGTGCAGATCCTACAGTGGAGGTCAAACAGGTGGGACTTGTGGAGGGCTGTTGTGTCTTTGGTGGTCTTGCTGCTTCCGGCATCTGCTAGCAGCTCTGGAGGAAGGTCTCCAGAGTCGTCCTTGGAACCAGGCTCCGGCTGAACACAAACACACAAACGTGACAGTCTGAATCACACATGAGCTAAGCTAGGGCAGTGCTGCTGTGTGGTGTGTGTGTGGGGTGTGTGTGTGTGTGGTGTGTGTGTGTGTGTGGGGGGGGGGGGGTGTGTGTACTACCTCTCCGCTGTCCACAGTGGCTTCTGGGGCCTTCGCTGGCTCCTGACTCTCGATCTCGATCTCTCCTTTGTGGGTGATCTTGGTGATGGGCCTCCTCTCAACCTCCCTTTGTTCCTTCTCGATCATCTCAATGGTCTGGATCCACGAGCACACACACACACACACACAGAGACACAGTTAGTCGCAGGTGGTTAAGGGCGTGTTCCCAGACAGACAGGGCTGCGTTCTCAGGTTCCCTCTTACATGTCGGTTCTCCCGCTGTCTCCAGGCAGCCAGCTCCTTGGAGGCCAGTTCCTCGGGACTCATCCTGATCAGGTGGTCTGGGGAGATCTCTCCTTTCAGAACCCTCTTGAACAACACCTGCACAACACCACGGGGAACACACAGTCAGCAGACAGCCACGGCAACAGAACCTGCCTGCACAGCAACAGCACGTCACATCACAACAACACAGCACTTCCTCACACAACAACGGCTATAGACAAAATATATAAATACCCCCTGCACCTCTTCTGTTAGAATTGCATCCAAGAATATGCAAACAACCTCATCTCCTGCTCCCCCCTCCTCTCCTGCTCCCCCCTCCTCTCCTGCTCCCCCCTCCTCATCTCCTGCTCCCCCCTGCTATCCCTCTACGGATCCTCGTCAGTGTGAGAAGCACAGAAATGTGGCTGCAGGCGCAGTGTGCCTGGCGCTGTACTCACATTGTTTTTGGCATCTTTCAGGTTGAACATGAGGCTCCTGTACTTGCTCTTGTACTTGCTGTCGGTGTCTTTGTAGTAGTGGAACAGCTCTCGCTCCGTCTTCTTGGCAACTTCGGCAGCTTTCTCCAGCGGCGTCTTCAAGTCCGACTCCTTCAACCTGGGCACAGAGCACGAGCTCACCGGCTGTTTCCCATCACGTGCACCCTCCCCTGTACGGTGCACTACATTCATGTTGCTACACCCTTTCAGTTGGAGTGTCTTAATTCCGACGGTGGAATCGACATGCTATAAAGTGGGCAATCACGCATGCCAACCACGTTTTATTAGCAGTTGCAAAATGCTGATGAGATCGTGGAAAAGTTGCAGCGGAAACCAGAAGTTCTGCTTCATTTGCTTTCACCTCATGCAAGGCCCTAGATGGAGGTTCAAATGTGGGGCGTTGCGGATAAGAGAAGGAGGTGGTTCGAACACAGCTACTGGCTTTGTAGGTCACAGTGTTTATTACACACAGCCATAAAGTAGAAAAGATTATGACAGAGATAGTAAAAAGGCAGTTGTGGGCCATCTTCAGATGACAAAAGATGAATATACGATTACATTGGTATGCTAACACACACCATTGTCTGCTTGGCACTGGGACTGGAGTTTTATAACTTGTAAATACTCACTTTTGATCTCAAATATTTGAAGATATGTGGTGGCCCAACAGATAAGCCCCCCTAGACCCTCCTACCCAGCTAGCATCCAAACTCACCCTGCAGTGTGACCCAGCTAGCATCCAAACTCACCCTGCAGTGTGACCCAGCTAGCATCCAAACTCACCCTGCAGTGTGACCCAGCTAGCATCCAGACCCACCCTGCAGTGTGACCCAGCTAGCATCCAAACCCACCCTGCAGTGTGACCCAGCTAGCATCCAAACCCACCCTGCAGTGTGACCCTGCTAGCATCCAAACCCACCCTGCAGTGTGACCCAGCTAGCATCCAAACCCACCCTGCAGTGTGACCCTGCTAGCATCCAAACCCACCCTGCAGTGTGACCCTGCTAGCATCCAAACCCACCCTGCAGTGTGACCCTGCTAGCATCCAAACCCACCCTGCAGTGTGACCCAGCTAGCATCCAAACCCACCCTGCAGTGTGACCCAGCTAGCATCCAAACTCACCCTGCAGTGTGACCCAGCTAGCATCCAAACCCACCCTGCAGTGTGACCCTGCTAGCATCCAAACCCACCCTGCAGTGTGACCCTGCTAGCATCCAAACCCACCCTGCAGTGTTACCCTGCTAGCCTCCAAACCCACCCTGCAGTGTGACCCTGCTAGCATCCAAACCCACCCTGCAGTGTGACCCTGCTAGCATCCAAACCCACCCTGCAGTGTGACCCTGCTAGCATCCAAACCCACCCTGCAGTGTGACCCTGCTAGCATCCAAACCCACCCTGCAGTGTGACCCAGCTAGCATCCACATCCACCCTGCAGTGTGACCCTGCTAGCATCCAAACCCACCCTGCAGTGTGACCCTGCTAGCATCCAAACCCACCCTGCAGTGTGACCCTGCTAGCATCCAAACCCACCCTGCAGTGTGACCCTGCTAGCATCCAGACCACCCCGGCAGAGTGCCTACTTACCGCTTGACTAGAATCTCCTTCAGGGAATCTCTGACGCTCCTCCTGATCTCGTCCAGCGACGGTCTCCTTGACGACGAGGGAGAGACTCTGGTCTTGCTCCCATGGATCCCTGCAGAACAGGAACGCTTGTTATTCCCCCAACACACCACTGGGGAGAAGCACTTCATCCAGCTGGGAAGTTGCTAGAATGTGCCGGTCAATTCGATTCACTTTATTCATCCCGAAGGAAATTCCTCCTTGACAGGTAATGCGTATATTATCATGATGTGCTTGCTGCGAAGGCATTTTAAAATGTCAAAAAGTTGAATGATGAATGAATGATTGAATCAGTCAGGCAATCACAAACCTGTTCTGAGGGAGTCTTTGCTCTCTGTTGATTGTCTTCTGTCCCCTGAGTCCTACACACACACACAACACAACACACCACATCAATTACCAACAGTGAACATTCAACTCATGTGTAATCTATCTTCATATGATGTGTATCACCAATAGTAAACAATAGACTTTTGAAATATGTAGTAAGATTTCCTAGTTTTTAACATCCCTCAAAACTAACGTAGCTTTTAGACAAGGATGTCAGACAATGTACAAGAATGTGTGTGTGTGAGACAGTTATCGCATCGCCATGGTGATGAAGACAGTGAAGTAACAGCTGAGTGGATGAGTGATGTATCCAACCCAGGACGGTTACCACTGGCAAACATATGCGCAATTGATTTCTCACCCTGTACAATGAAATCAATGGATAAGCCTCATTAGTGCTACCTGTGACCCAAATCAAACGCACCTCAGCCACTCACATAAACAAGCTTTTCAACGGCTGTAACTGCATTGGGTGTGTTTAGAGTGCACCATGGCAACCCAGCCACCTGTGTGTACAAGGTGCAGCAAAGGAGAGGAGACGACGAGCAACAAACCTATGTGTGGTAGCAACACTGCCTGTGATCAAATATCAGAATGCTAATTAGCTGAGGGGAACAAAACATTTTGGCTAAACCTACAAAACATTGAGCAACAGGAAGAAAAAGAAAAAAAACATTGTTTTGTATGGATGACATAGTGTGTAAGGAGTACCATTTCATGGATTACAAACAACAAACCAATGTGTTGTCATGGAGATCTGCATACTCTAGTACCTTTCTGGAAGGTCGGACTCCGCCTGAGGTGGGTGGGTGTGGGGAACAGGGTTTCTGCTTGGAACCCGCTTTGCATTCGTGGCCCTCAGGCTTGGTGTGGCCCTCAGGCTTGGTGTGGACCTCAGGCTTGGTGTGGACCTCAGGCTTGGTGTGGACCTCAGGCTTGGTGTGGCCCTCAGGCTTGGTGTGGACCTCAGGCTTGGTGTGGACCTCAGGCTTGGTGTGGACCTCAGGCTTGGTGTGGACCTCAGGCTTGGTGTGGACCTCTGGCTTGGTGTGGACCTCAGGCTTGGTGTGGCCCTCAGGCTTGGTGTGGCCCTCTGGCTTGGTGTGGCCCTCAGGCTTGGCTCCGTCTCCCTGGGCCGGGCTCTCCTCCACCCGGGCCCTCTCCTCAGCACAGCACTTCAGACACACATACATCTGGTCCTCCGCCTCCATCTCCTGCACCTTCCGCAGGTCCAGGCCCACGCAGTCGCCGTGGAACCAGTCGTCGCAGCGCCCGCAGCCCACCATGAACCTGAGGGCGACACGGAGGAGAGGGATGTAGAGCGGGCTCTGAGGGAGCACCAGGGGCCGTGCTGCACAGACAAGACTGGAGGCTATCCATCTTTGTGAATTCGGGGCAAATTCAGACAAGGCTGAGCACAGCCACACTACTGAATGTAAAACAAGTATATTGTTGTCTCATTCAGCTACAACTTCTTAAACATGGCATGGCACAAAGTAAAGAGCATAAGCACAACAACTTAGTTGGATAAAACTAAGACTGTAATACATTCGAGCAAAAGCACATCAGTGCAGCATTACTGCTTCAGAAGAACCAGCCGGAACACTCACGTGTTGTTGTGATGTTTGCTGCACAGCCCACAGTTTCTCGTTCCATCCCAGGTCTCGGAACCCGACTGCTCCTCATCTGCATCCTCCTTCTTGGTCGCCGGGGCGGTCGCCGGGGCGTTGTCAGGGATGAAGAGCTGGGGTTCCTCCACGGAGATGCTCCTGGAGGTCCTGGTCTTGTGCTTCTGCAGGAGGAGGGGCTTCTCCACCTTCTTCACTTTGGGCTTCTCCAGACTCTCCTCATCGGCCGACGAGTGCGTCCTCTTCTGAGGATGGTTACCGTGGTGTCCAGGGTTCCCATGGTGACCAGGGTTCCCGTGGTGCCCAGGGTTCAGGTGGTGCCCAGGGTTCCCATGGTGACCAGGGTTTCCAGGGTGGTGGGGGGGTTTCCCAGGCGTTGGGTGAGGTTTCCCAGGTGATGGGTGGGGTTTCCCAGGTGATGGGTGGGGCGTGGGGTGTGGTCTGGATCCGGGGTGGGGGTTGGGTTTGGACAACCCTGGAGGTCCGACAGGATGGTCGTCTCTCTTGGCCGGAGCGCGGGACGGATCCAGCGCTCTGGGCTTCATTCTCACAGGGCGGCCGTCCACCAGCCTCGGCCTCTTGCCGGCCGGGCGAGCGGAGAGGTTCTCCATGCGCCTCTTCAAGGACAGAAGGCCTTGCTTCTCCCTCAGGGCTTTGATAGCTTGGATATCCCTCCTCTGGGGGTTCTTGGAGGGGACCTGTTGGGGTCCTTTGAGGGGCCCCTTCAACATGCCACTCGGGCGTCCAGACACAAGGGGCTTGTTCTTGACAGAAGACAATCCCTGCTTAAGGTTCAACTGCTTTTTGGCTGGCAACCCCTGTTTCTTGTCGCTTGTGTTATTGTTGCTTGCAACTTTATTGACCGCTGCAACTTTATTGACCGCTGCAACTTTACTGACCGCTGCAACTTTACTGACAGCCTCAACTTTGATGTCATCACTGTTGTTGTTGTGTACGACCGGAGGCTTCTTAGCGCCATCTCTCGTCCTGCTGGCGGGCCCAGGCTTACGGGCGACTCGCTGGTCGTGAAGTTTCGTCTCAGCGAGACACAGCGTGCCGTTGGCGGCCTGGACGTCGTTAGGGTTGACGTAGGGGCCCAGGCTGAGTGGCACCTCGTCCTGGCCGCTGCCGGCCTGCACGGAGCTCAGGCCTGCCGGAGTCTCCGCGCTGGCGGACGGCTCCGGCACCACGGCGTACTCCACCTCTCCTCCGTACGAGACGCCGTCCTCCAGGCAGATGGTCTGGGCGCCGGCGGCCTCCGCGTACGAGGGCCCGGGGAGCAGCTCGATCCTGAAGCCCCCCACGGTGACGGTCAGGCGCCTCAGCACCACCACGGGGCTCAGCCACACCCCCAGGTCCAGGTCCGAGGTGGACACCCGGCCCCCCAGGTGGAGATCTCGCCGGATCTGCGCCACGCTCGCTCCCTTCTCGATCAGAAACGTATTCTGGGGCTTGTTCATCGTCTTCCTGCCGGGTCTGCCAGGAGACTTAGTGTTCGGGGGTTTTAAAGTTCCTCGATCTGAAACAGGGGTTGAAATCGCGCAAATAAATCCTCCTTCAACTATGAAGCAGTAATGCAAGAAACTACTGTTGGTCGAAGATAAGAACATTTGGTTGCAACACGCAGTCAAATAATAGACACATAATATCAGCATCTACCTCACCTAAACAAATGTGTTTTGTGAAAATGTACATTCCAAAAACAGCTGGTCTGGGAAATCAGTGTGGTGGTGTTTTTATCGACCAATGAATGTCAAACAGCTCCTAATACCTAGAGGCTGGTAATGTTGATTCTAAAACAAGTGTTTTTCAACATCAAAACCGCTGCACAGCTTCAAAAGCTGATGTTTCTTAGCCATTTGTGAGGACAAGAATAGATACACTGGAATTCGTAAATCTGCTCCTCTTAAAATCTTTCTAATGGTCAAACCAAACTTCCATATGTTTCTCATTAAATCATGAGTGAACTAGCGATCTTTCGAACAAAATGCTATCCTCTGAATCAAAGTGTGATGAGGGTGACTTGGTTCGTACCCCTGGGTGCTACCAGCGGGTGCTTCCTGGGCCGTCCCACCGGACGCTTCACTCGTGGGGTTTCAGCCTGAGGCGTTTGTGCCCCGGCGGTCCCCAGGGCAGCCCCGGGTCCTTCCAGCCCACCTAGCAGAGAGACGCAGGTTCAATCCACTTCACATACGTTCAGATAAACACTGTGCACGGTCACAGAACAAAATCAGCAGGGGTAACACGTACAATACTCATAACAGCAGCAATGAAGAATCTGAATAACGCAAATGAACGTGCCTAGGAATATCATGTCGTACGTAACGTTTAACTACACAAGTTGTAAGGGAAAGTGCTGAACACATTTCACAGAAAACACCTGAAATGTAAAATCCACTTTTCTGTGCAACTTTCAAAAGGAAAATTGGCGGAAGAGTTGACGGGAATTATTTGAGCATTAATCTGCGAGGATCACGTACCCGCGGCCCCTGCGATCTGAAAGTTAGGGTCATCGCCATCCAAGAGGTTGAACTGGGAGCTTGCCGACCCAAACATTGGATCTTTGTCACTCAACATGTTCTTTAACGAGTCTTCCAGCTGATCAAGGCCTGCTCCAAACTCATTACTCGCTTCACATTCCAGGTTCTGGCCAATTAAAAGAGAGTCATCCAACTGGTCACTGGGAATTAAGTGGTTAAAGGTGTCTGCTATATCCATGAATGCTGTTGCCCTCTGGTCAGGCCTGCAGGGAAAAGACCGAACACCAGTCAACAAGCAGGTTCCTTCAAATTAAGACCATACTGTTTTTGATATATATTTGTAAGTTGTTTTAGAAGATAAAAGCATATGCTAGATGAATAAATGTGGACATTTCATTCCCTTCGTTTCAATCAAACTTAAATTGTATATCGTTTTTGTCCGAATTTTGATTATTGAACAGAACCACCTTTTTCAAAAGTGTAAACTTTTGACTTTGTTTGGCCAACCAAAGGCATGGTGAAGCCTACAGCTAACACACTACCAGAGATGCATTTCATACCTTGATGACCGACACCTCTAGTTATCTTCATTACAGGACTGCACACACCATCAACGTGTTGAACTTCCAATGGTCTGAAAAAATAAAACGACTTGATGAGTGTCTGAAAGTAAACGTCCTTAATTGTTAAGAGCTACGGTAACGCTAGCGATGGTAGCTGTAAACCCACACCATTGGTAACAAGTGTGGGAGCCGCGGGCTATGGCTACATCTTGGGACTACACTCTTCTAACGTTCCCTTTTGAACATAAACATTGAAAGAGTTGTCTGCATGCAATTTACAGGTTACACTACAGCATACATAACAACATACCTGTCCTTTCTCTTGACTGAATCAATTGTTCGAACTCTTCCCGGTTCAATAGAATTGCTCATTCCAGCAACTAGACGGAGCCCTTAGCGTTTGGCTGATTGGCTCTCCAGATAACGGTACATTGCTAGACTAGCAATAATAACGTTATAAAAACTGTCATAAATCTGTATACACTACAGGCAGTTAGCAGCCAGGTAGTTAAAACAACAAATACACCTAAAGGAGAAAAGATACGTGTTTCCAGCTAGATAGTTGAAGTTAATGACTAGGCTACCTACTCTACTGGATCGTGAGCTGCTATCAACTAGACTAGCATACAATGCACGTAAGTTGGAGCTGGCCTGCAAGTGACAGCAGCGCAGCGAGGGCGATAAGCTCGCATTGGCTATTTGGTTTCTAGGACCAACTTCTAGCCTAGCTAGCAAGTATGGCTCCGTGGCATGATGAAGTAAACTAGCAAGTTTACAAATCTAGACTAAATAAATAGTACGTGTAGGTGCGCTGCAGAAATTGCATGTGCACAATATATTGTGTTCCAATTTCTGAATTAAGCGCGTGAGTTCGCGGTTAAACTGTACTCCATGGCTAGCTATAAACATGGCGAGGTGAGAGCTGTGTAGGCCAACCATAGTTTGTTTGCATGTTTACTGGCTAGGCTAGCTAACTTAGCTTGTAAGCTAGCTAACATTCGTTTGAATGTGTTCACGCCCCCTTTCGTCTCCATAGATGCACAGACTTGGGAAGTTTTTTTTTCTATGTGCACGCCATTTATGAATCGGCAACACTTACCCGTCGTTTGTACGTTAAGATTCGTGCATTTCTACACGGTTTTGTTGACTCCTGCCCCTCGCAGTCCTAAATCCCCTCCGCCGAGGCTACTTCCTGGAGCTCCGCCGCCATTCGACTCAGATGCTGCAAAGCCGCTCAGGCGACTTTGGCGTCGTCACGTGGCCTGGTGTTTACCAACACCATTTCGTAAACTGGGGTAGCCCGGCGGGATCTTTTCCCGGGTGGCTTTGTTTCGGAACGGCGTGAAATCAATTTGATACCGTCTGCTCCTCTATTCTCCACCCGTTGACTTTTAAAGCAGTTCCCTCAAAACCCTCCTGCGAAATATTATGCGGGTTTTTAAATTGTTGTTATGGTTGTTTTTAGTAGGCTACGTAGTACAGGATTAATCCACTGGAGGACGCCATACGCACAATAATGGAAAATTAGGCTACTACCACTATCCTTTTTCTAAACCGCATTTATAATAAAATACATTAGGCCTATCCGTTTCCATCCGTTGTTTCCTGTCATTCTCACAACTTTCATGGTAAATTAATGTATTTTCATCTGGCCATACAATTTACGTTTAATATGATTCGGTAACATTTACATGATAGGCTATTACATTTTCCGACAAATGAGCTATTCGGTTGTTGACAATGTAATTTATATTCATGAAGTCTAACTTGCAGACTACATGGTAAAAAAGACTAACGATGAAAAAGAATAAAAGATAAAGAATGTTATTATTTCTATATTAATATGACAGCCCATTTGTACTTTGCAAAGCACACTATGTAAATTCACTGTGTGCTTTTGATGTTTGTCTTAGTTTTTGGTTTATGCTTTATGTGGTACTTATGCATAGAATCTTAATAAATATAAAAAATCTGGCATAAAACTTGTTTATCTGTTTTCCATCCACAGCTGATACAGGGATGAAGATATAGTCTATACCACTGCTAGACCCAATCCCTACTGATCAAACAATCCAACATGTTAATTAGTATTAAACTCTACAGGGGTTAGTTCATTAGGCTAGGAGAAGGCTGTAGAATCACTTTCAAATCATTAAATGGTGGGATGAGAGAATATTTATTGAAACTATAAAGAGAATGTGGAATAAAACAGGGTTAGTTTACTCAACCACACATTTCTCACATCCCACTGTGTCTGAGAAGTCCTTAAAAACATTTCTCATCAAACCTTTGAAAGTACATACATTCACACTACAAAGTACCATATTATGTGAATCTAAAATGAGATGGTCCAGTTTTGGGACAGTTAACCTTTCAACAATGTTAAATAAAGGTTAGTGAGAGTCAATTATGATCCACAGAGACCCATATATTAACAACTTGATGGCTGAGAAAGATGGAGAATGTTTTTCACAGCATCAACCTTTTCTTCAGTTAATGCATGTTCACAGGTTCTTTAAAAGCTTCCCCTGGGTTTAAACCATAGGTCAGACGGTCCTCTTCCAGGGCTGCCCAAGCCATCCTCTCTGTGGTGAACCAGGCGGCCCAATCCCCCGTACGAGAGACCGCTATGGCCCCGCCTCCTCCTCGGACACGCTCGCCCATGTAGGTCAGGGAAACGTTCACAGCATCGGCGGTGCTTTTACCTGTCCGGACAAAACACGTTTGACACACTGAGGACAGACGAGAGGGGAACTGATGGTGTGTTGTTGTAACAGAAAACATTTTGATTTGTATAAAGCAAATAGATTCAGGTTCCTGGACAGAAGTGTGTTCATCTGTGCAGTACAGTAGGATGTCCTGTGTTTGTTCACCCACTGTAGCTAAGCCATCTTGCTGTGTATGCGACACAAAACCAGCCTTACACCAGTCTTACACCTTATCAGACCTTAAAACTACTTTTTAAAGTCAAGTCAGTCTGGCAGTACAGTCAAACCATAATTTAATTACGCCAATACTTCCCGGACAGCAAAACCAAATAAGTGCAAGTCACAGAGAGTCTGAATCAAAGCTTGAATGAACAAGAAGTCGGTTGTGTGAGTGCCAAGCGTTTGACACGGAGGGGAAGAAGCCCAGAGGAGATAGAGAGCGCCAGCGAGACTGAAGCCATTCTCCCCGTCTCCTTCCTGTCATTACCAGAGGACACTTCAGCAAACAATAGCCTGACTGACCCCTCAACACACACTTCCTCATTATCAGCCAACTGCAGCCTCTGCTAGCTCAATCACCACCGCCTCCTGCCCACCAATTAAAATGATTGGCAGTGGTAGTGTCAAAACTTCACAGGCACCTTGCATTAATTCAACAATATGGTCGGACACCCAAGCCTGATGGTTGTGTGGATGTAGCCCTGCCTGGGCTGCTAGACAGAAGGGAAACGCATCCAGTGACAAGCTTCAAAGAATGATCCCTTGGTAAAAATGAATATACAAATAAACACATGGATTTGTGGATGTAAAGTCTAATGAGGGTAGTATTTTTGTGTCTTTTTTTTTATATAAATAAAAAATAGATGTTGTTTTTTGCCTAGTGCAAGTAAAAACAGTTTTGTTAAGTTAGCGTGTATAAAGAAAGGTGAATACTAAAGGAAAGCGTGCCATGATCCAGGTCTGAGGGGAGCAGCTCTGCAGAGACTGTGGTGGGGTCTCCCTGTAGCAACGCCCCCTGCTCCATGGGGGGAAGCAAATAACTAATTCAAATCCCCAAATGAATTCAATTAACGAGAGCAATTAAGATGCGATAGCCACACCCCCTCATTAAGCAGGCATTTTAGTTCCCCACATCCTGACATGTTTGTAATTGATAGCACATTAGTCACCAACGCAATTCAATTTAGGATTTGTCGCTCTGCTCGGCTTGCGTGCTGTATGAGTTTTGGTAATAAAATGACTAGATTTGGTAATAACATAACCAAGTGGCTATCCATCATGTCAACATGAAGGCAGAAAAGACGTAAAGAGCTGCTGCTGTGTGACTAATTGAATTGCCAGAAGAGAAGTAGGCCAATTACATGGGTGTGTAATATTTTGACTTACGACCCACTACTCAGAAAACCTCACCCGCAATTAATCGATTGGCATTCCAACCTAGTAATTCATTATTTTCATAAATACTTCCTGACCCAATAAGTATTTCCTGACAGAAAGACAGTCTATTTTCACCAAGGACAACAGATCTGTATGTTTGCATATGTGTGTATGTATCTGTATGTATGTATATGTGGGTATGAATTTGTTTGTATGTATCTGTGTGTGTATATATCTGCATGTATGTATATGTGTGTATATATCTGCCTGTATGTACATGTGTGTATATATCTGTGTGTATGTACATGTGTGTATGCTGTGTGTGTACATGTGTCTATGTGTGTATGTACATGTGTGTAAGCTGTGTGTGTATATATCTGTGTGTATGTACATGTGTGTGTGTGTAGATGTGTGTATGTGTGTGTACATGTGTGTTTGTACATGTGTGTATATTTCTGTGTGTGTGTGTACATGTGTGTATGCTGTGTGTGTATCCCGTACCTTGCTCCATGTGGAAGAGGATGAGTCTGGCCAGAGTGACTCTCAGGATGGATTCTCCGTGGCCTGTACAGGACGCGGCTCCGCTCAGGTTATCAGCATAGCCCCCGGAGCCTAACCCACAGGTGCCAAGGAAGGGAAAACATGCAAGTGTGGTGAGATGTTTGCTGCAATGATAAGGCCAGAAAGTTATTGGGCAATGTTTGGACTGCTAACAGTAGTTACTCAGTAAAACCTTTCCAAAAACTACTTTTGCCTACCAATGACAGGGGAATCTCCTACTCTGCCGACCATTTTGTTTCGTATCCCACCAGTCGACGTTGCACAGGCAACGTTCCCAGAGCAGTCCAGAGCGACAGCCCCTACGGTGTCATGTCCCCTGCAGAGAGAGGATTATTCTGATCATAGCAGGAGGGAGTGAGTGTATATGATTCTGATTATAGCTGAGAAAGAGACAGTATATTATTCTGGTAGCAGCTGGAGAGAGAGTATGATTCTGATCATAGCTGGAGAAAGAGAGAGAGACAGTATGATTCTGATCATGGCTGAGAGAAAAAGACAGTGTAATGATTCTGATTATAGCTGAGAGAATGTAGGATTGTGCTAACATTGGTAACAACACTAAACTGAACTAGATGAATGGTGTGCCAGTCTCTAAAGTCTCAGGCAGAATATATTCATTTCATTCTATCAAGCCTGTTAAACATTGCCTTCTGGGTAAAAAACCTAAGCAGCAGGCCAGACAGTGTTGTAACAGAGCGTGTCACTCGGAGAAGGGTAGGCCAAGGGCGAACCAAACAAACACCCAAACTAATATTTCCAAGTAGTGGGTGAGCTACCACACTGCCTCCTAACAACACAAAGGAAGGAGGATTGGTCTGCAGCAGTTGGTGGAGGATCGCTCGTCAGACTCTTGAAAGGAAACATCAATCACCAGTGAAGGGCATCTGATTGCTCTATTAAATCACAACTGTCCGGATCACACTGATCGGCTGAAAACAGAAGCTAAAAACGTCTTCTGTGGAGGGATAATACGTCAGAGTCAGGAAGGGAGCCGAGGTGTGTAGCCGAGGCCCTCCTGATGTGTGCTCGCTGACTAATGGGACATTCAGACGACCTGGACCCAGACGGATGAAGGATCTCTTTAAAAGGCCGAACAGACGATGGATCTTCTCGTACGGACGCATCGATTCCACTGCCAGATCCCAGAGACATCCTTCTGCTATTGTTTCTAGGAGCACAAAACCTGGAGGCCTTGTTCCCAAGTCATGGATTAATCCTAGCCCTCATAAAAATAGTTGAAAGGTCAGGTTATTCGAGATTCTCCACTGAAAGGGGTTTTTATCTAGACACTCAAGGCCTAATCGTGTTTCGTGGAACAAGCGGTGCTGAACATGCTGCGGGCCCCAGTCTGTCCAAGTCAGACAGAATAAATGAGAGAATAAAAGAAACAACCAAGAGTGAATTTTCAGCCCACAATGTCGTGACACAGCTGGCTCCACTGGATCCACGAGGGAACAGGGAACAGTGCCGTTGAACTCTGTTAATAACGACAGAAAGGCGACTCATTACCGGGGCCATTGAGAGCCTTGTGTCTGAAAATGCTCCAGACACAGCTGATTCTAAACCAACTCTGTCCTCGGGGTCTGGTCTGTATTGATGAGATTTTCCCTCCGAAGGTGCATAGCTAAAATAGGTCATGAAGACCACAGCTAATTGCCACAGTAGTTTAACAGCACTGTGCTGCATTCTAATGGCTCTGCTCACCTCTGCCAGGAGGTTGATGACTGATATCCATGCTGATGATGAGCTAGGGTCAGCTTGTTTGAGCTCTGGGTCTCTGGGTCTCAAAGCCCCACATTAAGACAGGCGTGTGTTGGAGTTCCAGTGGCAGGATGTTGTGTGTGTTAGGCCTCCAAGGGCCTGTTATCCGCGGAGCTCAGGGCTCCATCGGTGATGAAGCAGCAGGATCACAGGGAGCTAACGGCGGAGGCTTCAGCTCTGCCAACTGGCGTTTGGCCCCTCCAGGGCCCCGTTCCTGCCTCAGCATCCCGTCTCTGCCCCGACAGGGCACTGCGGAGACCCCCAGCTCTCATTGCTTAACTTCCGGATCCCATTTATCTACTCCTCGCGGCCTTAACCTGCTGTTCTGATGCTGAAATGCTCTAAAGCGGTATCTGTCTTATCCATCTACCATCCCTCCAGTCCCCTCCTGGGGCAAGGCTCTCCAGCCCACATCAAGGCCTCGACCTTGGGGGCGGTGTGAGGGCGACAGGTGGCGCACTGGACGGCTTTTACATCCAAGACTTACACAACGGCTGGTTCTTTTCATTCAAGCAGACAAGTCCCAGTGTGTCAGAAGAGGCTCTCTCAAGAAGATGGCAAAGAGGATGAATCTGACCCAGGGTTAACTGACATCTGAAGCCCCATGAACAATCAATACCTGTTTCTCACTGACCTACATGACAGCCAGCTACTGGCATTACTGCTGTGTGTAAACATGCACACAGCAGCTTCTGTGTACAGCCAAGCAAAGTATACTTTCTCATAGCATGAAAACAGGTGGCCAATATTTTTATTTGTTTGTTTTTTCTTTAGGAGGAAAGTTGTTAACTTCTCTCCACAAATAACACCCAATTCCAGCCAGCGGCGAGACCCTGCAGTGCTTGTTTGGACAGTAAAAGCAGAGTCCATGTGTCTGAAATTTCTCATCACAGTGAGAATCTTCCAATACAGTCCGGAGGTTCCGACTGGTCACACTGTTCTAGAATTACAGGGCTGCCAAACGAAAACGCAGAGACAGATAGAGACCCAGAAAATATACAGAGAAAAGAGAGGAATGTGGAAATTGGCACGGTGGTGGTGTCTGGACAGACTATTCAGCATCCAAGCAGCCCTAGCTTCTCTGCTTCTCTTAAGTGGAGGAGATAGCTATTTACTATCTGAAACCGGCTTCACTTTTGTATTGCCTCACACAGAACAGAAAACAACGTCCTAGCTTTCATTCATCTGCAAGCAATCAGACCTTCTCCCAAATTATAGCTATTTATCTGTCTCGTCCATCACTCCCTTTCTTCCTGTCTTTGTGCTCTGTCATTTTCTCCCTTCCGCCGTTTTACATCTCTAAGAAACTCCAGGGAGGGTCACCCTCCACGAGTCAGTGACGTTCACCACTAAAGCTTCCACGTTGCCGCGGCGGCTGTCTTGTCGTCGACTGTGTCCTGTCACTCAGGGAGGGACGTCTGTTCCTGTCACATCATCTATCACCCGATCCACCGCCGCACCACACTCCTGGACGCCGTCGCTAGCTGCCCCCACCACCAGCCCCCCTCTCAGGGGACCAACCTGCCTCGTCCCTCTGTTCAATACAGCATCATCTTCAGCATCATCTACAGTTGCCACTGCGTCTTTGACAGCTCTTGCCTTACTCTGATACTGCATCACAAACAAGTCACGTTTAGTAGTAGCAACCTGGTCTGAATGGCCTGGAGATGCCATGTACCAAGTAAATCAAAGTACAACCTGTTGGGAGGTACCGTCAGGGGTGTGGAAGGTGAGAAGTCTACTGCAGCAGATTAACGTTTGAATCTTATTTGTACCCCGCGGCCCTCTCCTCTCCTCGCCCAGTCACACCAGGGCACGGTGGACCTTACCACTGGGAGTTAAAGAGTTCCTTCACTCCGCTGGAGTACTTCCTGTTCTTCTCCCACTCTCTCCGCTCCTGCTCCGTGACGAGGCTCTCTGGTGACACTTCCTGGATGCCTATGCTCTGAGCGAATCGGTTGGCACCTCTGTCTGTGAGCATGACGTGGTCGGTCTGAGATGGAACGACAT
Source organism: Thaleichthys pacificus (assembly GCA_023658055.1). NCBI lineage: Eukaryota > Metazoa > Chordata > Actinopteri > Osmeriformes > Osmeridae > Thaleichthys > Thaleichthys pacificus. Next base: position 17,881,166 of record CM042857.1, on the reverse strand, counting down.
GACAGAAGAAGCGTATTTATAATAGTAACTAAACATATAAGAAGGAGTCATTAAGAACGTACAAGACCGAGTTAATTATGAATGGATACGCCAGAGTATCCATGTTCAGTTACATCTTTTAGATTTAAAGATGCTGTAAAGCTATTTCCATGATTTGCTTCTCAGTACATTATGTGTGTGAAATGAGTTGCTGAAAGCATGTGCAAAGCTCTAAAACCTTGTCTCACTGAAATGTGGAGTTAGACCGTTGAACAGTTTCTCACACATTTTCAGCTCAGGTTTTGTTTAGGCGGGGCAAAACCCAACCTACCTACGTCACAGCCACCTATCTACGTCAGATCACAGACGGTTTATATAACCTGCATTCTGTTACTCAGCTGGTACGATGCAAAGACAAAGTAATTAACACATAAAACACTCAGAGACTGCAGGTAGGTCTGTTCTGATATCTGCAATTGATTTAGCTAGTGTTGCTGTTGTTGCTAAATTCAATCAATTTGAGGAGGCGGAGCTTCAGCTCCTTCAGGCGACACGCCCCCCCAGTCTCAAGCAGAGAACACTGCTGATTTTCTCACAATTTCAAAGCCTTATTTAACATACTTGTCTGTGGGGTTTTTTTCATTCGAATTTGGATGGTTAGGTAACAACACATTCTTCTGTGGTGTGATGATTAATTTTCAGTTCTGCTTTACAGACACTTTAAAACCTCTATTTTCTAAAGAAACAGAGATGTAGTTGACCCGTAGAGCAACTATGGGTTAGATGTCTGAGTATGTGTTCTGTTGCTGCAAAACAAAACATGTTCTGCTGTCCAAGTTGCCTCATTAAAAACCAAAAACACAAAAAAAAGACTTAATCAGCGTTGATACAGAAAAAAGTATTATAAGGTCATGCTGTATTTTCCGGATATAATAACACAATTTAATAGAATAGATGTGACAAGATGTGTGGTAAACACGAGGACTGGCCAGTCAGACAGGCGCTGAGGTCTGTGATATCACCTTGACGTCAGACAGGCGCTGAGGTCTGTGATATCACCTTGACGTCAGACAGGCGCTGAGGTCTGTGATATCACCTTGACGTCAGACAGGCGCTGAGGTCTGTGATATCACCTTGACGTCAGACAGGCGCTGAGGTCTGTGATATCAACTTCACGTCAGACAGGCGCTGAGGTCTGTGATATCAACTTGACGTCAGACAGGCGCTGAGGTCTGTGATATCACCTTGACGTCAGACAGGCGCTGAGGTCTGTGATATCACCTTGACGTCAGACAGGCGCTGAGGTCTGTGATATCACCTTGACGTCAGACAGGCGCTGAGGTCTGTGATATCACCTTGACGTCAGACAGGCGCTGAGGTCTGTGATATCACCTTGACGTCAGACAGGCGCTGAGGTCTGTGATATCACCTTGACGTCAGACAGGCGCTGAGGTCTGTGATATCACCTTGACCTGCCCATCATGGCTGTGCAGTAACTCTATCTATGACAGCTGAGTCACATACGAGCTTTAATCTATACTGCTGGGTGAACATCTCTTGTCCTGACACCTTCCTCAGACACTTAGCTACTCTGGCAGGGAGGAGAGAGGGGGAGAGAGAGAGGGAGAGGGGGAGAGAGAGGGAGATAGAGGGAGAGAGAGGAGAGAGAGAGAGAGAGAGAGAGAGAGAGGGAGGGAGGGAGAGAGAGAGGGCAAGAGAGAGAGAAAGAGAGAGGGGGGGAGAGAGAGAGATGGAGAGAGAGAAAGAAAGACCGGACTCAACAGTATTTCACTAATAATATCATATGATGTCTCTGGTAAGCCCGCTGTGAGAAAATGTCACATTTCCTGCATAGAAACCCTGATAACAGACTGAATCTCCCTGACAACAGAAAATATGACTTAATGGTGTGGGACTAATTTCCAACTATTCAACTTAAACAGCAGTACATGTTGAGATCTTTGGATCACTTGTAACCCTAATAAAAAACAACATTTGTGAATGTTTAAAATGACTTTCACGCATGTCTGTCCCTGTGGTAAAACTACTGAGCTGTAGCAACGTTATTCCCCCTCGGCCTGTAATGGGAGACACACAGAGACCATTAGTCCTATTGGGAAACTTTAAAATATTTAGGCGATTATGAAAGTGATTTTTCTCTGTCAGACTGAGTGCACTCCAGATTACAGGGTCAGTGAAGCTTGATAGCAGCATTGATCACTCACTCCCCCGATGAATATTTAATACAGAGCTGTTCAACAGATCTGGCAGCTCACAGCAAAAACTAGCAAGGTCTTTCAAGGGGGGGGGGGTGGGGGGATAGGCAGCCTGGGGCATCTATCCTAACAGCGTTTAGCCTCTCGCTGTCCTGGAGTGACAAGGTGAATCTTGGGTGTTGCCTAGGTGCACAGATAGGATGCTATCAGTACACTTATACAGAGGGTCATTTCAGAGGGTGCATGCGTACCAAGGCTTTGACGTTACCACAGAAACCACATCAGGCTCTCCCTGACACAAACACGCCATGCGCACGTCCTGAGGCCCTGACATACGAGGGTCTCCTTCACTGGTAAGTTGTTGCTTAGCAGCACATGACAAACAACCTACTGTCATCCCCCTTGTGAGAGTATGCAGATTTTAGGAGAGCCTCGGTTAGGACGCTGCTGCCATGGTTACCTGGAAAGGGTATTATATTAGCAGGGGACTGCTGGGGCCAATCCAAGGCAGCTTCTGAGAGAGAGAAACGAAGCACAGGCTTGTAACAGGCTGGGAGTTACTCAGACGAGAATGTATATAACATTGAGGTCCATCATGAGTTTCAGTCCTTGATCCCAGTCGTTCTCGAGAACGTCAAGTTCCAGAGAGCATCTTTGAGCGTAAGAAGTTAGCAGCAACACAAGATAGGAAAATATGGTGTAGTATATAATACAATCTGAATAGCAGAATATGGAGAGAGCCTGATAACTTCTCCTATTATCTCCCCCCGTGCTATTGAACCTGATAGCTATCTCACACTACCTTTGATCTTTGGAATTAGTTGTCTGCAGAAAACCTCTTGCAGTGATGGACAGTGTGTGTGTGTGTGCGTGCGTGTGTGTGTGTGTAGCTAAAATATGGACGTTCAATAGTCCTTCAACTGCCACTGGGCTGCTTAGTGAAACACCAAAGAAGAAGCACTCGTCCTTCTGGTCATGGTGATACATCTCCATGTCATCCCTAGCCTAGCGCTCACTGGAATCATTACTCGTTTCCCAGGCAATGTCTGACCTGTCACCTCCAGTAGTTCTGGGGAGAGGGGCTATATTTGGTTAACGACCCAGAAGCCTGAAAATACAAAAGATTCTTTTGAAGGTGACAAGCTGGCTAAAAGGGATGCTGCAATGTTTCAGAGGAGGCTTAATTCATCTGGCAACGGAACGAAACCGGACAAAAATCCACTACTTCATTGTTTTTCAAACAAAACACAAAAAGGGTAACGACTGGACAGGTGATTAAGCCTCCAAGTCGATACTGAGGCTGAGCACAGTTGCTGCTGCCTTCGGGAAACCACTGACAGGTTTTGTTCACCTGAAATGAGAGAGAAGAGGAGCAGAGAAAGGAGGAGCGAGAGAAAGACAAAGGTAACCTTTTCCATCACAGCCCTTGCCAGAGAGACCGGGTTGGGGATGTTCCTCACACAAGACACGGCTCCGGCAGCGAGGGTCCTGCCGTCCATAATGATGGCATCCAGCTCCACCTCTCCATCAGCATTCAGCACCGCCCCGTGACCTTAAACAAAGGAACCCCATCATTAGAAGTCATGCACTATAACTTAAGAGTCTCCGAGACCAAACTGTGGAGTTCACTTGGGCTACATTAAAGTATAGCAAACCACACAGACATACAGCACAGGCAGTGTGTATAATGTGATATGGTTTGTGTCGGTTTATGCAAACGTTCACTTTGCAATTCTGAGTCACAGTAACACAATACTGGTGATATATTCTGGTAGCAATTCAATATCCAACATCAAAAATCACATCCAACTGTCAGTTCTGCAACAGGAATAAAGATGCAGTATAAGACACTATCTCTCACGACAACATAACAGTATCACAGCACACTTCTCAACTTGTGGGTATCACTCTAAGCACATTTCTCCTCTCTCAAAGTGCGAATGCATTAGTTGTTTATTGATTGGACGTCGCTCCCTTCCTGTCTGTCAGGACGTATAAAATGACCTCCTGATGAAGTGCTTATTTCGCTCCAATGATTGAAGGACTCTCTGCAGTTTCACCTAATGTGGCAGTTGGCCATCACAGATGAGATGACTTCAGACAAGCCCAGTGTGTTAATGAAGTGTCTTGTTTTGTTCCCAAAAGGGTTTCCGTGTGTAACTTGACGACGGCTGCCCTCTAAAGCCTTTCAGCTCCTGCTCGGCCAGGTTCCAGGATGACCTCGGGACTGGGAAGTGATCCGGGGAAAACTGTGACTGGTGAAAGTTTTTGTTTTGAGATCTGAGATCGTTTAGAGGACCAGGAGGCGCATGCTGGGTTCAACAGAGGGGGACTGAAATCCTCCACACGTCTAGGGGAACCCCCCATTATTTTTACTGTGGGGTGTCCCACAAAATTTCAGTCTGTAGAGCTTGATATCATTTTCAGGAATCACTATCAAGTCATCTTAAGTTATTGTACAAAATGTTCAAAAAATTAAAGAGTGAAACGGATAATAGCAAAACAGTCTTCAGAATTTCTAAGCGTTACAGGTTATTTCGAAACATGGGCGTACCTGCATCAAACACTGGGTCGTCCTCCATGGTCCTCACCGCCAGCTCAACGGCCTCCAGAGCACTAGCTCCCGTCTTCATGGCCAGGAAACCCCGCTGGGCGGCTGCCTTGACCCCCGCTACCGACGCCTGCGCCAGATCGTCTGGTATGGCCCAAGCTCCACCATGGACGACTATCACGGCACTCATCCTACTGATGCCTTGAGAAAACATTACAGTTTTTTCCGATTGCTCACAAAAATGTCTAATAACACACAGTTAGTGAAACCTGACACTCGAGGAGCAAAACAGCAGCCCAGATCTGCACAATTATAAACACAAGTGTTCTAAATTGTGCACAACAGTGTGTAACTGGTTCAAACAGAGTCACATTTTATAAACCATGTGTGTGGCATACCGTGACAGAATTTGGTTTTTATACAGACTGTATAGTTTTTAACAAAGTGTTTCATTTTGCAAAAGATTGGAGGTGTTACTTGTGTGTCTGGTTGTGTGAAGCGTGTGTTGTGTTTTGACAAATTGAGCCCTGTTTTCAAAATTGTGCTTAAGCAATCCGAAAAAACTGTAAGCACTTTAGTGCTTATGAAATAGGTTACAATAGGCTAGACCTGACGCCCGTGTTTGATCTATTTGTTCACGTGTTGCATTTTCCAAGGCAGTGTCTTAAAAACCCAATCATTGACTTAATCTTATATGTCTGTGTCTAATGTAGAAAAGTGTATTTAGTGATTTACGCTAAACCGTAGTTTCTGGTCAAATGAATGATATACTTCGTAGACTAATCTTGCCAATGCGGCGGCACAATGAACTCCAAGCAGTGGAAACTTTAATTCAATTTTCCATTCCACGTATTCCATTGCATGTATCAGTTAGATTAGCTTTTTAAGTATCACATACAATAAGAATGAAGAAGTAGGAATAAATACTCACTTGTGCTATTCACATTTGCAGGCGCCGCAATCCTAAACGCTACAAGACCGGAGTGGTGTTTGGACACGTGATGCCTCGGTGAGATTTGACAACAAACTTCTTTTTTTTAATCAATGAACAATCAGGTCACAAATACAGAAGCATAGTTACAGATAACGTTTAGAAATACAATAATGAAGAAAGAAATACAAAAACAGTAACAACAATAAGATTAAAGTACGGTGGGACAACAAGCTTCCTCTCTCACTGGATCAAGCTTCTTACGCAATCACATCATATTGTAACCCGTAACCCAACCAAGTAAAAAAAAATACATTAAATCAATTAAAATATTTAAATATTTTGGGAGTTTGAGTTTGCATCAATGTAACAATATAAAGTAAAACAGAAAACGGCTTGAGCTGCAAGTAAATTGCAAGCAAATGCATATTATAATTATATCAAGGGAAATTAGTGAGCACAAAGATCTACTGATGAATTGAAAGGTTTCATATTTCTCCTGGACGACCTGAGTTATTGATCTAGAGAGCGGTTTTGCTTCAAATGAGACTTTTGGGAGGCGGTGAACACTTAAGCTATGGATTCTGTATTTAGATGTGGTTTTCACTAATGAGTTTGGAAACTCAATCTTATGGGATGTCTTTGTCCTGGAGAATGCCACTATACTAATTTCAAACACAGCAAATTCTCCTATGTGGGACTCATGTATCAAACTCAAGGTGATGAGATAGAGATAGATATTCTGTCTTTTGCACAGCTCAAATATCAAGTTCGAACCATGTGGGACCACCTAATAAACTGCACATATTATTCTAACGCAATAACGTGTCACTGAGAGAGTATCATGTCTATCTTCAAGGAAATAAATGTTGTAGTTATTGCTTTTATCTTTTGTAGTACGTCACTTATCAGCTTCATCATTATGCACGTGCGTGTGAGTGCACGTGCGCGTGTGTGTGTTTGTGTGCGTGTGTGGAAACAAAGGTGCAGTCAGAATGGTTATTGATCAACCATGATGGTGATTGCAGAGTGTTTGTGCTGTGAAACGGAGGGAGAATGGTTAGGAAGGACTTCTCTAGCTGCTCACCTTTACAAACATAATCTGCATTTCTGACCAAGGCATGTCCGTGTGAAGACACCAGCCTTAGGCCTTGCTTATGGAGGAGCAGGAATAGACCAGCCCAGCATCACCTAAAGCCAGCATGTTGTTGAGAGACACTCATCTAATTTTCAGCAGTTTCAGTTCTCGCACAAACCTCTCCCTACAGGAAGAACAGTTTAATCTCACCATTAATATATTTCATTACAGGATATATTGTCACAACTGGATGTCTCCCAGACAGCTAGATAGCAACATGACACAGTAAAGGCATTTTATTTCAGGATGGCTTGAATTTGAATGGGATGTAATTCTAAAAACAATGACAACAAAATGTAATTAGTATTCCGTTAACTCACGCTCCAAATAATAAACTCTAAAGGTCTTGTAATTTTTTTTAAATTAATATTTTTTTATATGTGCCTCAAAGGGAAATTAGACAAGCCTTTTAGATATTAGCCTTTGTCTGAGTAAATGATTGGTGATGTTATAGTCTGGCATTTCCTCTCTCCTCACAACATTAATGGATAACAATAATTGCTTGTACATGAAGCAACTCTCTGAGCAACTAAAAATAGAACATTTCAATTCCCATCCCCTGGTCATTCTTCTTCACCAGAGCCAGTTATTAAACCCATGTTTAAAGGTGACCAAGCTTGGACATGATGCCAGAAGACAAAGGCCATTGGCCTGCGTGCTACCAGAGAGACATGGTTGAAAGCCAGCAGGAATGCCAAACATCATAACTCCTCCAAATCCCCAGTCCTTAGGAGGCTGTGCTGATAGCCCAGGACCTGAAGACACTGGGTCTGTTCAATGTACCAGCATGAGGTATGTTCTACTTGCCAGACAATATATTCTACATATTAAATTCAGACTTGCAGTCACTGAAACCAGTCATTGTAGCTCAGTCAATCCGCAAAGGGGTTTTGATTATCCACATTCTTCTCATTTAAGTTTCATAAATGATTCACCATCAAGTAATACAAACTGTAATGCAAGTTTTGTTGATTATGACATCATGCAGTGTTTAACTCATTGTGAACAGACACATCTTATCCAGTCATTGGAGAGGACAACTCTGACAGAGAGAATCTTCTGGTTATTTCAACAAAACAAAAGAAGGATTAGATACTGTTTGGTTATTTGCTTAGCATATGGATTCCCGAGACATACCGCCAGCCTCCCTCACATCACAAGACATCCATTAGTTATGAGATTGACCATTCCTTAACCTTCTTTCTCCTTTACGAAGACACACTGCTTAATAATTCACACAGTGGGATATTGCATTTCCACATTCTGGCTCTAGGTGAAAAACATAGATTTGTCATCTCTCCTTCTATGCCACCTTCTCTGTGGGGTGTTCAGACTGCATTCACATTACAGCTGCTATGATGCTCACTGCCCCAGGCGCTGAGGGCCACACTGCCCCAGGCCCTGAGGGCCGCACACTGCCCCAGGCCCTGAGGGCCGCACACTGCCCCAGGCGCTGAGGGCCACACACTGCCCCAGGCGCTGAGGGCCACTCACTGCCCCAGGCCCTGAGGGCCGCACACTGCCCCAGGCCCTGAGGGCCGCACACTGCCCCAGGTGCTGAGGGCCACTCACTGCCCCAGGCCCTGAGGGCCGCACACTGCCCCAGGCCCTGAGGGCCGCACACTGCCCCAGGCCCTGAGGGCCGCACACTGCCCCAGGTCCTGAGGGCCGCACACTGCCCCAGGTGCTGAGGGCCACTCACTGCCCCAGGCCCTGAGGGCCGCACACTGCCCCAGGCCCTGAGGGCCGCACACTGCCCCAGGCCCTGAGGGCCGCACACTGCCCCAGGTGCTGAGGGCCACTCACTGCCCCAGGCCCTGAGGGCCGCACACTGCCCCAGGCCCTGAGGGCCGCACACTGCCCCAGGCCCTGAGGGCCGCACACTGCCCCAGGTCCTGAGGGCCGCACACTGCCCCAGGTGCTGAGGGCCACTCACTGCCCCAGGCCCTGAGGGCCGCACACTGCCCCAGGCCCTGAGGGCCGCACACTGCCCCAGGCCCTGAGGGCCGCACTGCCAGGCCTGAGGCCGCACTGCCCAGGCGCTGAGGGCCACTCACTGCCCCAGGCAGGAGTATATTTATATACATACAGAGACTCATTAGCAGTGCGATTTAACAAAATATAATTTTCCATTATACAATTCTGCAGTTCTACTTGTTGACCACTAGAGAGCTGTAATATGCCATGCATATCCAATCACTATGCACAAACCCCACACTAATATGCGTTTTCAAAATAAGCTACAGTAGACTACAAATACAAATTCTTATAGACTATGAGGAATGAAGCATGGGAAGAATAGGATATTGATGGTAATTTCTGGTGTTGCTTCCCTGTACAAACATGTTGCAACGGTCCTGGTCTATAGGCATTAATTCTAGTCACAATTTTACATGACTCGGACATGGTTATTTGACTAGGCAACTGCACACCTGAGCCAAATTCATCTTTAAATCTAATACCTGCGCAGGAAATAGGTTTATTTTCCAGCATATCTCAGACACAAAGAGAAAGGGCCTGTGTAGAGGTTGTGATTTCCCCCATTAGATAAACAGCAATCTGAATCACCTCCTGCCTGCGAAGGCTCCTTGAAAAAGCAGAAATCATGCTTTTCTTGCATGTTACTATGAATGTAGAAACCCTGGGGCCTTGGGCAGACAGATGGCTAACCGTGTGGTAATGGTATATTATCCAGGCGTTCACTTTGAAAGGTGTCCAACACTGGCACCCTCTCTCTCCCTCTCCCTCTCCCTCTCCCTCCCTCTCCCTCTCCCTCTCCCTCTCCCTCTCCCTCTCCCTCTCCCTCTCCCTCTCCCTCTCCCTCTCCCTCTCCCTCTCCCTCTCCCTCTCCCTCTCCCTCTCCCTCTCTCCCTCTCCCTCTCTCTCTCTCTCTCTCTCTCTCAGCAAATATACATACTCATGTATACACTGTGGCATCCCCAGAGAGTCCACGCCTCCCCGTCTGCACCAGGGACAGCGGCCCAGGCCGCCTCACAACCAGGTCACAGCCAGCCGCTTCAAACGCTCTCCCGCTCTCTGTTCAGCGGACGAGCACCACGGCTCAAACGCTCTCCCGCTCTCTGTTCAGCGGACGAGCACCACGGCTCAAACGCTCTCCTGCTCTCTGTTCAGCGGACGAGCACCACGGCTCAAACGCTCTCCCGCTCTCTGCTCAGCGGACGAGCACCACGGCTCGTTCCCTCATCAGTGCCCCTGCACACTAAAGCAGAGCCGGCGAGGCTCAACTGAGAGAGCTCCTCGAGCCAGAGGAGAGAACGCCGCAAGCCAGAGAGATGGTGAGAGCCAGACCCCGACACCAATATTTCTGTCCAATGACCTATCGTGCCTCTCATACAGGCCCAAGCAGCCTATCGAGGCCAAGCGCGGCCCGACCAGAAGCCATGACTCAAGAACAACTTCTGTTTTTCTGTCTAAATTGTGTTACGTTACTTTTTGATGGGAAATTATTTAGACTCTACTGAATTGTACGAGCCTCAAGTTCGGCCCCCGTGAATCAGTGGTTGTCACAAAACATGGGGGCCTACGATTTTATTTCTCCTATCTCCCTGTACGTGTGTGTGTGTGTGAGAGAGAGAGAGTGTGTGTGCACGTATATACATGTGTGTATTCTTTCAGTAGCTACACTGCCTGCTTGTCACCACACACTAATCCATCTTGGCAAGTGTAAGCTTGTTCAAATCCATTGATTAGAATTCATAGTCATACCAAAACCAGATGACTCTAAACCTCCCTCCACACAAGCTTATGGGAATGTCGTCTAGCTAACTAATTTCCATACATGTTTATGTGAACTAAAGAGGAATAAAATAATGTAATCTACATTTACCAAGTATTATAAATTACAAATAAATGAATACATCAAATATATACAAAAAGTAACAGTTATCTGATTACCAAACCCCAATTTCATAAACAAAGGCAATGCCATGGCGCTTCAATTTGTGAAACATTTCAATCTTGCATTCCGTAATTAAACAGGTGTATGTGTAGGTTACCCTTGACTTCTCCCACACGCGAGCGATTTCCAGCACCGCGGACAGCGACGGGGGAGTGAACTGTTCCGTATACTGTATTAGCATAATAGTGTAGAGAGACCCATTTGTCGTTGGCGAACAATCTGTGAGAGAATACGACCAATCGTGTTAGAAGGGGGCGGGGAGCAAGGAGTCCCTCTGTAGCTAAGGTGGGTGATTCTCCGCGAGGAAGCCGCGACTGAGCTGGGTTTTGGGGGAGATGGGTAGAAGCCTCTGATATCCATCCAGTTCTCAGTGAAGCGTCGCTTGCCATTAACGTCTTGTTTTCCTGCGGTACTGCTGTAACAACAACCACCGGTAGAGGAACGGAGAAGCGCATTCCACAACTCATCACCTCTGTCTTCTCACCTGCATTCTGAGCGGTGAACCGGAGAGGTAGCGGACCCGAATATGGATCAGGAGAAGTACTTGCCGGAGCTCATGGCCGAGAAAGACACGCTGGACCCTACGTTTGTCCATGCGATGCGTCTCCTGGCTGAAGGTAGATTGCAAGCTAATTGTCATCCTTGATACTGTTTTAAAATGTTGAATTATTTTGATTGGAAGGTTGAATTGAGGTTTGTTCTAATTCAATCACCCAAGTGATGGAGGCAGTGGTTATGATGTGAAAGTCTGTACCGGCCGCTGTGCATGCTATAGGCTACGTGAGAATATTTACAGTGAGCGATTATGCCTCCTTTGTTTAGGAATTTGAACAATTAACGCATTAAGAGCAAGCAATCGACCTAATTTAACCAGGTGCGATCAAATACAAAAAAATGGTCTCCTCTCAGGACCATGGTTTATGCGTCAACATGTAAATGCATCATCAAAAGCTCACTTGAAATCATGATAAACATGAATGAAAACTTCTAAACTGAATTAATAAATGAGATCAAAAGATAGGCCTAGTCTCATTCATTCACAATAAGAAATTAATAGTAGTACTTGATTTTGATGCCAGAAAAAAGTGTTGTACTGGTATTCTATTGTAAATCTACTGAAATTAGACTTAATGATTTAGTTTTGCCTCATAAAACCAAACGTTGATATATTTTACACACACTTCCCTGCTATTCTTTGAACCATGATCTCTATCTCTGTAATGATACCAGTTACTGAAACCATTTCCAAACTGTCTATAAATACAGTAAATACTGTAAATACAGTTGACTCATTTGAGGGAAGTTGGGTTTTCTTTATCCTGTTTCGTGTTATTTGCTTAAATTGTATCTGACATTTTTTCAGACAGAATAAATCTGAATACATCATGTTATATATATCATCAATATATCATATCAGATATCAGAATATATATATATGCAAATATCACAAATCTAGCCTACCTTTTTGCTTTTAATAGATTACATTCAAATGTGAATTATAATTCACATTCAAATATATTAATTATTTCAAAATATCAATATAGCCCTGAAATATAGACTGATTCTTCCACATTAGCAAGTCATAGTAGCCAGGAGACATGAGGATGAGCAGATTACTGTTGAAGTATGTTAACTAGAAATGAGAAGGCTCTTTATGCACTTACTTCCCCCCCTTAAAAATCCTTAAATAAAAAATTAGCCTGCGATAATCGAATGAAAAGATGAACACGTCCTGTCAATAGATGAAAGCCCACAGAGGCTGTTATCAGTCGTTTGCTGGGGTTGTATCCCATTAGCTAAACACAGAGGTGGTCATTAGCTGAGTCTACACAGTGAGCGAGCGCTACAGAACAGGTCGTTCCACTGTCGTTTTTTTTGACAGGGATGGAGGGCTCCCCGCGTCTCAGTTTGCCCCGCGTCTCAGTTTGCCCCGCGTCGAGGGGAGAGGTGTGTGTTTCTGTAACGGCGCTCCATGTTTGTCTGGCAGTTGTAGACGCCTTCATCCCACAACAGAGGCAGAAGCTGCTGAGGAAGACATGAATTACCGTCCACAGTCCCGCACTAACTCAGTGAGCCGAAGCCTCACCACCACACATCAGCTTAGTCCTCGTCCGTGACTACCGCGGTCACTGTCGTATTAAAGACCTAGTGATAGAACTATCCAGGAAAAGGACCTTGACGTCACAATATGAGAAACTATCTTAACGACCTAACTGCAGCAGCAGCACTGACGTAGGGAACCGCACATTCACACAGAGAGGAGAAGTTTCTGGGGATCTCGTGGCTAATTTTGGATGTGCGTTTGTCAGGATTAAGCACATTAAACAAAGGCCGTGGGCTTCCTGTCATCACAGTCCCTCTAATCGGCCTTTCTGGGATCCCATTGTATTATTGAAAACTGAATGAGTGAACCAGTAGGCAGTAATTACGACAAGATTTGCATCAAGAGACATTAACTGAATATTGGAGTGTTGTATTACTGCTGGTACTATTAGACACAGAGATTAAAAGGGAACGTGAAGAAAGAGAATATTCATGACTTGCTTTGATGTTGAAAGATCCTACATCAACTTGGAAGAGAACAAAAATATTTATATGTGATCATGACCTGTTTTAGGGTGTGTGTTTGTATGTGTGTGTGTGTGTGTGTGTGTGTGGGGGGGGGGGGGGGGTTGTAGATTGATGTGTGAAAATACATGTGTGTTTAGTTGATCATTTTAAATTTAAATCCAGCTTGTTCCAAGCAAAAGACTTCAAGATTTCAGAAGGAATTTTTCTCTCTGTGGTTAAGATCTCGCCAAGGGCTGAATGTTTTCACAGCTGATGAGCCTACAGACTTGGTACCTGATGTGTCACAACAATCATGCAAAGAGGGCCTCTGATCCCGTGTAGTGAACTGCGCTGTCACTGGTCAGCCTCCCAACATCTGAAACACATCACTTCCTGAAAATCAGGAAGTCGGATGACTGTTACTGGGTGTCAAAACAAATCAAATGAAAATGTTTTGGGGAGGATAAACCTTTCTTACTAGAAGCCAATAGATGTGAACACTCAACCTAAAACCTTGGAGTGGGCAAAGGAACACAGGCTGAAAGAAGCACTCTCAGGGGGAGGGAAAGGAAACAACTGTGGATCTTGACCTCTGAATACAGGGAGACGGTACGGAACACTACACTGCACAATCCCAGAGATATACTCACTAACTGAAGTCTGGAGTGAGAAGGACAGACGCGAAAAGAAGGGAGAGAGAGAGAATTCATGACAAAGAGAAAGAAAGAAGTAGAGAGGAGAGATATTGTGTCCACTTGAGGGAGAAAGAGCATTCTATGGTAATGACCGTCCAAATTCACGACACGTATTTCTCGACCTGTGTGAATTTGAGTTGTGAATAGCCTGAGGTTGGACAGTCATGGTGTTCACCGTGTGTCTTCCCTTCACAGAAACACTAAATATTCATAAACAGGAAATAAGGTTTTCCTGCACAGAATCATGCCTGGGTTCATTGTAACTCAATCAGGAAAAAATTACCAACCATGATCTTTCTTTATCCCTGGGTGCCTACCAAGGTAGAGAACCGGAGGTGAGGTAGTTAAACCAACATCTTTAATGGGTGTTCAAGTTTGCCGCATAAGGACAGCCTGATAGCTAAACATTGTTTGAGGGAAGGCTGTCTTTAGCCCTACACACGCACAACAGAATGCTCCTTGGCCTTGCGTTGCCGGGTACACAAATAGCTAACAACACCTTGTTAGAATTCCTTATCAAGAGAATAATTAAGACGCATGCAACTTTAATACATAAATAAATAGAATGTGATTGTGCTCATGTGCTACAGTATTAACTTGAGTGTTGTTGCTAGTGGTATAGTTGAAACCTATTATGGAGATCAGCAGCAGGGAATTAGTTTCATTTTGTTGTTGTTTTTGTAACCGGAGGGAGGGTAGGATTGAATTGACACCTTTTATGGTTACTGTAGTTACGATTGATTGCAACACCTTTGTGTCCGTGGAAACACAGAGTTTGTGTGGGTAAACAGGTTGAACCTCTGGTGTGATTTCCCCGCAGTTTCACAGCAGCGCCGATGATCAAGACAGAGAGTTGCTTGACCCTCAGTTAGGCTAATAAAGTAGTGACAACAACTGCCGCCATAACAAGCCTCTCCAAGCTCCGGTGAACACAACAGGCCGATGATTGCACTGGAGAGCATGATTGTAATTGAGGGGTCAACCACATCTCCAGGCCGAGTTTCCCTCTTAGCAGGGCTGGCTCCCAAGGTGTTTGGTTGTATACTTGTCCTCCTGTGCTAACACGAGACTATTGCTGTATACACCCCCACCATCGACACTCCCCCGGCGCTCCCTGTCCTGAGAGTGTTAGGCTGGATCTTGACCCCCCCCCCACTCCGCTCTAAGTTTTCTCTGAGTTCCCTGAGTGGAGAGCTTTGGAGGGTGTCGTCCCCCCCCTTGTGCCTCTCCCCCGCCCGTGCCCCCCCCCTGTGCCTCCCCCCCGCCGTGCACCACCTCCGCCGTGCACCCCCCCCCCCCCGGCTGTACGTGTTGATGAAACACCTGACAGTCCTGCTCCGCTGGCTAATTGTGATGCAGATGAGCTCATCTGCCGCTGAGCGCTCCGATGCCAACATTTACCCAGAGCTGAGTCATCTGGCCGGGCTGCTATCACAGCGGTGGGGAGGCCTGTTTCCACAGCATCTGGACCTGCCAGCAGGCTCCAGCTCGGCCATCTGATTAATACGCAGCACTGCTTTTATTCAAACACTATCATAGTTCGCTTGAGGGATTCAGCAGTGTCAGGAGGGCCATTTGCAGATGTCTGGGGTGTGTTGGGTTTTGGAGGCTGTTGGACAAGCCTGCTGTGCTTCTGTCAGGTTGGGGGTTCCTGGCCCTGTGTGGTTTGCATCGGAATCGTGCATGTCAGTTTTGATAGTAGCATGTGGCTTTCACTAAGTCGTAGTATTTCGGAGTTCTTCCAGTTCCTGTTTTTATCTTATGGATGACACTGGCCTGGTGTGTTGCCGTGAGCTATGTTATCTACAGCAGGGTGTTTGGGACTTGGTACGGCCCTAGTGTGTTGCTGTGTAGCAGTTGAACTGGGCTTGGTGGTGTAATTCAGACTGACTGCTGCATATTCTTCCACGTCACCCATTCTAGGACTCAACCCCCAGGCTATGGTTCCATTAAGGAATCTTCTAACTGTAAGATTAAGGGAACTCTGTTCTCTGGGAGAGAGGGAAAAGAAACAGTTCTGAAATGTCCAGTAGTCTGATTTGATTCAACGCTGTTTTGTATTCTTTGTCGAATCCTTCTCTTAAAGATGCTCTAAAGTGGAATTGAAAATTAGTTTAAGTTCATCACACCACAGAAGAATGTGTTGTTAAACCCAACAAGTATGTTAAATTAGGCTTTGAAATCGTGAGAAAATCAGCAGTCTTCTCTGCTTGAGACTGGGGGGGCGTGTGGCCTGAAGGCGCTGAAGCTCCGCCCCCTCGAATTTATAGAATTTAGCAACAACAGCAAAACTAGCTAAATATATCAGAACAGTCCTACCTGCAGTCTCTGAGTGTTTTATGTGTTAATTACTTTGACTTTGCATCATACCAGCTGAGTAACAGAATGCAACCATCTGTAATCATGACGTTGATAGGTTGGGTTTTGCCCCACCTATACAAAACCTGAGCTGAAAACGGGTGAGAAACTGTTCAACGATCCATCTCCACATTTCAGTGCGACAAAGTTTAAGAGCTTCGCACATGCTTTCAGCAACTCATTTCACACATATATAATGTACTGAGAAGCCAATCATGGAATTTGCATTACAGCATCTTTAAATTAGCCGTACGCTAAAACGACTCATGTGCATTGGAACACCATCCCATTGGGATACGTGGGATCCGGCAATGTTTGTATCAAAAACATTCCTAGTTTCGAAGATTCTGTCCTTGTTTTGAACACCTGCAGTTTGTAGGTTTCAGGTAAGGAAGGAGGCGTCTTAACTTGCTGCTGTGTGAAGCTCCCCTGAAGATCTCCTCTGCTCACACCTGATTAATGTGTCAGGATCCAGCTCTGCTGTTGCCCTGTTCCCCACTGAGAAGGCATCTGCGCTGCAACACTCCACAACATTCAGCAGCTTCATTATGGCCTCCTGTTTAAAGGGGAAGTAGGGACAGCGATGTCTGTGCCGCAAAGGTGGTTCAGGCGGCCATGCAGATTGGATGGCTAGGCTTGGCTTTGCATCTGCAAGGTTCTGTCCGTCTGTCTGTCTGTCACAGAAGTCTTATTGTGAACCCATCCCCAAAACTTAGCACCTGTGTGTCCTAAACTGTACTATGTGGATACTCAGTGATCTCTTCCTTAGCATGGCGGCGTGTACGTTCCCGTATCTCAGCAGTAAATCCTCCCGCAAATTGGGGCCTGCAGTATCACCAAGCCTTCCTGGGACGTGATGCATTAGCCCTGGTACGAAGACTATTCTCCCAGGGTCAATTACATCGATTCAGTAATGTGCCCAAAGACAACCGACTATGATAGAAGTCGTCTCCTGCGGAGGAGGTGAGATCCAGACAAGACAAAGCACTTTTCCATGCAGCGCATTCAAACAAAGAAAGGTGCACTCCCTCGCAGTTCACGCAAATGGATATTAGCCAAACACATTCACAGTGGAAGAGAGGGGGTAAAGAGAGTCAGAGATATAGACAGGGACAGTGTGAGAGAGAAAGAGAGAGGGAAAGAGAGAGAGGTGGGAAGCGAGAAGAAAAGATAGGGCGGGGCGGGGTACAAAAGCACAGGGAGAAGACAGGAAAACTGAAAGAGAAATTGGCACATTTGCAGCTTTTAAACAGAAGAGAGGATATTTCCTTACAACGCTGTCAGAAACTGCATGGCCATCCCTTTTGTTGTTGCACTGCTGACAGATTAGTGTCTCCAAATCACAAGCGCTTTTTTCGAAAAGAGACTTGCTTGTCGGCGGTTTTTAACTCAGTGAACACATGGTGAGAGGAGGATCCAGAACTACGAATCAAATACACCCAAAGACTCCTCCATGCCTCTTTCTCCTCTCCTGCTCTGCTTTCCCCATCCAGCCCGATCCTAAGGCTGTTCCAGCTTCTCGAGATGCAAAAGTTGACGTTTCATTTCCGAGCCCCGCTGTTGGCCAGGGGTCATGCGCTACTTTCGCCGGCGCTCGGGAGAAGGCAGGTGTCAGGGAGCCAGACGGTGCATATGCAGTCAGCAGATGTCTGGGGTCGTGGGGTCACCGAGGTCCCTCCCATGGTTTAACCAGGGGGTAGCTGAGCAGTCTGGGTGCAAGCAAGGCCATGCGTGGGAGGTGTCTGGGAGCATCCAGATTTCACTTAGCCTTAGGTTCCGGTATTCAGGGTCTCCGAAGGTTGGCAAGTAGATGAGAGTCTCTGTTTTCCTGGTGCCAGCCTCTCTCAGTGTGGCGCGGGAGATTGTTGATAAGTGCAGCTGGAGGAGGTTTGAAGTTCTTTTTTCCGTCTTTTTTTTCACCGAGACTAACTTTAGCACATTAGCATTTCTGTGTGGAAATTCTCCTCTGTGGTTCCCCGGTACGTTTGGAGTTGTCACAGATTTGAGCGGCACCTTGGAAAAAGCAAAGCAGACCTGAAATAGAAGTCGCTGCTCGAAAGCTCCACGTCTCTCTCCAGCGTGAGAGAGCTGCGGTCTGTTTGTAGAAGATGAGTCTTGCTTAGCTCCCGCTGCCTGTCTGACTGGTGCTTCTCAAACCTCATTCTTTATTAAGAGGACTTCTCACAGTAAGAGACGTCCTCGACACATTTCTGATTTCCGTCTCGGTTTAGTTTAGCTGCTTTTGTCCCTGTCAGCTGAGAGGAGCGGGTAAAAAAGAAAAGGGTTAGGGGTTTGTTCCTGTTCCAATCATCAGCCCCGTTCTGCTGACACAATCAAACAGATTGTCATCTGAAAGTGGGCCGTGCAACTCAATCTGCTGAGAAATGTCCCCCACAGCGGAATGAGCACATTACTGAGCCTCTGTTTGGGAGGAAAGCCACTCTCTCTCTGCATTCCCTGACAGTGTTCGTTCAAACCTACTGGAACACCGGTACATTCCACCTCCCCGGCATGTTGGTTACGCTCTTTGGAAGGGGCCGCTGAGGACTGGAATGGGACTACGCCATGAAGAATGGGAGCAGTTTGATTAACTTTGATAATCAAGCCAAAATATCCAATATTCCAAAAGTGACATGAAGCCATTTAAAAATCCCAAGGAGCTGAAACTGGGGAGCGCGAACCAGAAGATAATGAGCTGGTTATTCCAGCCTCGCCGCTCTGTCCTCCACACAGAACAACACAGACTGATCTGCAGCCAACATTTCAGACTTTGTGGGGCTCGGTTTCCTCGTTTCACTGGATGCACCATGTCCAAGCACTTAACCCACCCCCTCCCTCTACCCTCCTCCCTTCAAAAAGCAATTTATACTCCTCAGTCCAGCTAACGGAGAGCGATGCATGGTCACCGAGGCACGCTATGCACTGGATCCGCAGAGATCCCGGCTCCGCCCTGCCCGCAGGATTCATGCAATGTTATATTTATGCCAATTTGCCCAGTGCAAATGGAAAGGCTTTAGGGAAAGTGTGAAGTACCACACAGACGTGCCTCGGCGGTGGAACTCATTTGGGTGTTGGGATTGGACTGAGCCGGGCTGAGCCTGGTGGGCCGGTAGTTAAGGCTGATGCTGCCACATTCATACAGTATACGACCTCACGATGGTGATAGGATCAAATCCCTCGTCTGCTGTTGACGACTTAGCTGCTGCTTCGGGGCTGAAGAGAGGAGGGAGGATGAGAGAGGAGGGAGGATGAGAGAGGAGGGAGGACGAGAGAGGAGGGAGGACGAGAGAGTAGGGAGGACGAGAGAGGAGGGAGGACGAGAGAGGAGGGAGGACGAGAGAGGAGGGAGGACGAGAGAGGAGAGAGGACGAGAGAGGAGGGAGGAAGAGAGAGGAGGGAGGATGAGAGAGGAGGGAGGAAGAGAGAGGAGGGAGGATGAGAGAGTAGGGAGGACGAGAGAGGAGGGAGGACGAGAGAGGAGGGAGGACGAGAGAGGAGGGAGGACGAGAGAGTAGGGAGGACGAGAGAGGAGGGAGGACGAGAGAGGAGGGAGGACGAGAGAGGAGGGAGGACGAGAGAGGAGGGAGGACGAAAGACGAGGGAGGACGAGAGAGGAGGGAGGACGAGAGAGGAGGGAGGACGAGAGAGGAGGGAGGACGAGAGAGTAGGGAGGACGAGAGAGGAGGGAGGACGAGAGAGGAGGGAGGACGAGAGAGGAGAGAGGACGAGAGAGGAGGGAGGAAGAGAGAGGAGGGAGGATGAGAGAGGAGGGAGGAAGAGAGAGGAGGGAGGATGAGAGAGTAGGGAGGACGAGAGAGGAGGGAGGACGAGAGGACGAGAGGAGGGAGGACGAGAGAGGAGGGAGGACGAGAGAGGAGGCGTGAGGGAAGAGGAAGGAAAAGTAGAGGAGGGGAGAGAAGAGGAGGGGAAAAGAGAAACAAGCAGGGGAGAGTGATAGATTACAAGAGCAACTTCTCTGTCTGTCTCTCTCTCTCTCACTCTGTCTCTATCTTTCTCTCTCCTTCTCTCTCTCTCCCACTCTCTCTGTTTCTCTCCCTTTTCTCTCTGTCTCTCTCCCTCTCTCTCTCCTTCTCTCTCTCCCACTCTCTCTCCCTTTCTCTCTTTGTCTGTCTCTGTCTCTCTCCCTCTCTCTCTCTGTTTCTCTGTCTCTTTCTCACTCTCTCTGTCTCTCTCCCTGTCTCTCTCTCTTTCTGTGTCTCTAATGTATTGTTCTACAGGAGTGGTGCAGGTTCATCCCTACTACTTCTGCTGAGTATTAATTTGCCTGTGACAGCGAACACCCCCCCCCCCCCCCCCCCCCCAGGAACCCAGGTGACAGCTTCATCTCAAGCCTTCTTAATGGCTCCTGGCTCCTAGCGTCTCACTCAATCCTCACAAGTGCTATAAAATTCATCAGGCAGGAAATGACTGCTCCGAGTGGCAGCTCTGCAGCGCCTCCGTCTCTGACAGACAGGAAGGCATGCGGAGAGCGTCGGGTCAGGTCCAGTCACCCAGTCACAGAGACAGAAGAATGACGACTGGCTGTGGGGGGAGTGTGTTTTCCGTATGGAGCGTGTTCAAATTGTTTAATTGTGAAGTGTTTCGTGTTGGTAGCCACAGGTAGCATTGCTATGTTCATTACTGGGAACTTCCCTTCACAGGGAACTGTCACCTTTCTCCTACGTCCCTATCATGTGAAGATAATAATGTATTTATTACTCAGTAATTATAACCCCATTATAAAAATCATATGTGGTTAATTACTCTTCTGTATTGATTACGGTAATTGAAAACAGACATTTGTAGTCTATAAATACAGATCCCAGTTTCGTTTGGTCTTTCTCTTTCAGAAATTGATAAGTATGAGGGGGACGAACTGAGGAAGGATGGAGATGTGAAGAAGTACCTGGATATCATCAGCAACAAAAATATCAAGCTGTCAGAGAGAGTCCTCATCCCAGTTCAGCAGTACCCCAAGGTAAGGTCGCCGCTCAGCTAGGGTCACTGCTCAGCTTCTCATCCATCATTGAATCAATCAACCAATCAACCAGTCCCTCAACAAATGAATCAATCTACCAATTCCCGAGCAAGAAACCAATCAATCAATCAATCTATCAATCTACCTGCTCGTTACAGGCACGATAAACAGGGTGACGGGGAACATCATTAAGCAGACCTGACTAAGATCTGTCAGCAGTGTGACGTGTGTGATCCACACCCTGGCTTGATGTTCTGAGCACCTGCTCTGCACTTGCAAATGAGTCACTCCCCTCAGACACCACACCTTCACCATCACCACTACCTCTGCAGCTCTCTGGAACATCAGGCAGGCGCTCTGGCACCTCATCACATCTCAGAGCGTCGGTGTGTGTTATCATCTGTTATACCATGGTCTGGGTGAATACTCGATTCTGATTGGCTGCAGGGGTGTCTGTTATCAGGTGATAATGTACACCTACTAAGTAGTTCCAGCAAAACTGTCTGTTCACCGTTCTAAATGATTGCGCTGGCTACATAGTATGCGCCTGTACAAAGTGCCTGAAATAAGTAACCATAACAACGCAGTCAAAGCCTCCGTTTACAATCTTAAAGACTTTAAAGATCCCATGACATGCTGTTTTTGGATGCCTTTATATAGGCCTTAGTGGTCCCCTAATACTGTATCTGAAGTTTATTTCCCGAAATTCAGCCATTGTGCAGAATTACAGCCAATACGAGTCGTTTCAACAATGAGCTTTCCTCCGGACATGCTGTTTCTGTGTCTGTAGCCAAATTCTCTGTGCGGGCAAAGCAGAGAAAAGGGGAGGTAACCTTCGCTCTTATGACGTCATAAAACCAGCATTTTCAAAACCGAGCGTTTCAGCTTTTATTTTCTCAAAGGCGGAGAAGAACACCCAGGGCTTGGTTTACACCTATCAAAATTTCTAGCCACTAGGGGACCAAAGGCAGGCTAGGGGAACTCATATTAATGTTAAATAACCTCCTTCTCAAGTGAACATTTCATGTCATGGGACCTTTAACAAGCTAACATGTAATTACAACAATGAGTGACTTAAATAATAATTTTACATATTTGGAAAATGTTACTTTTCTGAATTTACTGTGTCAGTGTCACGTAAACGCTAATCTCACATCCCATTCGCTATTCACCTTGTAGCCTAGTCGGCTACTAGTATATGGCCGATACTTTGTTTGTGAAAATCTTGATATTGATTTGGGGACAATTACATTGCTGGTTAGCTAGCTAGTCTTGATGTTAAACATACTGTAAAATTATATTTACTGTTTGTCAACCGTACACAATGTTATTGTCTTTGAATCTTGCTAGCGTAATGTTACCTTTCTGGTTATTAGGCCTAGCTCATCGAAAGGAAAGCAGTTTTTTTTGTTCTATGAGCTGAGCGGACTAGAAATTATATCAGAGTTGGCTAACGTTAGATTTCTATTGCAAAACGCATTAAAACATAAATTAATGTTTGTAAAAAAAAAAAAAGGCAAGTGACCATGGCATAAGCGGGATAACAAGGGAGTCAGGGTGGCTGAGCGGTTAGGGAATCGGGCTAGTAATCTCAAGGTTGCCAGTTCGATTACCGGCCGTGTCAAATGACGTTGTGTCCTTGGGCAAGGCACTTCACCCTATTTGCCTCGGGGGGAATGTCCCTGTACTTACTGTAAGTCGCTCTGGATAAGAGTGTCTGCTAAATGACTAAATGTAAATAACTCAGCGTACAGCTGTGCATTCGACGGTTCACGCCTCCGCATCGTCCATTATTGGATGATATTGTACACCTCGTCAGGCACTATTCGTCGGGCACTATCCCGCACTTATTTAACAGTGATAATGATTTCATTAAGGAGTTAGAAGCATGTAGAGCTTGTGATTGGGTGAGTCTGACTAGCTGGGTGCCTCTGCCGCCTACATCTGCTGAGACGTAGGCGTCTCTCTCTCTGAGCGAACTGTCATCGCTCAGCAGAGAGATGGAGGTAAGCGAAGCAAGAGAGAGAGAGAGAGAGAGAGAGAGAGAGAGAGGAGAGAGAGAGAGAGAGAGAGAGAGAGAGAGAGAGAGAGAGAGAGAGAGAGAGAGAGAGAGAGAGAGAGAGAGAGAGAGAGAGGAAAAGGGAAAGGGAGATAAGTGACGGAGAGAGGAGACAGACAGAGAGAATGACAGAACTGGAAAGGGTGAAAGGACAGGTTGAAGAAAAGAGAGAGACAGATAGGGAGAGAGGGAGGAAGGGAGAGGGAGGAAGGGAGAGAGAGAGAGAGAGAGAGAGAGAGAGAGAGAGAGACAGAGAGACAGAGAGACAGAGAGACAGAGAGAGAGAGATCCTGACATTCTCCTGTCCTGGATGAGGACATCCTGCTCAGGCTAATTGGCAGGTGCAGGACTGACGGAGGGCAAGAGGGGTGGGGGTCATGGTGGCCGGGGCAGTGTGTGTGTGTGGGTGGGTGGGGGGAGGTGCTTGACCCTTAAACAGAGAAGCAGCCATCAGAGCATCCCTGCTGAGGTGAGATTCTGCTGCGTCATCCAGTTTGATTAGTCATGGTTCAAGTGTGGATTCACTGTGCTACTAATTGCTGCTTCTTGCTGGCCGTGCCTGGCTGGCTGGTCCCTGAGTCAGAGCCAGCTCCGACAAGTACAGAGGATTTCATACCACTCACCATCCTCATTTATTCATTCAAATGAGACGCCGCTGTTTGTGCTTGTGCTTGAATATGACCTTAAAGAACACCCATAGTACCTTGGTATTTTAGTCAGAGTAATAGTAATAATAATATATTTTTTTGTCAGACCCCTTTATCCAAAGCAACACAGAGTATGGGGGTACTGGAAACCAAACCTCTGGATCTGCAGTCAGATGCTCTGACCACTAAGCTATAGAGTGGCAGTTAAACAGACTGTATTTCAGGGTGGAACTAAACATGAAAGTGACAAATTATTAAATGTTACCTACATGATTGTCTTTACACTTTTTTCTTTAAATTATCGTTATCGTATCATATTAATATGTTTACTAACACTGTAAACGCTGTAAGCTTCAGTTCTGCATGTAGACATAATAGAATGTAACAGGATGTAATAGGTCTGGATCCATTGACATTGTGTCTGAATCAGCTCCTACATAAATGTCAAGTCCTTCACAGTGCGAACACACAGACCCGTGATGATGGGTGTCAGGTTGGCCTGTCGCGTGGATCTAATCTCCAGGCTGATAGCAGAAAGTAATTAAGTCTTGAGTAGGGAGTGCTGGCTGGATCCCTGTGTTATTATGGACTCAGACTCAGTGCTCTTGGAAAGCCAGGAGAGTCAGTCTGCCTGTCTCTCAGGACAGGGTTGCTGTCACTCTCATTCTCTCTCGCCCCCGTTTCTCTCTCTCTCATTCTCTTTCTCCCCTGTCTCTCTCTCTCCCCCTCTCTCCCTCATCTCTCTTTCTTTCTTTCGCTCTCCCCCTCTCTCTCTCTCTCTCATTCTCTCTCTCTCCCTTGTCTCTCAGTCTGTCTCTCTCTCTCACCCATATCTCTCTCTCTTTCTCTCTCTCTCTCTCTCTCTCTCTCTCTCTCTCTCTCTCTCTCTCTCTCTCTCTCTCTCATTCTCCGTCTCTCAGTTTTTCAGTCTCTCTCTGCCTCAGCTCCAGTCCTGTAGCTCCCTGTGTCTTTGATGTTCTCATTAAAGTGGGTTGATTTTAATTTGCACATTTGCATGAAGCAGCACATGCTGTTCTTCTCTGTCCTCCCCCTACCTCCCTCCCTCCCTCACCCTCCCCTCTTACTTTCTGATCTCTGTCTCGCTGTATTTTTGGAAGCTGTCCACAGAGACATTTTGACTGATTGAGTTACAGTCAGTTATTCAACAGTCATCTATTTCTGAGGTGGGTTTATATGGATGTACCTGGCTTTTCCCTTAGAGTAAAGAGTGTCGGCTTGAATGTTATCTACAGAGTTTGTAATTAAGACAGACAGCACCTGTGTAATGTTGTTGTTGTGGCTGACACACTGTCTTCTGTGGAGTGACTCAATACTGTTGTTGAGTTGTTGCATCGTACCTGTTCAATTACAGGCAATTCCTTACCCTACTGGCATATACTAACCACTGTAATGCTGTTAGAAATGTATGCTTCTGGTCCTTGATTGTCTGCTCTGCTGCACTCACTAAAGGCTGAATTTGCCTGTCAAAAAAAAAAAAAAAGTCCGCTAATTGATTTTTATTGTTCTGTAAATTCCATGAAAGTTGACTTGGGTAATCGATTAGCACAGTGGGTGATTCCGTAGCTGTCTTCACTGTTGACAGCGGTTATCTAGAGATATTGGCTCTGGGTAATTGACATACTTTAAAGACAAACTTGAAGGCCCTAAAATAAATGAATAAAATCCAAAACAGTCACTACAATGTTCTCTTTTGGTGAGTTTGTCTGAATCTCCCATCCAATTCTGAGGGTTTCCGAGAGAACGGGCTCAACATGCAGGTGATTAGCAGGTTCACATCTCCTGCCCTCAGGACCAGAGGGAAGAGAGCCATGCAGATTGTGTCGGCGCCATTTTCACATGGACTGGAAGGAGAATTTGTTTAATTATGTTGATACTGATCCTTGGAGCGAATTAATTCATCATGGTATTCAGTCATGGTTTCAGTATCAGTTTAAACTGCTGTACAGAAATAAGTGCATCACGATTGAATCACTAAAATGACTTTATAGAGGGCACAGAGTCTTCTTCAAGTGTACTGTTGAAGACCCTGCCTCCAGCTGTAGACCCACTGGCTCTCTGATGCATCTGCCTGTTCCATAAAGACCCGGGTTCACTAACAATTAGCACGGTGTACCCCAACCACCCCTACTCCATCTCTGCACTCCAGCTGTTCCAGGGAAAACAGCCAGAAAATGATGATCCTTTTTCATTGTGTGCGCCACACCCAGATTCCTGTCCAGTATCCTACACTTCATTTGCATCCAGTATAGTGTTCAATGTTGTGTTTTAATGCCACATAATTGTAATGCAGCACAGTGTTTAGTGTTGACAGCAGATGTAGATTATAGTCTTGTGAAGTGCTGGCTGTCACTTCCAAATTAAGCGAACTGAAGTAGACTTCAAGCAAGCAGGGAAGTGCGCCTGGCCTTGCACCCATCCCAGCCTGTTCCAGGTTAGGTCTGTGGGGGAGCACATAGAAAAATACCTGGGCCACTTTCAAGTAAATGGACTGTAATTGTCAGCGCTGTTGTATAAAGGCTCTCAGTTCACTCTCAGTTCGTGGATTCCATAATTTCATGCTAGAAATAAATAAGCTATTTATTTGAGGTAAATTTCAAACTTAAATCTAATATATAACCAGGTAGAAAAGCGACACAGGCAACTGCAATGGTTGTAGCCACTAGAGCATTAGTCTATGGTTTATATTCTTAAGTTTTGTTACTAATTGTATTGGTCTGTAGTTGCAGTGCTACGAAGCCATCCAATAAAAGGTGAGTGAATATCTCTCACAAGGCTCTGCTTGTCACGATGGCTGGCAGGCAGGTAGACCCAAATGCAGGACTCAGACCCAGGAGGTAAATTAAAGATTTATTTCACTTAAGAATAAAGTCGGAGAAAACAAAAGGCAGGGCTGCGGTAGCGGAGAATCCGGGGGGGATGCTGGAACGACGAGACGAGACTGGAGCAAGCAGGGGTATGAACCGGGTCTAGAAACAGGCAGGAAAAAACTGGTTATTTAACAGAATACGATGCAAGACTGACTAAAGTAATTCAGACGGCCGACTGACGTGGACGATAATGACGACGTTGAACTGGCGAAGCTTGGATGGGAAACCGGGGTTGATATACAGATGGTGATTAGTCAATGATCCGCAGATGTGCGTCGTTAACACGGAGCGTGTGGACAGGAATGCAGGAGCCTGTAATTGAAAATAAAGGGACCGACAGACAAAGAACAGACAGAGAGAACGAAAAGGGAAAGTCCAACCCAGGGACATGACACTGCTATGTAGTATTCAGTCCTAATTATCCAAAGTAGACAGTCAAAGAGACTGTCAACAGACTTTCAATAACCTCTTTTCATGAAAAGCATCCAGAGGGTTCTTGCTGCATGACTAGGACCTGGACACATCAGAGAGAGAAGCTTAAGTCAGGCAATAAACGCCCTCTTCAAGGAACAGACCCATGTCTGTGCTGTCGAGAAGAGAGGTTCCTTAACTACTCCAAACTACTCCTCCACTAAGCAGTTCATGATGTTGCACCAGAGTATATTTGCAATATTGTTGCAGCGTACACTCTCTCCTGTTCTATCTTGTTGCAGCGTACACTCTCTCCTGTTCCATCTTGTTGCAGCGTACACTCTCTCCTGTTCCATCTTGTTGCACCGTACACACTCTCCTGTTCTATCTTGTTGCAGCGTACACTCTCTCCTGTTCCATCTTGTTGCAGCGTACACTCTCTCCTGTTCCATCTTGTTGCAGCGTACACACTCTCCTGTTCCATCTTGTTGCAGCATACACTCTCCTGTTCTATCTTGTTGCACCGTACACTCTCTCCTGTTCCATCTTGTTGCAGCGTACACACTCTCCTGTTCCATCTTGTTGCAGCGTACACTCTCTCCTGTTCCATCTTGTTGCAGCGTACACACTCTCCTGTTCCATCTTGTTGCAGCGTACACACTCTCCTGTTCCATCTTGTTGCAGCGTACACTCTCTCCTGTTCCATCTTGTTGCAGCGTACACTCTCTCCTGTTCTATCTTGTTGCAGCGTACACTCTCCTGTTCCATCTTGTTGCAGCGTACACTCTCTCCTGTTCTATCTTGTTGCAGCGTACACTCTCTCCTGTTCCATCTTGTTGCAGCGTACACACTCTCCTGTTCTATCTTGTTGCAGCGTACACTCTCTCCTGTTCCATCTTGTTGCAGCGTACACACTCTCCTGTTCTATCTTGTTGCACCGTACACACTCTCCTGTTCCATCTTGTTGCAGCGTACACACTCCTGTTCTATCTTGTTGCAGCGTACACTCTCTCCTGTTCCATCTTGTTGCAGCGTACACACTCTCCTGTTCCATCTTGTTGCAGCGTACACTCTCTCCTGTTCTATCTTGTTGCAGCGTACACACTCTCCTGTTCTATCTTGTTGCACCGTACACTCTCTCCTGTTCTATCTTGTTGCAGCGTACACTCTCTCCTGTTCTATCTTGTTGCACCGTACACTCTCTCCTGTTCTATCTTGTTGCACCGTACACTCTCTCCTGTTCTATCTTGTTGCAGCGTACACTCTCCTGTTCCATCTTGTTGCAGCGTACACTCTCTCCTGTTCTATCTTGTTGCAGCGTACACTCTCTCCTGTTCCATCTTGTTGCAGCGTACACTCTCTCCTGTTCTATCTTGTTGCACCGTACACTCTCTCCTGTTCCATCTTGTTGCAGCGTACACTCTCTCCTGTTCTATCTTGTTGCACCGTACACTCTCCTGTTCCATCTTGTTGCAGCGTACACTCTCTCCTGTTCTATCTTGTTGCAGCGTACACTCTCTCCTGTTCCATCTTGTTGCAGCGTACACTCTCTCCTGTTCTATCTTGTTGCACCGTACACTCTCTCCTGTTCCATCTTGTTGCAGCGTACACTCTCTCCTGTTCTATCTTGTTGCACCGTACACTCTCTCCTGTTCCATCTTGTTGCAGCGTACACTCTCTCCTGTTCTATCTTGTTGCACCGTACACTCTCCTGTTCCATCTTGTTGCAGCATACACTCTCCTGTTCTATCTTGTTGCACCGTACACTCTCTCCTGTTCCATCGTGTTGCAGCATACACTCTCCTGTTCTATCTTGTTGCACCGTACACTCTCTCCTGTTCCATCTTGTTGCAGCGTACACTCTCCTGTTCCATCTTGTTGCAGCGTACACTCTCTCCTGTTCTATCTTGTTGCACCGTACACTCTCTCCTGTTCTATCTTGTTGCAGCGTACACTCTCCTGTTCCATCTTGTTGCAGCGTACACTCTCTCCTGTTCTATCTTGTTGCAGCGTACACTCTCTCCTGTTCTATCTTGTTGCAGCGTACACACTCTCCTGTTCTATCTTGTTGCACCGTACACTCTCTCCTGTTCCATCTTGTTGCAGCGTACACTCTCCTGTTCCATCTTGTTGCAGCGTACACTCTCTCCTGTTCTATCTTGTTGCAGCGTACACTCTCTCCTGTTCCATCTTGTTGCAGCGTACACTCTCCTGTTCCATCTTGTTGCAGCATACACTCTCCTGTTCTATCTTGTTGCAGCGTACACACTCCTGTTCCATCTTGTTGCAGCGTACACTCTCTCCTGTTCTATCTTGTTGCACCGTACACTCTCTCCTGTTCTATCTTGTTGCAGCGTACACTCTCCTGTTCCATCTTGTTGCAGCGTACACTCTCTCCTGTTCTATCTTGTTGCAGCGTACACTCTCCTGTTCCATCTTGTTGCAGCGTACACACTCTCCTGTTCCATCTTGTTGCAGCATACACTCTCCTGTTCTATCTTGTTGCAGCGTACACACTCCTGTTCCATCTTGTTGCAGCGTACACACTCTCCTGTTCTATCTTGTTGCAGCGTACACTCTCTCCTGTTCCATCTTGTTGCAGCGTACACACTCTCCTGTTCCATCTTGTTGCAGCGTACACACTCTCCTGTTCCATCTTGTTGCACCGTACACACTCTCCTGTTCCATCTTGTTGCAGCGTACACACTCTCCTGTTCTATCTTGTTGCAGCGTACACTCTCCTGTTCTATCTTGTTGCAGCGTACACTCTCTCCTGTTCCATCTTGTTGCAGCGTACACACTCTCCTGTTCTATCTTGTTGCACCGTACACTCTCTCCTGTTCTATCTTGTTGCACCGTACACACTCTCCTGTTCCATCTTGTTGCAGCGTACACTCTCTCCTGTTCTATCTTGTTGCACCGTACACTCTCTCCTGTTCTATCTTGTTGCAGCGTACACACTCTCCTGTTCTATCTTGTTGCACCGTACACACTCCTGTTCCATCTTGTTGCAGCGTACACTCTCTCCTGTTCCATCTTGTTGCAGCGTACACTCTCCTGTTCCATCTTGTTGCAGCGTACACTCTCTCCTGTTCTATCTTGTTGCACCGTACACTCTCTCCTGTTCTTTTCGCTCTGTCAATTTATTTGCACCTCAGCAGCCTTCCTGCAATCTTAAATCTCTGGGGGAAAGAGCTTTCTCTTTCAGAGGCCCTAAGCTATGGAACACTCTTCCTTTTACTATTAGAAATGCCAATACCTTGTTTAAGGTTGACTTTGAATCATTTTTTATTTTAGTTGTTATGTGTGATTTCTGCTGTATGTTAGAACATTTTATGTTTAGTCTTTTTAGTTTGTTGGCATGGTGGTTGCTGTTTATTCAGTCTAGTGGTGCAAGAAAAGCACATTATAAATCAAAGGCATTATTATTATTATTACTCAGTTGTTATGGGGCTCACAAAATGTTGTGTTATATAGTGCCCAACCAAGTACTCCCCTATAGTCCCTATCTTAGTCCTCATCATAGTCGTCTGTAGTCCTCATCATAGTCCTCTGTAGTCCTCATCATAGTCCTCATCATAGTCCTCTGTAGTTCTCATCGTCCCAGGCTGCTGGTAGTTCTCATCAGGTCTGCTGGTAGTCCTCATCAGGTCCCAGGCTGATGGTAGTCCTCATCAGGTCTGCCGGTAGTCCTCATCAGGTCCCAGGCTGCTGGTAGTCCTCATCAGGTCTGCTGGTAGTCCTCATCAGGTCTGCTGGTAGTCCTCATCAGGTCCCAGGCTGCTGGTAGTCCTCATCAGGTCCCAGGCTGCTGGTAGTCCTCATCAGGTCTGCCGGTAGTCCTCATCAGGTCCCAGGCTGCTGGTAGTCCTCATCAGGTCTGCTGGTAGTCCTCATCAGGTCCCAGGCTGCTGGTAGTCCTCATCAGGTCTGCTGGTAGTCCTCATCAGGTCTGCTGGTAGTCCTCATCAGGTCCCAGGCTGCTGGTAGTCCTCATCAGGTCTGCTGGTAGTCCTCAGCAGGTCTGCTGGTAGTCCTCATCAGGTCCCAGGCTGCTGGTAGTCCTCATCAGGTCTGCTGGTAGTCCTCAGCAGGTCTGCTGGTAGTCCTCATCAGGTCCCAGGCTGCTGGTAGTCCTCATCAGGTCCCAGGCTGCTGGTAGTCCTCATCAGGCTGCTACTGCTCCATACAGAGAGCTAGGACAGATGGAGGTCGCAACGTAGAACATCAACATGTCTTCGATGTGTGTTTCCCTGGCAACGCGCACATAAAAATACACAGCAAGTATACACAGTATACACACACACAGTCTGTGCACTGTGTGTGTGCACTGTGTGTGTGTGAGAGAGAGAGAGAGAGAGAGAGAGAGAGAGAGAGAGAGAGAGAGAGAGAGACTCAGGAGGAGTTAGGGCGGGAGGGGAAGGGGAGGGGTACTGATCAGCCTTAAGAGTGTGTGTTGCTGTAATTACCTCAGGACTCCAAACCAAGTGGTTTATGACATGCTGTCATCTCTGTCCAGATAGAAGTGTGCTTTGATCTGAGCCTTCGGATGCCTGAGAGTATGTGTGCGCCTGAAGGGGGAAGAGTTCCAGGAGGCCAACTGGAAGGAGATCTGACATCTTACTGATGGGCAGCATATCCTCAGAGTGGTCTGGTCTGGTCAGTTTTGGTCTGGTCTGTGCTGGTCTAGTCTGGTCTGGTCTGGCCTATACTGGTCAGGTCTGTACTGGTCTGGGCTAAACTAGGGTGGGCTAGGTTGGGCTTGTCTGGTCTGGTCTGGCTGATCTGGTCAGGTTCTCTCTGGTCTGGTCCAGTCTGCTGTGTTTGGGCTTAATCCATGTCATATCTTGTCGATGCTTGTCTAGTACCAGCATTGACATAGCACAGAAGTCTGCTTTCTTGTTTCTATGTAACGCAACAGCTCAATACAGCACAAATACTGTCGTCTTTACCAGACTGTATCTCCAGCCCTCCCTAGACAGCTTACATCAACCCTCAAACCCACTGCAGCCACAAGCAACCCTCAAAGAGTTCCCCTTCTGGACCCTTGTGTTCCTGTTGCAGGTGAGGCGTCAGTTATGTTCCACCAGATAAACATATTTACTGTTCTGTCTAACAGCACATCTGGAACGGGGGCATTGTTATGACTAAGCAGAAAAGAAGTCAGTGTCTAATAGTGCTGGCTCTCTGCAAAGTAAGCAGGCTGTGTCAGGGTTCCAAAGGGACTGATCATTAAAAACACCAAGACAGTCCAGAAACATCCTGTTGAGGAGTTGTCCTGTCAGCTATAATCGGCCCAAGCCTGCGCAGTGCTGCAGAACCTTCTTACGCTGTTCATACTGTAGCTCCATACCATGACTTGATCGGGAGAGTTAGATGGTGATACAATGTTTCAGGCAGTGGCCCACTGGAAGCCGAACCCCCTGATTATGGTTGTGTTTTCGTTATTTCTCTCCCCCAGTCCATTCACAATGACAACGCAGGCTCAAAACAAGAAAATCTGGTCTTTGAGTTATTTTCCTTTCTCGGTGAAGGATATAATTGAACGTTTGTGACACGCACCAACATCATAACAGTTTGGTGAAAGAAAATGGAATCAAAACAAAAACATGTCTCCCCATTTTACAAGCAACTCAGGTTTATAGGGCTAATTTGATCTGTCTGCTGATGCAGTGCTCTCGCTGCTAGCTTCCTCCTCA
Organism: Thaleichthys pacificus; assembly: GCA_023658055.1. Lineage (NCBI taxonomy): Eukaryota > Metazoa > Chordata > Actinopteri > Osmeriformes > Osmeridae > Thaleichthys > Thaleichthys pacificus. The sequence continues at coordinate 17,848,147 of CM042857.1, read as the reverse complement.
CCCTCTTCGTCAGACTGACAAGTCTTTTGTTGCAGGGTCCCTGAGAGGCAGTCAATCCCATCTGGAAGTTCGGTTTATTTGTGTTTTTCTCGCCCTTTGAATCCTGCCCACCAGATTCCACCTCCCTTCCCCTGGTTTTACTGACAGAGATGGAGGCTTTAAGCCTTTAACACTCGCTGGAAGAAACTGTGACAATCTCAAAAACATCCCACCAAAACCTCACGTCCCCGAACCGTGGTGCCAATCTTGCGACATGGCCAAATATTCAGCAATTTATTCATCAATAACTTGTGTTTTTGCCCACTGACTATAGCTGATTTAAATAAAGATGCAGGCAGACCTGTACCTAGACCAGGATAATCGTGCCCCATCCCTAGACCTAATTTAAATGATTATCGTGTTTATTTGGTTGCTTGACTTGATTTTGTTTATATTACCCCGTGCTGTCTTAATGAAATTTAATTGATTCACTTCAAATAAGCCCCAGGAATGAAATAGATTTTTCTGTGTTCAGCATTTTTTTAACAGCCTTTTTTTCTCAAATTATTTGTAATCTTTTTCTGTGGAAGCATGCACACACACACATACACACACACACACAGTCCTGTAATATTCCATCCTTTTTCCATTTTCCTAACACACACTCCTAGTACTGCCCAATACAACAGGATGTGACATTATTATCTGTAAATGGCATTTACTGTGGCCTCTGATAAACACCCTCCAGCTATCTAACCTTGAATCCCTCCCAGAGTTAGCTTTTAAGGTGCCTTCAAGGTGTTTGCAAAGCACCTTGTGCTTTAGGCTCCCAGCAGAGCAAACACACATAGACACACACATAAACACACTCATATAAACACACACACGGACAGACACACACTCACACATACACACAAAGACACACCCACACACAGATATGAACACACTCACACACACTCACATACACACACATACACACACATAGACACAGACACACACACAATAGCAGGTGCTCTCCCAGTGTTACAAACCCTGCCTTATCACGGTTTTGTTATTGTGACCTTTACCTTTGCAGCTCTGCACATACTAATCCTATTGTTGTCTCTGGCCAAAGAAATCCAATGTCCTCAGAGTGGAAGCAGAGAAGCACCAGAGTGCCCACTGGGAGAAAAGGTGTTTTACATCGATAAGAGCCTATAACAGAATCCTTCAACACGATACGGGGAAGTAACATTGAGTAGCTGTAAGACTGTATCTTAGTTTTGTTTGGGACTTTGTTTTACACAAGATTACCGTGTGCGGCAGTACAGATAAATAAACCCTTTATCCTCTTTCCTCCTCCGAGTGGCATGAATTGAATTGTGACGGAGAGGCTGTAAGTGGGCTCTTTTAAATGGCTTCCGTTTCTCTGACGCGCCAAGATGAGTCTTCCGCCGACCTTGTGCTCTTGGAAGGTTTGTGTGCCACCGACGCAATCACAAATGTTCATGACGAGTTTTGCAAAAGTACCTCAGATGTTCTTTGACATGCCAAACGGCGTGTCGTCCTGATGTTAGCGCTTGTCTTTCAATGACTCGAGGTTAGCGTCAACCTCTGTCCACTTGAGGGCAATCAGCCCCAGGGACTTCATCCGTGTCTTGATTGCAGCATCTGCAGTCTGTGATTTAAAGGGTTCATTCCTTCAGTTCGTCCTCTTGTCCCTCTTCTGACAACTTTCTGAGGGCAGATAACAATTATAGTATTTTAAACTCTCTTTCTGACTTATATTATTCTGCTTAAATGATTCATGCTGATGTCAGGCTGTTCTGCTGCGTGTCGTCACTCAGAGACAGCTATAGACATGCTGATGTCAGGCTGTTCTGCTGCGTGTCGTCACTCAGAGACAGCTATAGACATGCTGATGTCAGGCTGTTCTGCTGCGTGTCGTCACTCAGAGACAGCTATAGACATGCTGATGTCAGGCTGTTCTGCTGCGTGTCGTCACTCAGAGACAGCTATAGACATGCTGATGTCAGGCTGTTCTGCTGCGTGTCGTCACTCAGAGACAGCTATAGACATGCTGATGTCAGGCTGTTCTGCTGCGTGTCGTCACTCAGAGACAGCTATAGACATGCTGATGTCAGGCTGTTCTGCTGCGTGTCGTCACTCAGAGACAGCTATAGACATGCTGATGTCAGGCTGTTCTGCTGCGTGTCGTCACTCAGAGACAGCTATAGACATGCTGATGTCAGGCTGTTCTGCTGCGTGTCGTCACTCAGAGACAGCTATAGACACTTCACCCAGCACAGCTTCAACCTCACTCGCTTACAACCCACAATTAATGATTCATTCCATTCAGAAGACACGTATTCCCTTTGGTTGTTAGGGGTTGCCACAAATAAGTGTCATATAAGATAATGTGAAGATATTCATATCTCCTATGAGGTGCATAGTATAGCTGTTGAGGAATGGGTTTTTTACTCATTGATATTCAGTTCATCCTTTATGTTCTGAGACACAATCCCATGTTGTGCAACTGTGGAGCTGGCCTTGGACAGACAACAGGCTTGTATGGGGGGGGGGGGGGTGTTCTTGTATGGGGGGTGTGTGTGTTCTTGTTTGGGGGGTGTGTGTGTTCTTGTATGGGGGGGGTGTGTGTTCTTGTTTGGGGTGTGTGTGTGTGTGTTCTTGTATGGGGGGTGTGTGTGTTCTTGTTTGGGGGGTGTGTGTGTTCTTGTATGGGGGGTGTGTGTGTTCTTGTATGGGGGGTGTGTGTGTTCTTGTTTGGGGGGTGTGTGTGTTCTTGTATGGGGGGGGTGTGTGTTCTTGTTTGGGGGGGGTGTGTTCTTGTATGGGGGGTGTGTGTGTGTGTTCTTGTTTGGGGGGTGTGTGTGTGTGTTCTTGTTTGGGGTGTGTGTGTGTGTGTTCTTGTATGGGGGTTGTGTGTGTTCTTGTATGGGGGGTGTGTGTGTGTGTTCTTGTTTGGGGGGTGTGTGTGTTCTTGTTTGGGGGGTGTGTGTGTGTGTTCTTGTTTGGGGGGTGTGTGTGTTCTTGTATGGGGGGTGTGTGTGTTCTTGTTTGGGGTGTGTGTTCTTGTATGGGGGGGGTGTGTGTTCTTGTTTGGGGTGTGTGTGTGTGTGTTCTTGTTTGGGGTGTGTGTGTGTTCTTGTTTGGGGTGTGTGTGTGTTCTTGTATGGGGGGTGTGTGTGGGTTCTTGTTTGGGGTGTGTGTGTGTTCTTGTATGGGGGGGGTGTGTGTGTTCTTGTATGGGGGGTGTGTGTGTTCTTGTATGGGGGGTGTGTGTGTTCTTGTATGGGGGGTGTGTGTGTTCTTGTATGGGGTGTGTGTGTGTTCTTGTATGGGGGGTGTGTGTGTTCTTGTATGGGGGGGGTGTGTGTTCTTGTATGGGGGGTGTGTGTGTTCTTGTATGGGGGGTGTGTGTGTTCTTGTATGGGGGGTGTGTGTGTTCTTGTATGGGGGGGGGGGTGTCTTCTTGTATGGGGGGTGTGTGTGTTCTTGTATGGGGGGTGTGTGTGTTCTTGTATGGGGGGTGTGTGTGTTCTTGTATGGGGGGTGTGTGTGTTCTTGTATGGGGGGTGTGTGTGTTCTTGTATGGGGGGTGTGTGTGTTCTTGTATGGGGGGTGTGTGTGTTCTTGTATGGGGGGTGTGTGTGTTCTTGTATGGGGGGTGTGTGTGTTCTTGTATGGGGGGTGTGTGTGTTCTTGGCCTTGTGTGCTGTGTGTTTTGTCTTGTATGTTGTGTTTTGAAATAGTTGTTAACAAATCTATGGATCATATGGTCTGGTCCTTCCTCCTCTCCCTTCTCCTCCTCTTTCTTTTTCTGTTACTCCTCCTCCTCTCCCTCCTCTTCCCTTCCCTCCTCTCCCTCCTCTTCCCTTTCCTCCTCTCCCTCCTCTTCCTCTCCCTTCTCTCCCTCCTCCTCTTCCCCCTAGCAACAGTGTTTCAGTGTTTACGTAACGTAACTTTGTGGAAGCATGTTTCAACCTGTCTCTGTCGTTCTCTTGATGTGTTGATGCTTCCTTTGGGTCTCAGTTGCTAAACTGTGTCTCTCCGGGCTTTTATGATTTGTATATAGAAATAGAAACAAAGACCAAAACAACAGTAGGTGGTCCTGGAATGGAGCAGAACATGATCCATAACATGGCTTCATGTCTCGTCTGGAAATATACATTTGTACCACACTGTTCTTTTCTGTAAAAAGCAGATCATCTTCTGGTGAGAACAGGCCAGCTGAGCTGCCTACTGAGAGCCCTGTAGTGAACAGACAGCAGTCCAGTAAACAGTGTTTCAGTCAAGCCGTGTGTTTCAGTCAAGCCGTGTGTTTCAGTCAAGCCGAGATGAGCTAATCCCTCCTAGGAGGCAGGGAGAGGCCACCATGGTGCACACTGAAGAAGAGGTTTTATCCCTCACTTTTATTCAAATTGCAGCACTTGTAACCTTCATACGTTTTGGATCTCAAGGACATGGTTGAAATGCAGTTGAATATGTCTACGCTGGAACCTACGGTGGCCCTGAAGTGCAAATCACACCCACTAACATGAGTGCATCCCCCAAATGAAAACACTCTCCCCAAATACGAGTCAACTCCCCCCAAATAGGATGACTTGCTCACCTCCCCCCAATACAAGGACACGCTCCCCCAAATGGGAAACGACATTACATTAACTCAAAAACACATTACATTAACTCAAAACGGAAAGGGTAGGTACAACACTTTGTCGCTGAATGGATGCAGTAACTAACAAGAAATTGATCGACAGAAGTACAAAATGCAATAGCCTGACAGAGTTACGTGCACCAGGACATTTGTTTGGCTATCGAAGCATGTAGCAAATAGTAGGCTACTTATGCAAAAGTATATATTGCGTGTTAAACGTAAAAATCGATAGCCAAACAATTATCCTGGTCCACGTAACTCTGTCATTGTGGCATTTCGTTCTTCTGTTGTGGACTATTAGTTTTTTTTTTCTGAAAAGTCCTGCTTCCTTCAACTGTGTTTTTAGCGTGCGCATAGGCTACTTATTTTAATGTTGTGAAACGTTAACAGCATATCTAAGATTATTTCGTAGGAATGTCCCTGATTAAAATAAAGTGTAGTGCAAGTCATGACTCTGAATTGTTAACACAATGTTTCTTCTTTTCTTCCAACCAAAACGATCAACTTCATGGTAATGACAGAGTTACGTGGACCAGGATGGTTGTTTCGCTATCGATTTTGACGTTTAACACGCAATTTATACTTTTGCATAAGTAGCCTACTACTTGCTACATGCTTCGATAGCCAAACAAATGTCCTGGTGCACGTAACTCTGTCAGGCTATTGCATTTTGTACTTCTGTCGATCAATTTCTTGTTAGTTACTGCATCCATTCAGCGACAAAGTGTTGTACCTACCCTTTCCGTTTTGAGTTAATGTAATGTGTTTTTGAGTTAATGTGATGTCGTTTCCCATTTGGGGGAGCGTGTCCTTGTATTGGGGGGAGGTGAGCAAGTCATCCTATCTGGGGGGAGTTGACTCGTATTTGGGGGGAGTGTTTTCATTTGGGGGATGCACTCATGTTAGTGGGTGTGATTTGCACTTCAGGGCCACCGTAGATTTGCACTTCAGGGCCACCGTAGGAACCACACACATACACACACCCAAACACACTACCCTAAACCCCCCCCCCCCAGCCTCCGCAGCCTCAACCAGCCCCCCACCCCCAGCCTCATCCCCCCAACCTCCCCAGCCTCCCCAGTCTCCTCCCTTCAATCCCTCCAGCCTCCCTCAGCCTCATCCCCCCAACCCCTCCAGCCTCTCCCCAGCCTCCTCCAGCCTCCTCCCCCAGCCACCCCAGCCTCCTCCCTTCACTTACCTCCAGCCTCCCCAGCCACCCCAGCCTCCTCCCCCAGACTGCCCTATCCTCCCCAGCCTCCCCCAGACTCCTCTGCCTCCCCAGACTACCCCAGCCTCCCCCCCAGACTCCTCCCCCTGCTAAAAGGGAAGGATGGATGGGAGGGAGTAAATAAACAAGGAAAGAAAGAAAGAAAGAAAGAGAAAGAAAGAGCACACAAAGTAGGAATGAAGGGAGGAGTGTGAAGGTAGTTTTCCCTGCCTGCTCCCCAGGGTTCAGGGATCTCTGTCTGGGACACACCCAGTGCTGCCTCTGCCCGGCTTGTGTGTGCTGTACACGTCTCTCTCTCAGACTGACAGCTTCTCTTTCTGCTAACACGCTGCCTCCCCTTCCCCTCCCTCCCTCTCTCCCTCCCCCTCTCTCCCTCTCTCTCCCCCTTCCTTCTTCCCTCCCTCCCTCCCTCCCTCCCTCTCCCTCCCTCCCTCCCACCCTCGCTCTCCCCCTCTCCCTCCCTCCCACCCCCGCTCTCCCCCTCCCTTCCTCCCTCCCTCCCTCCCCTCTCTCTCCCCCTCCCTCCCACCCTCCCTCCCACCCTCGCTCTCCCCCTCCCTCCCTCCCTCCCACCCTTCCCCCTCTCTCCCCCTCCCATGTATTTCCTTTAAGTTTTGGCATGTAAGATGTTCAGCTAATTTAAATTCTCTATTGAAAATTGGTATCATTCAAGTTTATGATGTTACTTGATTTCATTTTTCCAATAGGTATTATATTCATTATGAATATTATTATCAAGATGTCTGAGTTTTGTTAATGAATATATATCACCTGTATTAATTTGATGTTTTATTACTAATTGTTCTACGGGGTGTTCCTCTGTTTGTTTAAAAGGCCTTGTGATGGAGGCATTCAGGGTCACTTTGTGCCAAGTGAATCCTAAACTTAATGGCTCTTTTTTAAATGGAGAGTGAGAGAGGGACTCTTCTGATTTCTGTTCTACTTGCAAGGTTTGGGGCATTTCTTGTCCCACATGCTATGGGAAGTGTAAAGGGACCCCACATGTCACTGCCATCGAGCATGATTGGTTTTAGGATTGAGAATTATTAATGATCTATAGGATTATTGAGAATATTACAGTCCAAATTCTGAGGGAAAGGTTATATTTACATATAGATGTTTTAATTGCATAGAATGCTCTTCGTGCTTTGTCTGCTAGCGTTTGAACAGCTTCGCCCATAGGAGCTTATATCCAGACCCAAGCAAGGGGAAGATGTGTGTCTCTAAGGGTTAGGTGTGATTGAGAGTCTCTCCTAGGGTGATTGGTACGCTCGCTTGCGAGTTTGATTTTTTCTGAAAAATCATTACATGCATTTTTTCTATGTTCACTGACAGTGCCCATTCCTTACTATATGTGTCTAAAATGTGCTTTAATCCCTGTTCCTGTAATCGGCAAACATAAGGAACTTGATTTCTTTGCCTTCTAGGGGTAGTCCTGGGCTGCAGACCCTTCAAGCACAGTGGCTAATTCATGTATATATGTTAAAGGGCTCATACTGCAACCTTGGTTAACTCTTCTGCCTTGGCTGAAAAATGCTGTTCTCCGGTTGTCAATTCTTACACATCATTTATTTTCTTTGTATATTGTGTTGATAATGTCGTAAACTTTGCCTCAAAAGAACATTCCCTCATGCCAAATTGAATCAAAGGCTTTCTTAAAGTCTATGAAACAGGCAAATACTTTTCTTTTCTTTGTTTGGTGTCTTTTGATTAAGGCATCAAGGGTATAAATGTGGTCAGTTGTTCTGTATTTAGTCAGGAATCCAATTTGGCTTTTGCTTGAGGTTTTATGTTAATTAATTGAGAAAGGTCAGTATTCTGGCATTAATAATGCCACAGAATATTTTTCAATGTTGCTACTTATACAGATGGCTCTATAATTATTGGTATTGAGCCGGTCTCCATGTTAAAATATTAGTGTAATAGTGCCTTGGTTCCAAATTTCGGGGAGGTATCCCCCACTCATTAACAGACTGAACTGCTTTAGAATAACCTCTCTTTAGGCTGCTGTGTTTGAGCATTTTAGTTTGTCTACTGTCTGTCTACTGCTTTATCTGTTTCAAGGGCCTTTATTCTATTATTCAGTTCTGAAATAGTAATGGGGTAGTCAAATTCATTTTGATTTGTACTGTTGATTCAAGGTTTTCAAATAGTTTTATTATGAGGATTATGGAGGAGGAGGAGGATTATAAAGATTTTCTCTCTCTCTGTCTCTCTAATTTCTCTGTTTCTTTTAGGGAAGCGTCTCTCTCTGGAACACATCTCTCTCTCAGTTCAGTTCAGTTCAGAATGCTTTATTGGCATGACAGTTCAGGTTGAGCAGTATTGCCAAAGCAGTCCATATTGAATGGACATCTTAACATATATATCATAACATTTTACAAGGAGTCTAACAATAATAATATGGCAAAATAACAGTAACATAGTTAGTTGAGGACTGTAGAAAAGTAACAGATAAATGCATGTTACAGTAGGATATAGAAAGGTTTTAACAGTCATACAGGGTTGATTCACTGTCCCTCAGGTTGTGACATTTAGATACATATCTAGCGGCAAGGCTTGCAGTGGGCCCTTCGCCCAGAGATATCCTTAATTTCTCATTTATGTCAAGTTCTGTGTAGTTAACAATTAACTGGTTACATTTTTCCAGATATTGATCTCTTATACTTTCATACTTGTAACACTTAAGTAGGAAATGTTTTTCTGTTTCAATTTCCCCTGATGTACAGTGCTCACAGATTCTGTACTCTTTAGGTAACCATGTTTTTTTATGTCTTCCTTTTTCAATTGCAAGGGTGAGGTCACTCATTCTGTATTTAGTGAGAAGCTGTCTTTGCTTTATGTCCTTGACAGTATATAGGTATTCAGCCATTTCATATTTTCTATTTAGGCCCGATAGCAATCTAATTTGTTTTGTGTCTTGGTTTCTTTTTCCCAGTGTTCTAGGTAGGAGTTTTTGTTTTCTGTTGTGATTAGTTGTATTCTGTTTGGTGTTAGTAAAGGGGAAGGAGGTGTGCCTCTCTCCCTCTCTCCCCCTCTCTCTCCCTCTCTCCCCCTCTCCCCCTCTCTCCCCCTCTCTCTCCCTCTCTCTCTCTCTCTCTCAGTTCAGTTCAGTTCAAAGGGCTTTATTGGCATGAAAACAGCAATTGTTCATATTGCCAAAGCAACGGTAGAATTACAGAAATATTCATCAATCAAGGAATCATGGCCTTATATATACTTCATACATTCTTTATATTTCATACACTCTCTCTCTCTCTAGAACACATCTCAATTCAATTAAATTCAATTGGCTTTATTAACATTAAGAAACAAATGCTCATATTGCCAAAGCAACAGTGGAGCCACAGAAACAGTATTCATACCATTACTATGGACGTCGGTATGCTATATACTCTCTCTGGAACACATCTCTCTCTCTCTCTGGAACACATCTCTCTTTATCTCTGGAACACATCTCTCTCTCTCTCTAGAACACATCTCTCTTTATCTCTGGAACACATCTCTCTCTCTCTGGAACACATCTCTCTCTCTCTCTAGAACACATCTCTCTTTATCTCTGGAACACATCTCTCTCTCTCCCTGGAACACATCTCTCTTTATCTCTGGAACACATCTCTCTCTCTCTCTCTCTCTCTCTCTCTCTCTCTCTCTCTCTAGAACACATCTCTCTCTCTCTGGAACACATCTCTCTCACTCTCTCTAGAACACATCTCTCTCTCTCTGGAACACATCTCTCTTTCTCTCTGGAACACATCTCTCTCTCTCCCCTTCTAGAACACATCTCTCTCTCCCTGGAACACATCTCTCTCTCTCTCTCTCTCTCTAGAACACATCTCTCTCTCTGGAACACGTCTCTCTCTCTCTGGAACACATCTCTCTCTCTGGAACACATCTCTCTCCCTCTCTCTCTCTCTAGAACACATCTCTCTCTCCCTGGAACACATCTCTCTCTCTGGAACACGTCTCTCTCTCTCTGGAACACGTCTCTCTCTCTCTCTAGAACACATCTCTCTCTCTCTCTCTCTCTAGAACACATCTCTCTCACCCTGGAACACATCTCTCTCTCTGGAACACGTCTCTCTCTCTCTGGAACACATCTCTCTCTCTCTCTGGAACACATCTCTCTCTCTCTCTCTCTCTCTCTGGAACACATCTCTCTCTCTCTGGAACACATCTCTCTCTCTCTCCCTGGAACACATATATCTCTCTAGAACACATCTCTCTCTCCCTGGAACACATCTCTCTCCCTGGAACACATCTCTCTCTCTCTGGAACACATCTCTCTCTCTTTCTGGAACACATCTCTCTCTCTCTGGAACACATCTCTCTCTCCCTGGAACACATCTTTCTCTCTCTCTGGAACACATCTCTCTCTCTCTCTAGAACACATCTCTCTCTCTGGAACACATCTCTCTCTCTCTCTCTCTGGAACACATCTCTCTCTCTCTCTAGAACACGTATCTCTCTCTCTCTGGAACACATCTCTCTCTCTCTCTCTCTGGAACACGTCTCTCTCTCTCTCTAGAACATGTCTCTCTCTCTCTCTGGAACACATCTCTCTCTCTCTCTAGAACACGTCTCTCTCTCTCTCTCTGGAACACATCTCTCTCTCTGGAACACATCTCTCTCTCTCTCTGCAACACATCTCTCTCTCTCTGGAACACATCTCTCTCTCTCTGGAACACGTCTCTCTTTCGCCCTGTGCTTCAGTCTCCTTAAGACACAAGAGGACTAGGAGGCTTACAGCCCCAGGGAAGAGGCCTCAGATCACATTAAGACTTTCACCACCTGTGTAAAAGGGTTGGAATGGATTTGTTGGAGAATCAGCTTGATTATACTCTAAAGAAGCCCCTCCCCCTTCCCCCTCCCCTATTCCCTCCCCCTCTTCTTCCTCTCGTCCTATCGGGGCCGGGAGGGCGGAGGAGAGAGTGAAGCAGCGGGGTTGCTGTGAAAACATTTAGAGGAATCAATGCAATCTAGTTGAGAAAGCCTGTCAGGTCCTGCTCCAGGACTCAGTCACGGGGCTTATGTGTGAAAAGTAATTTTCTCCTGCGTCCTCACATCTGCGCTTTCTCAGAAGCGTGACCAGGACAGACCGGCCTCTGCCCTCTCGCTCGCTCGCCCGCCACTCTCGCTGCACTGGTGGACGTGTGCGGTCTGGAGTGACTGGTGCAGAGAAATTGTTTGATTGTTGAATTTGATCAATGTTTTGTTTTCAGTCAGAAATATCTACCTCTTACTCCAGTCCAGGACTCTCACATTGGTCACAGTTCTCTGCGGCAACACTCATCATAGTCTTCATCATGTGCTCCCCAAAAATACCCTCCCCCTGCAAATCCTTTGTCGTTGCAAAAGATGAACTATTTTCAATCGTAAAAAATGCCCCAGTGCTTAATTGCTGCATTAGCAACACCCTAGCTGTAATATCTGCAGGCGCGTGACTGCCAGGGCTGTGGGGGGCGACTTGCATAATTTCAAACCTCATTTAACACTGAACCATGCCCCCTTATAAAGCCCAAATTGCCCACCGCAGAGCTGCAGAGAGGCTCCAGACATTCATTAGCTTAATGAAAACAGGCCACTCTCCTGCAGCCTCACGGCAAGCGCCCTCGCACCGTAGCAGCCTGGACCATCTGCTCCAGGGCTCCCATCCAGCTGGAGGAGACTCCTGTCAGAGGGACTGGAGGAGAGGCAAGGCACAAGGGAGGGAGGGAAGGAGGGAAGGATGGAAGGAGGGAGGGAGGGAGGAAGGAGGGAAGGAGGGAGGGAAGGAGGAAGGAGGGAGGGAAGGAGGAAAGGAGGGAGGGAGGGAAGGAGGGAGGGAAAGAGGGAGCGAAGGAGGGAGGGAGGGAGGGAAGGAAGGAGGAAAGGAGGGAGGGAAGGAGGAAAGGAGGGAAGGATGGAAGGAGGGAGGGAGGGAGGGAAGGAGGGAGGGAAGGATGGAAGGAGGGAAGGAGGGAGGGAGGGAGGGAGGAGGGAGGGAAGGAGGGAGGGAAAGAGGGAGCGAAGGAGGGAGGGAGGGAAGGAGGAAAGGAGGGAGGGAAGGAGGGAGGGAAGGGGGGAAGGGAAGGAAAATACAAAGAAAGAAAGGCAAAACAGAAAGGTGGTGACGTCTTGGCTATTGAACACCTCTGCATGCTCCCTGAGAGCTGTGATGATGGAGTGTTGGTTCACCATGTCAGAGTCTCCAGGTGTGCCGGGGGCTAGCTGCTGAGCTGGGAGCTAGCTGCTGTGCTGGGAGCTAGCTGCTGAGCTGGGAGCTAGCTGCTGTGCTGGGAGCTAGCTGCTCTGAGCTGGGTGCTAGCTGCTGAGCTGGGAGCTAGCTGCTGAGCTGGGAGCTAGCTGCTGAGCTGGGAGCTAGCTGCTGAGCTGGGTGCTAGCTGCTGAGCTGGGAGCTAGCTGCTGTGCTGGGAGCTAGCTGCTGAGCTGGGTGCTAGCTGCTGAGCTGGGAGCTAGCTGCTGTGCTGGGAGCTAGCTGCTGAGCTGGGAGCTAGCTGCTGTGCTGGGAGCTAGCTGCTGAGCTGGGTGCTAGCTGCTGAGCTGGGAGCTAGCTGCTGAGCTGGGAGCTAGCTGCTGTGCTGGGAGCTAGCTGCTGTGCTGGGAGCTAGCTGCTGTGCTGGGAGCTAGCTGCTGAGCTGGGAGCTAGCTGCTGAGCTGGGAGCTAGCTGCTGAGCTGGGAGCTAGCTGCTGAGCTGGGAGCTAGCTGCTGAGCTGGGAGATAGCTGCTGAACTGGGAGCTAGCTGCTGAGCTGGGAGCTAGCTGCTGAGCTGGGCTGGCAGCAAGCTAAGGCTGCATGGTAACAAGGTTATCAGCATTTGAATGGTGGTCGGGCAACTGCAGTTGACCAACTGCTTCACTCTGGAGGTGGCCCATTATCAGGCAGCACCAAACGAAACATTTGAAGGTCAAGTAATTAATTTCAAAAACATTAGTTCCACGGTCCAGGAATTTTAACAGCGGATGACCTTTCCTGCCGATTCTATTTGGCTGCTCGTGGAATTATCAATTACTTTAGATAATTTGCAGTACCCCGACTGTGCATGTTGGCTTGCTGTGTTTGGTAATCTTGTATCCTTCCCCCCTCAAGGATAATACTACCGATCTTGCAGTCCTTCAGCCAGTGGACTGTGATCACTAAGCCCAGGGTCAGAGTAGATGATGGTCATCACCCCCGGCCCCTGTAATGAAGATTGCAGTGCAGACGGGCCCCCTGCCTGTGAGGGAGCGCTTTATGAGAGCCCAGCAGGGCCATGGTGAGGGAGGAGTCACCAGGCCTGCACCCCAGGCCCTGCCGCTCTCAGTCCATCTTCTGGATGGTATTACTTGATTTCACATTGGGGGGCAGAAACTCATTATTTCTGGCTTCATCCCGGGTCTGACCTCTGGAATGTTCCGGGGGAACGTTATTGGCTTGTGTGCAGGCATTGTGCTTCCTCTCTCCCAGCCTCATTGATGACCCTGAGCATCAATAAGACTCATGGCTGGCCCGGAGCAGGATGGGCTGGGATGATGAGAGAGGAGCCTGCAGGATTGCTCCTACATTCGGAGGTCCATTCACCTTCTTAATGTACAGCACAGCACACAGGGCTCGGTCGTATTGATCTGCTACACAGGGCTTCCACCCAGAGGTTTCCCACCTCCTGCCTTCCCCCATCATTAATGCTAGGAGCTATCGAAAGGGATTGTTTGTTGGACATCGATCATTCATATCAAACACTAATCTTTCTAACTCTCATTATCTCATTCTCGTTCTCTTCGATATGTTGTGATTTCTACCTTCTCTTATAAGGGGGGGTTCAGGGAGGGAGGTCAGGGTGGAAGTGTGTCAGTAAAGCATTCTTCTCTTCCTTCCTTCCCAGTTTAATTTTGTTGGGAAACTCCTCGGGCCGAGAGGGAACTCGATGAAGAGGTTGCAGGAGGACACAGGAGCCAAGATGTCGATTCTAGGGAAGGGCTCCATGAGAGACAAAGACAAGGTAATGTGCACTTTTGTGTGTTTTCGTTGATCCGTGTCACTTTTTGTCAGCTTAATACTTAACCGAACCGAATACTCCAGGCACATTATCATAACTATTGAACAGAAAACGTTTTACACTCTCAAAAATTGACACAGCAATAACTCAATAAATAAAACAACTATTCAGTCAGGCTAAACATTTCCAGATGCCGTGAATGATTTCTCAGCCTGGGGCAGAAACAGCATAGGCCTACTGTAATATGATCTGTTCACTGCAATATAGGAATGTTGTCTTCTTTGTAGGAAAACCTCAGAGGATAGAATGTCTTTTCTTAGCCTTAAACTGAACATTTGCCCGTTAGAAGCACTAAGAGTGGCTGTCGAAACTTGACTATTCACAAACAATGGTTAGTATGCTGTCAGGTGTGTGTGGAGGCACTGGGAAAAGAGAGTGGTGAAAAGAGAGTGGTGAAAAAATGAATGGTGTTAAGCAGACCTTGAAAGTTCTTGAAAGGGTTGATACGCAACCAGAATGACCTGGAGTCTGTCTGGTGGTGCATCGCACCTTGCTCTCCTGTACATTCAAGCCCCAAGCAAGGATTTGGAATGAGTAAAGAGTCGTCCTTACATCCATCCAAACCCATAACATGCTCCTGCTGAACAGAACAGGTCTGGGCCCTGGCTTGTACAGTGTGTTGGTAGGTTGCCTGCCCTGTGGCCATGTTGGCTGTGACAGGCCTGTGCTACAGAAAGCGTCCCAGGTAGCCTGTAAGAGAGACCTGCATAGAGTGCAGACTGGGTCCAGGCCATTCATTCTCCTGTCTGGAGGTCCCCTGGCAGCAAGCTTTTCAGAGGCAAGACACAGGATCAGCCAGGCCCAGGGAGAGAGCACTGCGGCTGGGCTGCATGACGCTGGTGGTCTGGGTGATTCCTGGAGCTCCTGAGGATACAACAGTACTGTTGTAGTTGTGACTGTGACACGGCTGTGACAGGGCTAGACGACAGCTGTAAGCCTCAGCTCTATGTGAACACCAATCAGTGCAGCTCAGTGGTAGAGCACCTGAAGATGGAGAGGTTGCTGATTCGAATCCCCCCCTGCTATGGATAGCATTGACCAAAGAATACTTTTTGGTTATTATTCTGACAAACTATCCGCAGACTGAGATGAGGTGTGAATGTGAAACTGACCAGTCATGGTCGCCCACAGGATCAGGTCCGTGAGACATCCCGATTGTGGGAAGAACAAGGAAAAGAGTCAGGTTTCTTCAGTTTAGACATGACAACATTCCCCTTCAGCTGTCTAGCTGTCTCTGCCATGTGTCCCAGACAATTGTATGTGATATCTGATTTAATTATGGAGGAAGCTGTTGTATGTTTTTGCATAAATTATACCTCAAAGTAAATCGATTACTACTGTAGGTGTGACTCATAGCAGCTGAATTGGTTCGCCAATTCAGTAACCAGTAACCAAAGGTGAATATCCAAAAATTAATACATGTTTACATGAATAATTAGCTGTGAGGTTTTCAAATGATACCACAGCATTACGTTGAAAACTTTGTACAAATCCATCAGGATTTATTTGGCAATATATCTACACGTGTGCACGGTTGTGAAATGTGCAATGTAAGTCAGCTTGTCCGTCTTTAAAACAGCCTCAAACTAACCTTCATTCGTTGAATTGTTCACAGACAGAACTCATTACTGATCTAACAACTTCTGCAGAGTTTGTCATATTCATTAATTAATTGGATGAAGCCAATGTTGTTCTAGCACACCCTGCCACTCATGCTACATAACACTGGTCTTTGGCTCCTGTGGTTTCTCTGAGGGGAGTGCCATGGTACCCATCAGTGTGAAATTGTTCAATTTTTCCTAGCCTCACTCTCACTCTCACTCTCACTCTCTCTCTCTCTCTCTCTCTCTCTCTCTCTCTCTCTCTCTCTCTCTCTCTCAACCTTAAGGCTGCCTTACAAAACATCTATTTATGCTTTGTGCAGCTGATTATGACTACAAGGAACAGGATTCTACTGTCTTGTTTGGTTTTGAGGAAATTTCTGCAATGAAAGCAATTTTTCACTCCAAAGAGGCTGCATAATTTATGTTGGAGTTCTCGGGGAACCGTTCTCTAACGTTTCTCCCAGACACTCTTTTGCAGAGCCCTAAATATGAGCTCTCTTGTGTGGGGGTCATCTCCTCCTGTTGCAGAACACACAATTAAAACTCAAGTGACTGAATGGAGACGACGTTCTAGGATGTCCTAAATACATGAAAATGCAAACTTATTTTCTGTACAAATAACAAATATAAAGCCAGCTACGACTCCCCTGGGAGGAAGCCTGTGTCATGTGGCACTTGAGTGGTTTCAACAGGAGAAACTAGGGCAAGCAACATTGTAAAGGATAACTTGAGACAAAGAGAGACTTTGGATGCGAGCAGGGAACCGCAGAGGCACCGTTGTACTAGATAAGGCTGGAGCACGAGCGAAGGCGCTGGTGTGACGCTCGCTAAATAACTAGAATATGGTTCTGTATCTTTCTCACACAATTAATCCGGAAGTCAGTACGACCGGCTCCACCATGTGTGTGGAATAATTGACAATTGAGTAAGGGGTGTAGGGGGTTTAATATTTGACAAACAACCAAAGCTAATCCTCTATGGTTTAAAGGAAGAGGAGAAACTGAACAGTGTCTTAACTTTAACCAAATAATGCCAATACCAATATAATTACCAATATAATTACAGTTATTTAACTCTATGGGTTAAATCAGAGCAAGAATGTTCTAGAGTAAGGTTAAATTAAAATATACATTTAATAGCATTGAAATGAAATCAATGAAATCAACGAATGAAATCAATTACAAGGCAAACATGTTACAAATTGAAGGTTTAAAATGTTACCTACTCTACCTTGATTATTGTAAATCAGAGAGAAAGCAAGAGGTGATGAAGGAGGAGTACAAGGACAAGCCAGAGCTGAGGAGAAGGTCTCAGGAGATCAAGAATCCACAGAACATGCTTCACAATTCCCTTTATACCCAAGAACAACCAATCAGATCACATCTTGACCCTTACTTATCAACACATGACTAGCAATGCAACAGTAAGTTACACAATGATGTGTGAGACCCATCAAGCAGAGACTCCGTCCAGCAACTCCAGATTTTTGCATATGAGAGGAGGGGGCAGGGTGACAACCAGCATTACAGTGGCTAGTGCCTCTAACCAATCAGTTGTCAAACAGTTCTCAATGCTGGGTTGTGTGTGACATGCTGTCTCAGAGAGGAGACTATACCCTGTAGCATGATGACCCAGGCCATCCACAGTCTCACCCTGGTTAGTTACTGCATGCTGTCTCAGAGAGAGACTATACCCTGTAGCATGATGACCCAGGCCATCCACAGTCCTCACCCTGGTTAGTTACTGCATGCTGTCTCAGAGGGGACTACACCCTGTAGCATGATGACCCAGGCCATCCACAGCCTCACCCTGGTTAGTTACTGCATGCTGTCTCAGAGGGGGACTACACCCTGTAGCATGATGACCCAGGCCATCCACAGCCTCACCCTGGTTAGTTACTGCATGCTGTCTCAGAGGGAGACTACACCCTGTAGCATGATGACCCAGGCCATCCACAGCCTCACCCTGGTTAGTTACTGCATGCTGTCTCAGAGGGAGACTACACCCTGTAGCATGATGACCCAGGCCATCCACAGCCTCACCCTGGTTAGTTACTGCATGCTGTCTCAGAGGGAGACTACACCCTGTAGCATGACGACCCAGGCCATCCACAGCCTCACCCTGGTTAGTTACTGCATGCTGTCTCAGAGGGAGACTACACCCTGTAGCATGATGACCCAGGCCATCCACAGTCTCACCCTATGAATTTCATAATAAAAAATAATCCTGTACTAAGCCAGGGTAACACAGTAGACATGACAGTTAGCCTCTTCTGCAAACAAGCTGGCCATTTATCTAATAGAAGCCCTTGCGATTGATATGGCATATAGCTCTATAAATACATATAGCTCTATAAATACATGTTCTTGGTTGACTGTCTGGTGGCCTGAATTTTAAATTGTGGTTTTGGAAAGAAAATACAATAGCTGATGAAGAGTAATGTTTGTAGGGGGAGCAGTACTTCTCTAACGTGCTGCTCTTTCATCTAGACAAGTCCTCCCAACACACCCTAACATTTTGGCGGCCACGTCGTGGCCCTTTTTGCGGAATTTACGCAAACGCGCCTCAGGTGACATGAACTGACATGAACGATAACAAATGCTGCCATGGTGACAGCTGCAGTAGCCTGGCATCAACATTTCCCCTCTGTGTTGTAACTTGGTTCAGACTACTACTGTAGGTGTCCGTACTGCGTGTGGAGGTTTGTTCATGTCTGTCGTGGCTGACTGCAGACACTGTCCGATGCACGCTATAGATGTGAAACTGATGAATTGGTTCAGAGGGTTCCCTAGTTTGTGATGTTAGTTGTGTTGTATTCAACTGTGTGGAGCTGAGTTTGACCTACACTGTGTATAGGTGTGTCTAGTGAGGGGGACTACTCCATTGTAGTGCTGCACATCTAAATATGCACTTGCATTTTGCGGAACAGAAGAAGTACTCTGTTACTGTCGTTTGCTGGCGACATTCCCTTCAAAGTTACATCCTCACGAAATGTATCCACAGAAACAAAAAACATTGTTATTTTGTCACCTTTAGGAAATGGTATTGGTGTACTGGGATTAAACCACTTTCGTTTCATTCATTCTTTTCTTCACAAACATCTTAATAGGCAGCCCCCGCTTTTAGAACAAACCATAGGGTGTTGCTAACCGAACGGTGTAAAAGGAAAGTTTCACAAGCGAATAAATGTCATCCAAGCTATCAAGGCTATGGTTCTCGCTTTCTTTCAGGAAGCACAAGAGGTAGAGCAATTGCTTTTAAATGGTCTGCCATCTTCAACAGTTCAAGTCATGTCAAAAGGAACATTGTTCTCATTTCATTCAAAGTCTTTTGACATAAGAGTCACAAATTGGAACATCTCTGATGATGTCTCTCAACGACTCTTTTAAAGAAATGTGCACAAGGCCAGGCTATTATTAAACCAAATCATAGGATCATTTAGTCTGTGCCCAGCAGCACATCTCCAGAGAAGTTCTAGGAATGTTGTGATTTGTAAAAGTTCCTCATCAGCTCAATCCAGATGTCTAACAAGGCGTCTTAAGTCATGAGTCTGGGAATCAAGAGGTGTTTTATCTGCTTGTGAAGATGTGACAGAGAAGAGGAGGTTGTCATTGATCAAGCCTCTGTAAGAACCCACCAACACCAAAGCCTCTCAACTCTCTCTGCATGCCAGAGAGCCCAAGCTAATCAACACGAGAAGGTAACTGAGGCGGTCGTAATTACCGGCTTTTGAAGAACTGTTCAGACAGTTCAGAGGACGACCTTCAGCAATCACAGAACTTCTGGAAGGTCACTGGTGCTTCTGAGTGGGCTGAGCCAATAAGGGAGCTCTCTGAGAGATGATTGGATGTTTACAATGAGATTAGCCAATCAAGAAGCTCTTCTACATGTGACTGGAGTGGTACGAGCCAATCCGGGAGCTTTGTTAAAGGTGATCGGTGTTTCAGACTTGGTCAGGTTGGGATTTAGTAATAGATTGAATGTTTCTTGAGGTAAATTTCCCAGAAACCAGAAAGCACTAGTCCAGAGCGGACTCGTCAGGACTGAGAGTTAGCATTAGCATAGTTGTGAAAGGTTTGACAGCTAACATGGTAGTGTGCAATTCTTGGATGTAAACCCTGGAGCCTACCCCAACGGTCTAGCAAACAATCCCATTGTGCTGCTGAAATGGTTGGAATTTATTTCCAGACATCACATGCCTTCTCACCTGGAGGGACCGCGTATCTGCAATGCTCATTTCAGTTCTGTTCAAATATTATACGTTTTACAACCACTAATACCGTGCTGTGTCTGTCAGTCACTGTCAGTTACAATCTAAGAAGCTGACAAACAATATCAAGAAGAATATATACTCATTTCACTTTGCCAACCATTCTGATATGATACTGGTGCACAACAGTCTCCTTAACTGAGTCTGGATCTGACTGGGGCTCACACATGGATGGCTCTGTCTCTCTGATCTTTCCTCAATAGCAATAACAATAATACTAGTAAGAATAATATCATAATCATAATATCTTCTATTTATAATGCTCTTTTCTCATACTCAATGCTCATTCACAGATCAACCCAGCGCAGGCAGGTGGCAGGCAAGGCACAAGTCCTGTGGTAAATCATCATAGATCCAGAATTTCTTAATGATGATGAAAGAGTAGGCTAGATGTGCTTCTTGCCCTTTCACTTTGTAAAAACAGGGGCATGTTCAACAAAATATTAATCATAGCAGAGAATTAGTACATACTTTCAAATACTGTAGAGGAAGATGTACAGTAAGCCTGTCAGTACAGACACACAAACAAAAAACGATCACATTCTTTAGTTTATGTCTGTCTCACATGGCATTAGCTCTGTGTGTGTGAAAGAGAGAATCCCCCCCGTGTGTGTGTGTGTCCCATGTGTGTGTGTGTGTCCATGTGTGTGTCCATGGGTGTGTGCGTGTCCCCATGTGTGTGTGTCCCCTGTGTGTGTGTGTGTGTCCCCATGTGTGTGTATGTGTGTATGTGTGTCCCATGTGTATGTGTGTGTCCCCATGTGTGCGTGTCCCTATGTATGTGTGTCCCCATGTGTGTGCGTGTGTGTGTGTCCATGTGTGTGTCCCCATGTGTGTGTGTGTGTCCATGTGTATGTGTGTGTGTCCCTATGTGTGTGTGTGTCCCATGTGTGTGTGTGTGTCCATGTGTGTGTGTGTCCCCATGTGTGTGTGTGTGTGTGTGTGTGTGTGTGTCCCCTAGACACCTGGCCTGATTTGTCCGTGTTTTTCTCTCTCCGCTTCTAACAGGAAGAAGAATTAAGGAAAAGCGGAGAAGCCAAGTATGCCCATTTGAGCAACGATCTGCACGTTTTAATTGAAGTCTTCGCTCCTCCTGGAGAGGCCTATTCTCGCATGAGCCATGCCTTGGAGGAGATAAAGAAATTTCTAGTTCCAGTAAGTTCTTCTAAACCCATTCCATTGTCTCTAATTCCTGCAGGGTGATTGAGATCGGTACATGGAAATGGAGAGGACCTGGTGCTACGTGGCACTCCCCTCGCAGGCCCGTCCAGTCTTGCAGGTGGAATTGACAGTTTAAGGGGTTAAGAAACTGGTTAAACAAACCGACTGACTGGCAGATTGAATTCTGGGAAGCCATAATAACTAAGAAGAGGCGTATAACGTAATCTCGCTGTAGCATAGAAACTTTAAAAATGTGACAAGGCTATGAAGACGTGTTCTCCCCAGACCTGCCACGTCCCCCAAACCCTCTTGTTAACTAGAACTCAAATGTATTCTGCAATTAACAACTGCAGTGTGAAACAACTTTCCATGCTTTGCAAGCCTCGTGCATGCCTAGAGCAGATAGCAGTAATTCATGTGCATAGTGTATTGCATCACAAGTTGAGGCAGTAAATATGAATAACTCCACGTAAGACTGCAGGTGGGGACGCCCTGGCAGGCGAATCTGCTGCCTCTCATGACTCATTCAAATGCTTCACTTTGCTTTGGGGTGCATTTTATTTGCCTCACAATTCACCCTTTTGGCGGTATTCCTCTGGCACCGTTGTAGGTGAACTCAATCATGTACGTTCCAAATGTTCTGCCTGAGGTACTGTACAGACAGATGGCTGAGATGTAAACATCTTAAGTTCACTTGTATTGCCATTTAAAACAAGCACATGCATTGGAATTCATTGGTCCTGCTTCTCTTGACAATTTCCAGTGGCATGTTAAAACCTAAGATACATGGAGGGTGTAGTCTGGACAGGGGTGATCAGTGGTGTAGTGGTAAAAATAGAGGTGGGTAAACTATTAATTTTATTATTTATTTAATTACAGGGTCGTCAAGCACCCCCCCCCCCCCCCCCACCCCGAGACGAGCTTCCACGGCTGTTTCACCCCACCCCCCCCCTGCACCCACACGCATGTACCGTGAGACACACGCATTTCAGCCCCTTCACAGAGGCTTGAGAACCCTGTTTATTTATTCACTTTTTACGTTGCATTAGGCCTATTTGGATGGAACCGGTAAGGCTTGTATCTGCATCATCGTATTTAAAAGAACGTTCATAATAGTAGGCTAGCCGTTTGTCCCTGTCTTAATGCGATGTTGTGCAAACCAAAACAACGTTTACAAACGTGAATTGATCTTACTCTGTACTTGAGGCCTTTTGCGGGCATCTGTGGGAGTGGGAGCACTCGATGGTCTCTTCAAAAATCGCCTGATATCCATGGCTAATTAATCCATTCCGAACAGGTAGATTTATCCACAACGTGTATGCGTGTACATTTGTGGATCCTGATTGGTGTCAGCCGCCGCAACGCAATGATTGGAGGGTCACAGACCATACAGCGCAGATGAAATGATTCAGACTACAGCGTTTATATGTTAAACAATATGAAATTTAGTCTTTGGTGTTTTAAAATTACACCAAATTTATTTCTGATTATTCCAACGGCAGAATGCGAGGCGCAGGGAACTTAGATGTGCGTAAACGCGCATAAACGCTATTTAGAGGTGGATAAACGCAATTTCTGCAATTTAGAGGTGGATAAACGGTATTTCCGAATTTCGGGAGGTGCGTAAACGGCGTTTACGTGCGTTTAGCCCCCACTACATCCCTGGGGGTGATGGTGTGGAGGGTGTAGTCTGGACAGGGGTGATGGTGTGGAGGGTGTAGTCTGGACAGGGGTGATGGCGTGGAGGGTGTAGTCTGGACAGGGCTGATGGTGTGGAGGGTGTAGTCTGGACAGGGGTGATGGCGTGGAGGGTGTAGTCTGGACAGGGGTGATGGTGTGGAGGGTGTAGTCTTGACAATGGGGAGGTTGTGGAGGGTGTAGTCTGGACAGGGGTGATGGTGTGGAGGGTGTAGTCTGGACAGGGGTGATGGTGTGGAGGGTGTAGTCTGGACAGGGCTGATGGCGTGGAGGGTGTAGTCTGGACCGGGGTGATGGTGTGGAGGGTGTAGTCTGGACAGGGGTGATGGCGTGGAGGGTGTAGTCTGGACAGGGCTGATGGCGTGGAGGGTGTAGTCTGGACCGGGGTGATGGTGTGGAGGGTGTTAATACTTCGTTACACAGAACTTTATTATATTAAATATGAATCCAAAATGATTCACACCTTCACAAAATCAACAACAACAACCAAACAATTTCGCAGTTTACAATTTGCAGGTAGCAACGCTAGTGCTAAATTATTTAGCTGGTCGGCTCCATGACGCCGGGTAAATAGCTAGGGCTCCTGAGTCTTCTCACCAAAAGAGCGAAGGGGCAACCCACTTGTCTAGCAGATTAAGACATGTTCGTAGGTACCTAGCGAAAAGTAGCCTCAACTTTCCTAGACCTTTAGCTACGGTACTAATGCTGAAGGATCGCTGATATAGCTGTCTGTCTTACTAGAACGGTATGCATCGTTGCTAACGTGTACTGACTGACTTTGTGACTGTGTGTATGTGAGAAAGACGGGTGAGTGACAGAAGAGACGGAGGGAGAGCGGGGAAAGAAAATGCAGCTGTACGAATACGCTGCGTGTTTTAGCCTAAATAGTGTAAAAAATTAAAATTGTAACGAAACGCAATATGTGGCGGCCGGTGTTGATTCTGTGGCGCACCGCCACGAATTAGTCTATGTGTGGGAAACACTGAAAGAATAACCAATTAATTACTAATCACAAAAGTAACATGTCTAAAAAGTGAACAATGTTTTTTTTACTCTTAACATGGTCATAACATTTCAGAAGCTTGTGCCTCAAATGGATTATTTGTGGAAACCAGTTTATGAATATTATATCCCCCCAAATACGTTAGCTACAGGTTGAGATTGTGACTAGTACTCTACAAAGGATGGACGTATGTCTCTGTTTATTTCAATCTTAAAGGTCACATGACATGCTGTTTTTGGATGCTTTTATATAGGCCTTAGTGGTCCCCTAATACTGTATCAGAAGTGTCTTTACCGAAATTCAGCCTTGGTGCAGAATTACAGCCACTACTAGCAGTCCCACAAGGAGCTTTCCTCAGAACGCGCTGTTTTGGTGTCTGTAGCTTTAAATGCTAATGAGGAGCGGAGGGGCGGCACCATGCGCTAATGTTTACAAAGGATGTATCGCAATGGCTGTAACCCCGTTGCTGTAAAATGCCTCGAATTTGCCCATTCTCATCTGATAACCCTGGTTTGCAGAGGTAAACACTCATATTTCAATGAGGGGAAAGGTGGATATCGCGCGCGCCATAACACCAACAGCAGAACGGTTATCCAAATAACAAAGAAGTGTACAACACTCACGTACAGCATGTGTATTCACACACATACTTGATGCTATCTACCTTGCGACATTAACTCAGCTGTTAGCTGCAGAGCTAATGTTACAGCCACATTCTAAGGGTAGCAAGCTACTAGGTAACCATATACAGTAAAGCTACAAAATGATATAGCGTTAGTTAACTTACTTGTCCGAGGTTAGTAGCTGGACGAAGGAGAGTTAGTACTGATCCAGAATTTAATTTCAGCAAGGCCAATTTTGTATTAGCTCAAGTTGAGGAAACAGTCGTGGCTGAAGTGTTTGGCGCAGACATACAAAACAAAAATGCGCCTACAACAGAAGTTGTGTAGGCGCATTTCCAGCGAAAATAAAATTAAGATACTGATTGTTTAGAGGCTCGGATGAAGGAACTACAAAAAGACTTGTGTGTTGATTTGTACATCCAAGCACTGAGCAACTGTTAAGCTTCGTTCGTTTGCTAGCCATGATGTCTCTGCAGGAAAACATGATATTGCACTCGCCCTTGCACGATCGTAGCTCAGTTCCTCATGGGCGGGCCGGATTATCTGGGCGGGCACAGCAGAGAGAAGGGCGGTAGCCTGGCTCCTTGTGACGTCAATAAGAGGAGATTTTCAAACCGAGCGTTTGAGCCTTCATTTTCTCAAAGGCGGAGAAGAACACCCAGGGCTTGGTTTACACCTATCGAAAATTCTAGCCACTGGGGGACCAAAGGCAGGCAAGGGGAACTCATATTAATGTTAAATAACCTCCTAAAGTGAAGTTTTCATGTCATGTGACCTTTAAACATAGAATAATACAAATAATGATAATTTGTTTAAAACTTGTAATAATTAGGAAGTGATGCTGACACGCTCATGATTGGATTAGTTCACTATTATGAGCTCTTGAGTGTCAGTTCTCAGACTGAGATGTCTCAGACTCCAAAGACCTACCTTTATGTTACAGTAGCCGCCTGAGGAGGACTTCTCTTTCGGATATGAATTTAACATTCTTTGTTTGGCACAATGATGAAAACCTAGCACATAAACACAAATTCTGTATTTTGGAATGAAACATTCAACACATTCAACAAACTGTGATGAGAAACTGAGTCAAACATAATGGCTAAATAAGTAATAAGTTCATGTAGCCTACATGGCTAACCTTAACCCAAACCAACGTATAGGCCTACTCACTAGCATTGTGAGTAGGCCTATACGTTAGAGTCTAGCATTGGCCACTACTGCGAAATACAACAGCAACGCAATTCCAAAGGAATGAAAATGATGAAGGAAGAAAGAACAAATGACAGGACTGTAAAATAACTTGCTAGATAAGATAACCCAATTCAGAGAACAGGAACGTGGCCCAAAACGCTAGCTACAGTTGTTGCTAGCTGTAAAGCAAGGCTAGCTGTCGGCTATCTTGTAAAAAGTCCCATCCATACAAGCTGTACAGTATTGCAATCGAAATTCGCAGTAATTCTACAATTCGAAATTATAGTGAAATTCACCTAGTCGTTATGTAAGGGATTATGTTAGCCAAATACTGGATATTTACCATCCAAAAATGTCTGTCTGATTTCGCGCTCCAAACTCATTCATTGCCGGTGCACAAGGGTACAATTTCCCTGCCAAAGTTATGAATTTCCTCGTCGCTGTTGATGTCTTCATTATCATCTGGATAGTAAAACTCTGACTACTCGATATCGCTCATTTTGAAGATGACGTCAGAGGGCAATAAGGATCCGTATCAGACCGGCGAGGAGGTCAATACGCGGCTGGTATGACTACCCATTAGCCAATCAGAACGCTCGTATTGTCGTTGCCATATAATAAATACAGATATGACATGCACTCTGTATTCAAATAGTTATTGCATGTGGTGAATCTTATCTCTCTATAAGATTTGTCTCTCTCTCGTCCCTCTCTCTCCCTCTCTCTCCCTCTGTCAAGTTTGACTGGAAAACACCCAAAGTAGGCTACTCTGAGTTTGAGTTTGAAGAACACGTCATTCTCTAGCCCAGACTGATCTCTCTCCTACTAGCACAGTAAAGAACACGTCATTCTCTAGCCCAGACTGATCTCTCTCCTACTAGCACAGTAAAGAACACGTCATTCTCTAGCCCAGACTGATCTCTCTCCTACTAGCACTGTAAAGAACACGTCATTCTCTAGCCCAGACTGATCTCTCTTCTACTAGCACGGTAAAGAACACGTCATTCTCTAGCCCAGACTGATCTCTCTCCTACTAGCACGATAAAGAACACGTCATTCTCTAGCCCAGACTGATCTCTCTCCTACTAGCACAGTAAAGAACACGTCATTCTCTAGTCCGACTGGCCCATGATTACATTACAGGACTCGGTTTTGAGGGGGAACATTGATGCAGTCAAAATGATTTCACTTGAAGTCATGACTCTCTCTCTGTCTGTCTCCTCTCTCTGTCTCCTGTCTCTCTGTCTGTCTCCTCTCTCTGTCTGTCTCCTCTCTCTGTCTGTCTCCTCTCTCTGTCTGTCTCCTCTCTGTCTGTCTCCTCTCTCTGTCTGTCTCCTCTCTCTGTCTGTCTCCTCTCTCTGTCTCATCTCTCTGTCTGTCTCCTCTCTCTGTCTGTCTCCTCTCTCTCTGTCTGTCTCCTCTCTCTGTCTGTCTCCTCTCTCTGTATGTCTCTCTGTCTGTCTCCTCTCTCTGTCTGTCTCCTCTCTCTGTCTGTCTCCTCTCTCTGTCTGTCTCCTCTCTCTGTATGTCTCTCTGTCTGTCTCCTCTCTCTGTCTGTCTCCTCTCTCTGTCTGTCTCCTCTCTCTGTCTGTCTCCTCTCTCTGTCTGTCTCCTCTCTGTCTGTCTCCTCTCTCTGTCTGTCTCCTCTCTCTGTCTCATCTCTCTGTCTCCTCTCTCTGTCTGTCTCCTCTCTCTCTGTCTGTCTCCTCTCTCTGTCTCCTCTCTCTGTCTGTCTCCTCTCTCTCTGTCTGTCTCCTCTCTCTGTCTGTCTCCTCTCTCTCTGTCTGTCTCCTCTCTCTGTCTGTCTCCTCTCTCTGTCTGTCTCCTCTCTCTCTGTCTGTCTCCTCTCTCTGTCTGTCTCCTCTCTCTGTCTGTCTCCTCTCTCTGTCTGTCTCATCTCTCTGTCTCCTCTCTCTGTCTGTCTCCTCTCTCTGTCTGTCTGTCTCCTCTCTCTCTCTGTCTGTCTCCTCTCTCTGTCTGTCTCCTCTCTCTCTGTCTGTCTCCTCTCTCTGTCTGTCTCCTCTCTCTGTCTGTCTCCTCTCTCTGTCTGTCTCATCTCTCTGTCTCCTCTCTCTGTCTGTCTCCTCTCTCTCTGTCTGTCTCCTCTCTCTGTCTCCTCTCTCTGTCTGTCTCCTCTCTCTCTGTCTGTCTCCTCTCTCTGTCTGTCTCCTCTCTCTCTGTCTGTCTCCTCTCTCTCTGTCTGTCTCCTCTCTCTGTCTGTCTCCTCTCTCTCTGTCTGTCTCCTCTCTCTGTCTGTCTCCTCTCTCTCTGTCTGTCTCCTCTCTCTGTCTGTCTCCTCTCTCTGTCTGTCTCCTCTCTCTGTCTCCTCTCTCTGTCTGTCTCCTCTCTCTCTGTCTGTCTCCTCTCTCTGTCTGTCTCCTCTCTGTCTGTCTCCTCTCTCTGTCTGTCTCCTCTCTCTGTCTCCTCTCTCTGTCTGTCTCCTCTCTCTGTCTCATCTCTCTGTCTCCTCTCTCTGTCTGTCTCCTCTCTCTCTGTCTGTCTCCTCTCTGTCTGTCTCCTCTGCCTGTCTATTTCCTCTCTCTCAGTTATATCGTCTTTCATCTCATTCTCACTACAAACAGGGAGAGGATAAGTGGCTGTAGGAGCAGGGACCTGTTTATCGGTGTGAGGCGCTGACAGGATAATGAAACAAGCCGTGTCCGCTCTGTTATCTGCGTTCATTCGAATCCTTGTCATGTTCAATGACTGGGGGAGACAGAGAAATGTTTCCCAAACCTGCAGTACAGCCATATCTCTGCCGCGACAGTGAAAGAGTCTGCCGCTGCGATACTGTCTTGTCGTTCTGGAATGTTCCTGTTGTGTATGGATGAACACTGTAGGGAGCAGGTGTGGTTTACAGTGTGACTCTGAAAGCAGAACTACGTACTGCGGATCCTTGTTTAGTCCAATATTATGCATGAATACTCCTGTAAGAACAGAAGAACTAGTCTGGATTCTGTAATGAAAGTGGACTTGCTGGACATGGTTGTTGTTGATGTAACAGCTGAACTCGGGTGCCCCTCTGTGTTATTGTCGTTATCCAGTTGACAGTTGGTGTTTTTTTGTATTATATTTTTACTTCAAACTTCAGACCACCAACTTTCCCTTTGCTAAACTATTCAGGGTGCTGGGAACCCTTTGCCAGCCCTGTACTGTTTACATAACACACACACACTTCATCCCACCCAGAAAGCGTGCGGTGGGGTGAATGTGAGTCTGCTGCTGCAGCCAGCACCTGTTGCCATGTGGAAGATGGATCTCCTAGGTGATAGGAAGTGAGTTTGTACTGTTGTGTTTCCTCCCACACTTCCTGCCTGGACTCTCAGCAAGTTTTCAACATCTCAATCCTTATTAATACACTGTATGCTTACAGTATATACACATATCTGTGGTGTTTAGGGAGTCAGGTGGCTGAGCGGTTAGGGAATCGGGCTAGTAATCTGAAGGTTGCCAGTTCGATTACCGGCTGTGCCAAATGACGTTGTGTCCTTGGGCAAGGCACTTCACCCTACTTGCCTCGGGGAGAATGTCCCTGTACTTACTGTAAGTCGCTCTGGATAAGAGCATCTGCTAAATGACTAAATGTAAATGTTTAGTGTCTTTCTGTCTGCGGAGGCGAGACACGGCACTCTGCTTCCACTCCTGTCTGAGCGGATTCATCCGTAGTGCCGGCGTTGAAGCATTTGGGGTGTTTCGGCTCCTAAGGGCGGGTAAAGATGTGAAGCAGTAACCTTGTTAGAGAAACACCGGTGTCTCTTCAATTATTCGTTGTTGCTTTTCCTACTGCAGCATTACAATGACCAGACGTGTAATCGTTTGTGGTGTTTCATGTGTGGTGTTTCATGTTTGTCTCGCAGGAGTAGAACGACCAGACGTGTCATCGTTTGTGGTGTTTCATGTGTGGTGTTTCATGTGTGGTGTTTCATGTTTGTCTCGCAGGACTACAACGACCAGATCCGCCAGGAGCAGCTGAGAGAACTGTCCTACCTGAACGGGTCAGATGACACCAGCAGAGTGCGGACCGTACGGGGGAGGGGCCTGAGGATGGCTACCACGGCAACCCCCAGGTACGCCTTGACACCCTGTTAAAACACTGGCTTGTAACCGCAGCTCATCAACTGATTGTAACTTCAACACAGTTCCAAGGATGTTTTGTATATTTTGAATAATTTGCTTTGAGATTGAAGTTATTTGAGTTACATAGCTGTTTGCTGTGTATAACTGTCACAATACTTTCACACAGTTTTGTACAAATATGTTTTTTTTAACCAAACAGAATTACAGTAAGAAGCATGTATTCACCAATTGTCAAAAAGCCTAAGTGACCTGAGTAATCATTTTTGTTATTTATTTATTCTTTGTAAAGCTTAAAGAGTAAACTTGTGTGGTAGAACATGTTTCCTGATGGCGTAACCCATCAAGGAAAAGGCCTCTACAGTATGAACGGGCTCTCCTTTGAGGGTACTCGTGTGTTTAGGGGTTTAAGCCTCCGGTCTGATTTACCTACGTGCTTCCGAGCCTCTCATTGCTGTTTAATAAACCTTTGGTTTGAAGCGCACACACACACACTAACTTATTCATGTCAGATGTCTATTATTCATTTGTAATCTTATTGCAGACCTGAGTTATATCATATGTTGTCCCTTGCATTCTAGCCAAGTATTCAGACTGACAGTGTTTTACACAGTGTGTTTGCGTGTGTGTACATGCGTGTGTTTGTGCGTGTGCATGCATGTGTGCGTGTGTGTGTGTGTGCATGTGTCTGTGTTGCTTTTATGTGTGTGTGTATGTGCATGCGTCTGTGTTGCTTTTATGTGTGCATGTGTATTTGTGTGTGTGTGCATGTGTGCATGTGTCTGTGTTGCTTTTATGTGTGTGTGTGTTTGCTGACAGCTTGGCTCAACCGGCGGTGCTACAGAAGTTAAATTTAGCTCCAGGATGTGTCACTTCCAATTCCCCCACACCCCCCCCCCCCCCCACCACCACTACTCCTGCCTACTTTCTTACTCCTTATGCAGCTCTGATAAGTGATTACTGTAATTCTCCATGACAAATATGCCCGGGTGATGTGGCTGTAACTCTGAGTCTTTCTACTGTTTGGATCAGAATGGAGCGCCAGCTCTAGTGAAAGACCTGGCAGATCGTCCTGTGGATCTGTCCACTTTCTCCTTTATCTTTCCAGTGTGAAACTGTCTGGAAGCATTCCAGTTTTATACCCCCGGACCTCCCCCCAGGGCTTCCTGCTCAACCCTGGGTACTAAAACCTCTGAGTGAAACAGCCTCCCTGCCCTGCTCCTGACTGCTGTTCCCTCCAGGACCCCTCCTGCCCTGCCCTGCCTGCTGTTCCCTCCAGGATCCCCCCTACCCTGCCCTGCTACTGCCTGCTGTTCCCTCCAGGATCCCCCCTACCCTGCCCTACTCCTGACTGCTGTTCCTTCCAGGATCCCCCCTCCCTGCCCTGCCTGATCTGAGGCTGTAGCAGCCAGGGGGCTGCTCTGCTAAACAGCAGGTGCCCCCGCCTGGGAGAGTCAGCCAGGCTGAAATCAAATAACTGGAAATATCCAAAGTTTGATTCAGTGTAATGCTATCAGTTAGCAGGCCCTTTCATCCAACCCGACGTGCAGAGAGGGATTTGAACCTGTGTTTTCTTGATTGCCATTCACATACTCTACGTAGCTAGCTGTTCCTGTCCCCTTACCTCCAGTTACCATCTTTGGTTTGGTTCCATCGGTGTTAGAATGGCACCAGGTGATTGAAATCAAGCGCACCCATGGAGCCATGGACCAATACCCATGCCATCTGGCCAATCACCTCACTGCTAATGTTGACTCATCAGTTAGAATGTAAGCTCTTTAAAAAGACCACAGGTGAGAGGAAAAGGGAGGGGAAGAGTGAGAGGTAGAGGGAGGAGGAGGGTGAGAGGGGAAGTTAGAGGGATGGAGAGAGTGAGAGGTAGAGGGAGAGAGAGGGGGAGGTAGAGGGAGGGAGAGAGTGAGAGGTAGAGTGTCAGAGATATTAATATATCAAGCATTGCACAGTCAGTCGGTGAACAAGTTAAGAAAGCTTTATTGCTTGCGGCCGGCCCACAAGGAGACAAAAGATCACACGCCATTGTGCTACAAAGTTTGTCTGCTAGCATGTTGTGCTAGCTACCTATTTTAACAGACCCGCTCTTGACAGTCATTGGTTAAAACAATGCAATGCGTCCCAGGGCTCTTCTTTCATTGGCTCCCTTGCACCTTGTGTGCGTCCCTTGCAATGGACATTTACAACATCAACCCTACCCCCACTAGGTGACAAGCAAATGGTCACAAGACCTCAGTCTTCCTTCTAGCTCTGTCAAACAGTATCTCCTTTAAATAAACAAACAAACCCCCCCACTTCTTAGTCCTCAGTCCCAAGATAATGGTCTTGTATGTTTACCCAGAGTTCAGATTTGGGGGTAGGCCTCCTCGCACACAAAGCTAAACACAGTATCATTTTACACAGAATAAAAGTGTTACAGCTTCAATTTTTCCAACAGAGAGTGAGAGGGGGAGAGTGAGAGGGGGAGGTACAGGGAGGGGGAGAGGGGGAGAGTGAGAGGGGGATGTAGAGTGAGAGGGGGAGGTACAGGGAGGGGGAGAGGGGGAGAGTGAGAGGGGGATGTAGAGTGAGAGGGGGAGGTACAGGGAGGGGGAGAGTGGGAGGGGGAGAGTGAGAGGGGGAGGTACAGGGAGGGGGAGAGGGGGAGGTACAGGGAGGGGGAGAGTGGGAGGGGGAGAGTGAGAGGGGGATGTAGAGGGAGAGTGAGAGGGGGAGGTACAGGGAGGGGGAGAGTGGGAGGGGGAGAGTGAGAGGGGGAGGTACAGGGAGGGGGGGGAGGGAGAGGGAGAGGTATAGGGAGGGGGGGGTTGAATGAGAGGTTCAGTGCACTGTGCGTGTGTGGTTTTGTCTTTTGATTAAAAAAAAGTGGTAGCAATAACAAATAGCTGTAAAAGTTATGTTACACAGAATATACATTTCTGCTATCTCCTGGATATGAATTTGATATTCAAACAGTAGTAATTTTAAGAGAAGAAAATAATAATTCAATGAACCTCACTCCTGTTTCCTGTTTCCCCAGAGGGCGTGGCGGTGCGGCCCCTCCCCCTCCCCCCGGGCGGGGGACGGTGGTGCCCCGAGGGAGCGGAGTCACGCGGAGCGCCCTCCCCTCAGCCTCCCTCTCCAGGGGGGTCCCAGCCCCCCGGGCCCGCGCCACCCCAGGGAACCCTGGCTACCGGCCCTCGCTGCTGCCCCTCACACACGACGCCTACGAAGACTATGTGAGTCTTAACACCGTCACCTGGATCTCTCCGGCTCCCTCTTCGTGCCGTGCTGCGCCCTGTGTCGATGCTGTAGCTCAGAGCTAGAGCAGTTGGCTGCAGGTCAAGAGGTTACCGGTTCAAATCCTTCCCTGTACCATCGTTGTGGATGAAAGTGTGTGCTGAATGGATGTGTGATGGGAACGGGTCTCCTTGTTCATGCTGCGGCAGCCTTTGTGTGGTGTCCTCCATGATGGTAGGGTTGTGTGTTGTCCTCCATGATGGTAGGGTTGTGTTGATTGGTTGATTGGTTGTGGTTTTGACTGTGGGTAGGGACCACAGAAACTGATGGGTTCGACTGGACCCATTGATTGAAATAGTTTTTGGTTCTTTTGTCTGATAATCTCCCAGCACTCAAGATTGTTCTTGTTTCTGTATGTAAACACTTTTTTAATGAAGTACTGTCAATAGGATGTTCAAACGTGTGCTTGGCGTGTCAACAGGATATTCAGACGTGTGCTTGGCGTGTCAACAGGATGTTTAGACGTGTGCTTGGCGTGTCAACAGGATGTTCAGACGTGTGCTTGGCGTGTCAACAGAATGTTCAGACGTGTGCTTGGCGTGTCAACAGAATGTTCAGACGTGTGCTTGGCGTGTCAACAGGATGTTCAGACGTGTGCTTGGCGTGTCAACAGGATGTTCAGACGTGTGCTTGGCGTGTCAACAGGATGTTCAGACGTGTGCTTGGCATGTCAACAGGATGTTTAGACGTGTGCTTGGCATGTCAACAGGATGTTTAGACGTGTGCTTGGCGTGTCAACAGGATGTTCAGACGTGTGCTTGGCGTGTCAACAGGATGTTTAGACGTGTGCTTGGCAGTGTCAACAGGATGTTTAGACGTGTGCTTGGCGTGTCAACAGGATGTTTAGACGTGTGCTTGGCGTGTCATTTCTGCAAGTCTATGTCGTGTCTGTGTTGTGTCATCCACAGCTGACTCCGGTTTAAGAGCAAAACCTGACTTGTACCAAACAACCACACAGGAACATGGGTCAGTTTGCTGTTTAGCGGTGGAGGGAACCAGAGAGTAGTTGACGAAAGGGAAGTAAACCTCCTTTAACATGACCCTCAACACAGGGCTCCATTTGGACTGGCCTGACCACAATCTGCAACTCTATGAACACTTTATTCAATTATATGAAACCTTAACCCTTGCGCTACCTTCGGGTCACATGACCCAAAGGTTCATAACGAACCATCGTTGTGTTTACCCAATTTTACCCAATACAAAAACAAATACAAATAATTTTCTTTTAACCTTCGCAATGTGTCTGAGACAGCCAAACGGTTAAAAGAAAATGCTTCACTTTGTTTTTGTATGCGGTAAAGTTGTCGCAATACGATGGTGGGTCACAATGAATGATGGGTCAGAATGACCCGAAGATAACACAAGAGTTAAGGAAGAAATGTGGCTTCACAATAAAAGAGAAATATATAAAATATATATAAAAGGTTACTAAAAGATGACCCAGACATCCTGATGCTCAGCACTCAGAATAGTGTATAAACAGTTCAGTTCCTTCAGCTTTCAAGGTCAAACAGAACAAGCTAAAAAGGCCAATATCAACTGGAGTTTTGTCCAGTCGTGATGGAAAAAAGCAACACCATTTCCTCCGAGATCTTTTTCTCGCTGTGCCAGAGCTCCCGTGTGTGCTGGCAGCTGCAGATTGGCTTGTCTGCATGGGGAAACGCACAGTCTCATTACTGAGCCGAATTGAGTTCTGATGTAGAGTGTGTTTCTGGAAAGAGAGTCAGAAAGCTGGGCATTTTTCTCCCAGTAATTGTGGGAGAGGGCGGGAGGAGAGGTGGGAGACAGGAGGCAGATACCAGGGGATTATGGAATGAAGAGTTTGTCCTCAACATATCTCTTTGCTGCTATTTTTTCTCCCAGCGAATCTCACCTTGCTACATCCTCTACTCCGGCACTCAATTTTCTTTTGAGTGTTCTTCTCCGAGCTGAAGCAGACCTCTCGATGTTGTGGGTCAGGGTGTTCTTTCACCACCACCTCGCCTGGGAGGCTGCAGTACTTCTCCCCCTTCTCCACCCTTTTGTCTCCACCTTCCTTCTCCCTCCTCCTTCTCTCTCCAGCTCCCACTCTCGTTCTCCTTCTCCCTCCTCCTTCTCTCTCCAGCTCCCACTCTCGTTCTCCTTCTCCCTCCTTCCCTCTCTTTCTCTCTCCATCTCCCTCTTTCTTTCTCCCTCCTCTCCTTCCTTGTCCCTCCTCACACCTCCTCCCCCTCCTCTCCTCTCCTCCCCTCCCTCCCCCTTCCTCTCCCAGGATTCCTGGTTAGAGTCCCAGGAGACGGAGCTGGGTAAATCAGCCGTGCCGAGTGCTGTTCTGTTTCTGTTTTCCTCAGGATTTGTCTCCTAAGAAATTGGCCCCAGAGCTGAATATGCATGACACGCGCGCCGCGCAGGCCTCCGCTGTTGCCGTGTTGAGGTGGGGTGTCTCCAGAGGCCTGTGGTGATTAATAGGCTCTGTCTAGCTGTCAGTCTCATGCACTCTACTGATACTGTGACAATGACCATTATTGCACGTGTTAGAGGATACTATTGATTAAGAGCTGCAGTGCATAGCAAGAGAAACAGAGAGACCGAGAAGAAAAGAAAAGAAAAGAAAGAGAGGGAGAAAGAGAGAGAGAGATAGGATACAGAAGATGGATACAGGGGAGGTAAGGAGGGCTGAGTAAAGACTAAATAGAAAGAGGGAGGAGGAGAGAACAATTAAGAGAGAGAGAAAAAGTCCTCCTGATTTATTACGACCAATAATGAGATATTGACAGTAATTGACAGTAAGAGCCATGGTCCTGTAGCAGAACTCAGCGGAAAAGTCTGGAAGGGCCTCTGATCTACATTTGAATGGGTCTCTATAGCCTTCATTGTCTCAGTGTTGAGCTAGCTTACAGTGTGGCGGAGCGTGAATAAATATTGTGTTGGAGGGTTTTATCCCTTTCTTTTGTTTAAAGGAATCAACTTGTTGAAATCCAGTTAATCGGGGCTCGGCTGTGGATGAACTAAATCAAAGCAGGATTGTGCTAAAGGGGTTTCATTGTATAAAACTAATGTTTTTTCATTGTACAGTACCAAGCAGCCAGCTCAAACCACGCCACCTCAGAATTGGAAATGTGATGGTTTCCATTCTGATTTAATACTCACTGTTATTCCTCAAAATAAAACGATACCAAGCAGTAATAAATTGCCCTTGTTTCCATATCATGTTGTTAGGTGCCTGAGTACGATGTCATTTACGCTATATATAAACAGAATGGATGTGTATTGTGGTGTACTGTACATGTGGCTGGAAGCTAAATCTCTCACAAAGGAACCGTGGCTGAGATCCCAGCCTTGACGGGCGACCACAAATCACACAAACCTCTCCAGCAGGAGAATGACAAAAAACGTGTATTGAATTCCCCAGTGTTAAACCTGAGCAGCCCCTCTGAGGCAGGCCAGCGGAGGATATAATGTGATTAAACACAAGAGCCTGGGCGGACTTTCTAGAGAAAAATAGATTTCCCCTTGAGCAGTAGATATAGCACAAGGTCACCGTCAAAATAGAACATCATCTTCCACGCTCTACACTTGATATGTTTCCTCTATATCAACGATATGTGCGAAGAGTCATAGTTCAGCTGACGTGTTCCTCAAACCTGATGCCTCCTTTCTCGATGTCCCGTTGTTTAGCTGCTTGAGTAGCGCGGCTGTAGCGCGCTGTGCAGCTCTCAGCTACAGTCTCTGTAACAAATCTAGCATTCTAGGAAACAGTGTGAGACAGGAAGAGAGCTGTTCCTGGTGTCCCTTTAAGGATGGCGTGCGCATCGGCTGTAATTGCTTTTTAACAATAGGCTTGGTTACACTGCTGAGTTCACATTTGTGAGGTGAACTAATTATGGAAATGGCATTCTCCAAGCAGAACTCCCCTGTTTAATAAAACAGATGTATGACACACCTCGACTAGATTGTCTAATAGAAGCAGACAGAACGCCCTAACCCCCTCGACTCTGTTGTAATTCCACGGATCTCCAACGGCCTGTGTTGAAAGTGTTTCCAAGTTTCAAAAGAAAGAACAAGTAGCTAGCATGAAAACATTATAAGAAAGAAAGAAAAGCGGGACTATTCTGAATTGACTGTGAGACGGTTGCGATGGGAACCCAGTTGGGTTTGCGCACTCAAACGCCTCTGAGGAAACCTCTCTGGGGACGTGGAGAATCCGCTGTTTACATGGCGTGTACATACGAGTTATGTCGTGGAGACAGGCACTGGGACATTTCTGTAGTTAGTTTCTGTGCTGGGAGCGCCAGGCATCGTCACAGTAGAACGTTCTTCAGAATCTGCTTGTCTTTTTCCATTAGAACTGAATGAATGAGGAAATATTTTATCGCCGTACAATTGTTTCATTGGAGTTGCACAAGATATTATCGGGTTGTTATGAATATTTCTGGTTTTAGACTGAAGTACAGCAGTCTAGGGGAGACCAGTCTCTCTCATAGACAGTCTATACATTTACATTTAGTCATTTAGCAGACGCTCTTATCCAGAGCGACTTACAGTAATTACAGGGACATTCCCCCGAGGCAAGTAGGGTGAAGTGCCTTGCCCAAGGACACACCGTCATTTTGCACGGCCGGAAATCAAACCAGCAACCTTCTGATTACTAGCCCGATTCCCTAACCACTCAGCCACCTGACTGTCTATGAGAGACACTGGTCTATATACTGTCTATGACCAGTCTCTCTCATAGACAGTATATAGACCAGTCTCTCTCATAGACAGTCTATAGACTAAACTCTCATATACAGTCTATAGACCAGTCTCTCTCATAGACAGTCTATAAACCAGTCTTTTTCTCCATAGGTGTTTTCACCACCAGTTAAACGATATCCATACAGGATGGACAATATCGTTTAATTCTATTCTCTGAAAAACAGCTCCAAATGAAAACTCCTGTGAACATGTTGGAAACATAGTCCTCCTCAGACATTGAACACTGGAACACTCAGTCTACACTAAACTGCCCTCCTGAAACACTCCCCCTACACTAAACTGCCCTCCTGAAACACTCCGTCTATACTAAACTGCCCTCCTGAAACACTCCCCCTACACTAGACTGCCCACCTAAAACACTCCCCCTACACTAGACTGCCCACCTAAAACACTCCCCCTACACTAAACTGCACTCCTGAAACACTCCCCCTACACTAACCTGCCCTCCTGAAACACTCCGTCTACACTAAACTGCCCTCCTGAAACACTCCGTCTACACTAAACTGCCCTCCTGAAACACTCCGTCTATACTAAACTGCCCTACTGAAACACTCCGTCTACACTAAACTGCCCTCCTGAAACATTCCGTCTACACTAGACTGCCCACCTGAAACACTCCCCCTACACTAGTCTGCCCTACTGGAACACTCCGTCTACACTAAACTGCCCTCCTGAAACACTCCGTCTACACTAAACTGCCCTCCTGAAACACTCCGTCTACACTAAACTGCCCTCCTGAAACACTCCCCCTACACTAGACTGCCCACCTGAAACACTCCCCCTACACTAGACTGCCCTCCTGAAACACTCTGTCTATACTAAACTGCCCTCCTGAAACACTCCCCCTACACTAGACTGCCCTCCTGAAACACTCCCCCTACACTAGACTGCCCTACTGGAACACTCCGTCTACACTAGACTGCCCTCCTGAAACACTCCGTCTATACTAAACTGCCCTACTGGAACACTCCGTCTACACTAAACTGCCCTCCTGAAACACTCCCCCTACACTAGACTGCCCACCTGAAACACTCCCCCTACACTAGACTGCCCACCTGAAACACTCTCCCTACACTAGACTGCCCTCCTGAAACACTCCGTCTACACTAAACTGCCCTCCTGAAACACTCCGTCTACACTAAACTGCCCTCCTGAAACACTCCCCCTACACTAGACTGCCCACCTGAAACACTCCCCCTACACTAGACTGCCCTCCTGAAACACTCCGTCTATACTAAACTGCCCTCCTGAAACACTCCCCCTACACTAGACTGCCCTACTGGAACACTCCGTCTACACTAGACTGCCCTCCTGAAACACTCCGTCTATACTAAACTGCCCTACTGGAACACTCCGTCTACACTAAACTGCCCTCCTGAAACACTCCGTCTACACTAAACTGCCCTCCTGAAACACTCCCCCTACACTAGACTGCCCACCTGGAACACTCCGTCTACACTAAACTGCCCTCCTGAAACACTCCCCCTACACTAGACTGCCCACCTGAAACACTCTCCCTACACTAGACTGCCCTCCTGAAACACTCCGTCTACACTAAACTGCCCTCCTGAAACACTCCGTCTACACTAAACTGCCCTCCTGAAACACTCCCCCTACACTAGACTGCCCACCTGAAACACTCCCCCTACACTAGACTGCCCTCCTGAAACACTCCGTCTATACTAAACTGCCCTCCTGAAACACTCCCCCTACACTAGACTGCCCTACTGGAACACTCCGTCTACACTAGACTGCCCTCCTGAAACACTCCGTCTATACTAAACTGCCCTACTGGAACACTCCGTCTACACTAAACTGCCCTCCTGAAACACTCCGTCTACACTAAACTGCCCTCCTGAAACACTCCCCCTACACTAGACTGCCCACCTGAAACACTCTCCCTACACTAGACTGCCCTCCTGAAACACTCCGTCTATACTAAACTGCCCTCCTGAAACACTCCCCCTACACTAGACTGCCCACCTAAAACACTGCCCCTACACTAAACTGCCCTCCTGAAACACTCCGTCTACACTAAATTACCCTCCTGAAACACTCCGTCTACACTAAACTGCCCACCTGAAACACTCCCCCTACACTAGACTGCCCTCCTGAAACACTCCGTCTATACTAAACTGCCCTCCTGAAACACTCCCCCTACACTAGACTGCCCTACTGGAACACTCCGTCTACACTAGACTGCCCTCCTGAAACACTCCGTCTATACTAAACTGCCCTACTGGAACACTCCGTCTACACTAAACTGCCCTCCTGAAACACTCCCCCTACACTAAACTGCCCTCCTGAAACACTCCCCCTACACTAGACTGCCCACCTGAAACACTCTCCCTACACTAGACTGCCCTCCTGAAACACTCCGTCTATACTAAACTGCCCTCCTGAAACACTCCCCCTACACTAGACTGCCCACCTAAAACACTGCCCCTACACTAAACTGCCCTCCTGAAACACTCCGTCTACACTAAATTACCCTCCTGAAACACTCCGTCTACACTAAACTGCCCTCCTGAAACACTCCGTCTACACTAAACTGCCCTCCTGAAACACTCCCCCTACACTAGACTGCCCACCTGAAACACTCCCCCTACACTAGACTGCCCTCCTGAAACACTCCGTCTATACTAAACTGCCCTCCTGAAACACTCCCCCTACACTAGACTGCCCTCCTGAAACACTCCCCTACACTAGACTGCCCTACTGGAACACTCCGTCTACACTAGACTGCCCTCCTGAAACACTCCGTCTATACTAAACTGCCCTACTGGAACACTCCGTCTACACTAAACTGCCCTCCTGAAACACTCCCCCTACACTAGACTGCCCACCTGAAACACTCCCCCTACACTAGACTGCCCACCTGAAACACTCTCCCTACACTAGACTGCCCTCCTGAAACACTCCGTCTACACTAAACTGCCCTCCTGAAACACTCCGTCTACACTAAACTGCCCTCCTGAAACACTCCCCCTACACTAGACTGCCCACCTGAAACACTCCCCCTACACTAGACTGCCCACCTGAAACACTCTCCCTACACTAGACTGCCCTCCTGAAACACTCCGTCTACACTAAACTGCCCTCCTGAAACACTCCGTCTACACTAAACTGCCCTCCTGAAACACTCCCCCTACACTAGACTGCCCACCTGAAACACTCCCCCTACACTAGACTGCCCTCCTGAAACACTCCGTCTATACTAAACTGCCCTCCTGAAACACTCCCCCTACACTAGACTGCCCTACTGGAACACTCCGTCTACACTAGACTGCCCTCCTGAAACACTCCGTCTATACTAAACTGCCCTACTGGAACACTCCGTCTACACTAAACTGCCCTCCTGAAACACTCCGTCTACACTAAACTGCCCTCCTGAAACACTCCCCCTACACTAGACTGCCCACCTGGAAACACTCCGTCTACACTAAACTGCCCTCCTGAAACACTCCCCCTACACTAGACTGCCCACCTGAAACACTCTCCCTACACTAGACTGCCCTCCTGAAACACTCCGTCTACACTAAACTGCCCTCCTGAAACACTCCGTCTACACTAAA
Organism: Thaleichthys pacificus; assembly: GCA_023658055.1. Taxonomy (NCBI): domain Eukaryota; kingdom Metazoa; phylum Chordata; class Actinopteri; order Osmeriformes; family Osmeridae; genus Thaleichthys; species Thaleichthys pacificus. Next base: position 17,807,013 of record CM042857.1, on the reverse strand, counting down.
CTGCCCTCCTGAAACACTCCCCCTACACTAGACTGCCCACCTGAAACACTCCCCCTACACTAGACTGCCCTCCTGAAACACTCCGTCTATACTAAACTGCCCTCCTGAAACACTCCCCCTACACTAGACTGCCCTACTGGAACACTCCGTCTACACTAGACTGCCCTCCTGAAACACTCCGTCTATACTAAACTGCCCTACTGGAACACTCCGTCTACACTAAACTGCCCTCCTGAAACACTCCGTCTACACTAAACTGCCCTCCTGAAACACTCCCCCTACACTAGACTGCCCACCTGAAACACTCTCCCTACACTAGACTGCCCTCCTGAAACACTCCGTCTATACTAAACTGCCCTCCTGAAACACTCCCCCTACACTAGACTGCCCACCTAAAACACTGCCCCTACACTAAACTGCCCTCCTGAAACACTCCGTCTACACTAAATTACCCTCCTGAAACACTCCGTCTACACTAAACTGCCCACCTGAAACACTCCCCCTACACTAGACTGCCCTCCTGAAACACTCCGTCTATACTAAACTGCCCTCCTGAAACACTCCCCCTACACTAGACTGCCCTACTGGAACACTCCGTCTACACTAGACTGCCCTCCTGAAACACTCCGTCTATACTAAACTGCCCTACTGGAACACTCCGTCTACACTAAACTGCCCTCCTGAAACACTCCCCCTACACTAAACTGCCCTCCTGAAACACTCCCCCTACACTAGACTGCCCACCTGAAACACTCTCCCTACACTAGACTGCCCTCCTGAAACACTCCGTCTATACTAAACTGCCCTCCTGAAACACTCCCCCTACACTAGACTGCCCACCTAAAACACTGCCCCTACACTAAACTGCCCTCCTGAAACACTCCGTCTACACTAAATTACCCTCCTGAAACACTCCGTCTACACTAAACTGCCCTCCTGAAACACTCCGTCTACACTAAACTGCCCTCCTGAAACACTCCCCCTACACTAGACTGCCCACCTGAAACACTCCCCTACACTAGACTGCCCTCCTGAAACACTCCGTCTACACTAAACTGCCCTCCTGAAACACTCCCCCTACACTAGACTGCCCTCCTGAAACACTCCCCCTACACTAGACTGCCCTACTGAAACACTCCGTCTACACTAGACTGCCCTCCTGAAACACTCCGTCTATACTAAACTGCCCTACTGGAAACACTCCGTCTACACTAAACTGCCCTCCTGAAACACTCCCCCTACACTAGACTGCCCACCTGAAACACTCCCCCTACACTAGACTGCCCACCTGAAACACTCTCCCTACACTAGACTGCCCTCCTGAAACACTCCGTCTACACTAAACTGCCCTCCTGAAACACTCCGTCTACACTAAACTGCCCTCCTGAAACACTCCGTCTACACTAGACTGCCCACCTGAAACACTCCCCCTACACTAGACTGCCCTCCTGAAACACTCCGTCTATACTAAACTGCCCTCCTGAAACACTCCCCCTACACTAGACTGCCCTACTGGAACACTCCGTCTACACTAGACTGCCCTCCTGAAACACTCCGTCTATACTAAACTGCCCTACTGGAACACTCCGTCTACACTAAACTGCCCTCCTGAAACACTCCGTCTACACTAAACTGCCCTCCTGAAACACTCCCCCTACACTAGACTGCCCACCTGAAACACTCCGTCTACACTAAACTGCCCTCCTGAAACACTCCCCCTACACTAGACTGCCCACCTGAAACACTCTCCCTACACTAGACTGCCCTCCTGAAACACTCCGTCTACACTAAACTGCCCTCCTGAAACACTCCGTCTACACTAAACTGCCCTCCTGAAACACTCCCCCTACACTAGACTGCCCACCTGAAACACTCCCCCTACACTAGACTGCCCTCCTGAAACACTCCGTCTATACTAAACTGCCCTCCTGAAACACTCCCCCTACACTAGACTGCCCTACTGGAACACTCCGTCTACACTAGACTGCCCTCCTGAAACACTCCGTCTATACTAAACTGCCCTACTGGAACACTCCGTCTACACTAAACTGCCCTCCTGAAACACTCCGTCTACACTAAACTGCCCTCCTGAAACACTCCCCCTACACTAGACTGCCCACCTGGAACACTCCGTCTACACTAAACTGCCCTCCTGAAACACTCCCCCTACACTAGACTGCCCACCTGAAACACTCTCCCTACACTAGACTGCCCTCCTGAAACACTCCGTCTACACTAAACTGCCCTCCTGAAACACTCCGTCTACACTAAACTGCCCTCCTGAAACACTCCCCCTACACTAGACTGCCCACCTGAAACACTCCCCCTACACTAGACTGCCCTCCTGAAACACTCCGTCTATACTAAACTGCCCTCCTGAAACACTCCCCCTACACTAGACTGCCCTACTGGAACACTCCGTCTACACTAGACTGCCCTCCTGAAACACTCCGTCTATACTAAACTGCCCTACTGGAACACTCCGTCTACACTAAACTGCCCTCCTGAAACACTCCGTCTACACTAAACTGCCCTCCTGAAACACTCCCCCTACACTAGACTGCCCACTTGAAACACTCTCCCTACACTAGACTGCCCTCCTGAAACACTCCGTCTATACTAAACTGCCCTCCTGAAACACTCCCCCTACACTAGACTGCCCACCTAAAACACTGCCCCTACACTAAACTGCCCTCCTGAAACACTCCGTCTACACTAAATTACCCTCCTGAAACACTCCGTCTACACTAAACTGCCCACCTGAAACACTCCCCCTACACTAGACTGCCCTCCTGAAACACTCCGTCTATACTAAACTGCCCTCCTGAAACACTCCCCCTACACTAGACTGCCCTACTGGAACACTCCGTCTACACTAGACTGCCCTCCTGAAACACTCCGTCTATACTAAACTGCCCTACTGGAACACTCCGTCTACACTAAACTGCCCTCCTGAAACACTCCCCCTACACTAAACTGCCCTCCTGAAACACTCCCCCTACACTAGACTGCCCACCTGAAACACTCTCCCTACACTAGACTGCCCTCCTGAAACACTCCGTCTACACTAAACTGCCCTCCTGAAACACTCCGTCTACACTAAACTGCCTTCCTGAAACACTCCCCCTACACTAGACTGCCCACCTGAAACACTCCCCCTACACTAGACTGCCCTCCTGAAACACTCCGTCTATACTAAACTGCCCTCCTGAAACACTCCCCCTACACTAGACTGCCCTACTGGAACACTCCGTCTACACTAGACTGCCCTCCTGAAACACTCCGTCTATACTAAACTGCCCTACTGGAACACTCCGTCTACACTAAACTGCCCTCCTGAAACACTCCGTCTACACTAAACTGCCCTCCTGAAACACTCCCCCTACACTAGACTGCCCACCTGAAACACTCTCCCTACACTAGACTGCCCTCCTGAAACACTCCGTCTATACTAAACTGCCCTCCTGAAACACTCCCCCTACACTAGACTGCCCACCTAAAACACTGCCCCTACACTAAACTGCCCTCCTGAAACACTCCGTCTACACTAAATTACCCTCCTGAAACACTCCGTCTACACTAAACTGCCCTCCTGAAACACTCCGCCTACATTAAACTGCCGTCCTGAAACACTCCGTCTACACTAAACTGCCCTTCTGAAACACTCCGTCTACACTAAACTGCCCTCCTGAAACACTCCGCCTACACTAAACTGCCCTCCTGAAACACTCCGTCTACACTAAACTGCCCTTCTGAAACACTCTGTCTACACTAAACTGTCCTCCTGAAACACTCCGTCTACACTAAACTGCCCTCCTGAAACACTCTGTCTACACTAAACTGTCCTCCTGAAACACTCCGTCTACACTAAACTGCCCTCCTGAAACACTGGCACAAGGACATGAGCCACAAAAGCAGTGTTCCTGTGTGTGGCTCTGGCAGGAGAGGCGTTCGGGAGAACCCAAAGTGTGGTGCTTTTCTCCCGGGGCCTGGTGCATGCAGCTAAGACAAAGAGGTTCCTGATCAGAGTCTCTCTGCGTCTCAGGTGTTCTCAAGCCAGAGGAAGATCAGTCACTGTCGCAGGACATTCCTGCTGTCAGTTGATAATGAGTGTCAGCACCGAGGGCCTAGAGGCTCAGCCTGGTCGTAATTACACCGACCCAAGACTCCACAGCCCTCGAGAGTTAACACTTGATTTATTCCCTCCCCGGCTTGTTCAATAGAACTGCTGTTAATTGGTTTTCTAAACGAGTGGCGATATATAAGTATCAGGCTTCATTAAGCGGACGCTCAACCAGCCTCCCCCGGACTTGCCCAACCTCCACCAGCCTTCAGGGCCTCTATAGCCTGCATTCCGGCCTTTACTTGCCTCTATGGCCTCCTCCAACCTCCACCAGCCTCCTTGGTGTCCGCCAGCCTCCCCAGCCTCCCCTAGCCACCCCACCCTCCATCCTTCCACAGGCCCACCCAGCCTACCCCAGCCCCCCCAGCCTTCTTTAGCCCTCCCCAGCTTCCTCCAGCCTCCGTGGCCGCTATGGTTGGTGAGGGTGCGTGAAAGGTCAGGGAGCTGAGATGTGAGGTTGCTGTTAACAAATTTGCACCCTCTGTAATGATAAGAGGTATTGCCACAGCGGTCAGTCTGCAGAGACAGAGCAGGACACCATCCCTGCTCTACTGCCCAGACCCTGGTTTCGGGGTGAGGAGGAGGCGGTGGGGGAAGGGGTGGGGGAGGGCAGGTTGGGCGAACTTGCCTGGTGCCGTTTTATTTATCGCCCACTTTCTTTCAAAGCCATAACAACCGAAAAAAGCGTTATAAAACTGTGCTGAAACACTCCTGGTGTTTCACTAAGTTAATGGGAGCACAGTTGAGCAAGAACTGCAGGGGGCTCATTTCCCTCCGTGTTTCGACGTGATAATAGCATTGAAAGGAACAAGTCATACAGTACGCACTCATCCAAACGACTGCACACTGACACCATCCTCTCAGGCCCTATCTGGCGGCTTCATTCATCAGCTCTGAGGCGAATTGAGGCGTTTATCCAGACGGGAAGTTTAACAAAACGGCCAATTAGAGAGATAGGAGGGCTTCTGACCCTTCCTGCTATGGGGAGAAGACCGTGAGAGAAAGAAAGTGGCATTAGATCCCCTGAACAACGTAATCCCTGACATAATCCTTAACTTTAATTTAGTCAAATCCATGTTCATACATATAAATCCACACGAGTGCCCCTAGCAGAATTTTAATCTGCAATAGCCAACAAAATCAAATAAATATTCTGATCGGTATGTTTTTTTTATCTTGTTTTTTTCCCGGCAGCATATTATATTTTATGATTTTTATGAGAGGGAGTGTACGGTTATTAAACAGCCTGGAGCCTGGAGAAACCCCATGAACAAAGTTATTGCACTTTCATTACAAGTGACCAGAGATAAAACATTTGAAGTTCTGTTGTGTTTCAGCTTTCAGGAGACTGCATCCACGGAAAGCACATTTAAGCACCTTGACCGAAAGGCATTTTTTCACAACACTTTCCCATCAAAACAAACTTCTGCACTAACCAACATGGAACTAATATGAATATATTTTTAGGTTAGTGTTCGGATTATCTAGTAGGTTTTGAACATGTGTACAATAACTTTTTCTTTGATGGTATAAGTAATGAAAGCAAAAGTGAGTTTAGTATTGTGGTGATGAGATGATGACAGGTGATGTCCCACATCCCTGCACCGCACACGCTGACGTTTCATCTCACATGAACACCAAACTACTTTTTTGAGGAAAAACAGTGTCTCTGGAAAGTCAGTTAAATCAACTGATTGAATGTTTTTAATAGTAAGATCTGAGGCTTAGATCTGAGATGACAGGAACCCCATGAGAGAACCAGGATTAGACCAGGGGAAGATTATGATGATGACTGACAGGAAGCAACACTTTGAACACCACCAAAACGCTTTAACTAAGTCAGATCTGCCGATTAGAGAGAGCCTTCACCCAGGGAAGCTGTGGCACAGGAAATGGAGCCAGAAATAAAGATGGCTGCTCCAGTCTGAGATTAGTGTCAAACGACTTCCGGTGCAGAACTGGGAGGACAGCTCTGTTGTAGCGTAGAGTCCGTTTATTACCGACAAACAGCCAGCACTTCATATACAGATGTGGTCACATTTGCTGGTAGCCTTTCATCTCTTTGAAAAAATGCTTATTTCCTCCTGAAAATCAATGCCATTAAAGCCTATTGCATGATGTATACTTGCATGCCTCTGGTATGTCATAGAATAAAGCAAAGCTGTGAAAAGAGATGAAGCATTTTCATTCTGCAAAGAGTGTCTACAATGATGACCTCAGATTGAACTGAAGGATAGTGTGAATGCTAGGAAACGAACCAGGGATAACTGGCAAAGAGATACAAGCTGAACTCCGAGGGGAAGGTATACGTCAGTTTGTGATCGCACCATCAATCGCTTTTTGAGCGAGAGTGGTCTCCGTGGAAGAACACCAGGCGGTCTCCACTTCTGACAGACAAACATTAAAAAGCCACACTGGAATTTGCTAAAATGCTAGAATGACACAATCCTTCTGGGAGACCAAACTGGAGTCATAGCAGTTCTGTTCACAGATGAATCCTTCCAGTGTCAGAAAGCTGTGTCTCAGTCGCAGGTCACGGATCCTACAACAGGATTCTGACCCCAAACACACGGCTAAAAGCACCCAAGAAGTGATAAGAACAAAACATAGGAGCGTTCTGCAGTGGCCTTGTATGAGTCCTGATCTGAACCCTAAAGTGGCCTTGTATGAGTCCTGATCTGAACCCTAACCAACATCCATGGAAGGAGCTGAAAGTTGCAGTCTGGAGGAGGCACTCATCAAACCTGAGCCAGCTGGAGCAGTGTGCTCAGGAGGCGTGGGCCAGACTATCTGTTAACAGGTGCACGAGTCTCACTGAGCGCTACAGAAAACATTTGATTGCAGTAGTTGCCTCTAAAGACTGTGCAACTAATTATTAGGTTGAGAGTCCCATCATTTTTGTCAATACCATTTAAAATGCTGGAAAACAAAAGCAAAAGCAAAGTCTGATTTCTATTAAATATGGAATCAATAATGGTGGATGCCAATTGCTTTTGTCAGTTATTACAATGGCAATTGCAAGGATCAAGGATCGCTACATGACATGACACATAGTATTTTCATACAATGTGTTGGCACGTGCTGTATGTTTACAATACATTTCAGAGGGATTCAACTGCAGTTTTAAGGGATTCTACTTCTAAATACATTCTCTCAAGGAACAATTGTTGATACTTATTGCCCAAGACGTTTTACAAATAGTAATTACTATACGACCGGGTAGTGTACTGGTGTCTGCAGGGTTTAAATAGAGTTACTTTGTTCCTGATGTTAATTATAACTCCAGTCGGCGATCAATGACAGCATCCTGTACACTGCGGCAACATCAAGGTCAATAGGTCAAGGAAGCGTCCAATACACACAGCTCATAGGACAAGCGTTCTGTACAAGCCGGATCGATAGTGTTTGCGGGACTTGATTCAGCTGTGTCGCCTGTTCCACTCAGGGGGCGTGTATGTGTAGATGGGATCCTCTAGCCATGGAATTAAGCATTGATTTTTTAATGTTCCGTCCTTCAGCAATTAGTGTCCCAGCAGACAGGGAGGAGCTATGGGGCAATGCTCGGGTGCTCAGGTAAACACTGTTGGGTTCAAAGCTGTAAGTTTGGCTTGAAAGGTGGATGTGTGTGTGTGGGGGGGGGGGGTATTATAATTAGACATGGGGTTATGGTGCGGGTTATTGCTTGTTTGTCTGAAGTCACTTTGAATGTCTTGGAATTTCATTCCAAGTTTCATGTAGATGCTACTTTGGCACAGAGCCAAAAATGACGTGTCATTTAAAGCAAGTCAGCCTCTCTGAATTCCCCCGGTGACACTGTCACTAACATCAGCGTGTTGTTCTCTCCGCAGGGCTACGACGACGGCTACGACTGGAGAATACGACGACCAGAGTTACGACACCTACGAGGAGAACTACAGCAGCCAGTCCAAGAGGTGGGAGGCTGTGGAGAGAGGGCTCCTTCTGAGGCTGTGGAGAGAGGGCTCCTTCTGAGGCTGTGGAGAGAGGGCTCCTTCTGAGGCTGAGGGGAGGGCTCCTTCTGAGGCTGTGGGAGAGGGCTCCTTCTGAGGCTGTGGGCAGAGGGCTCCTTCTGAGGCTGTGGGCAGAGGGCTCCTTCTGAGGCTGAGGGAGAGGGCTCCTTCTGAGGCTGTGGAGAGGGCTCCTTCTGAGGCTGTGGAGAGAGGGCTCCTTCTGAGGCTGAGGGGAGGGCTCCTTCTGAGGCTGTGGAGAGAGGGCTCCTTCTGAGGCTGTGGAGAGAGGGCTCCTTCTGAGGCTGAGGGGAGGGCTCCTTCTGAGGCTGTGGAGAGAGGGCTCCTTCTGAGGCTGTGGAGAGAGGGCTCCTTCTGAGGCTGTGGAGAGAGGGCTCCTTCTGAGGCTGAGGAGAGAGGGCTCCTTCTGAGGCTGTGGAGAGAGGGCTCCTTCTGAGGCTGAGGAGAGAGGGCTCCTTCTGAGGCTGAGGAGAGGGCTCCTTCTGAGGCTGTGGAGAGAGGGCTCCTTCTGAGGCTGTGGAGAGAGGGCTCCTTCTGAGGCTGAGGGCAGAGGGCTCCTTCTGAGGCTGTGGAGAGAGGGCTCCTTCTGAGGCTGTGGAGAGAGGGCTCCTTCTGAGGCTGAGGAGAGGGCTCCTTCTGAGGCTGTGGAGAGAGGGCTCCTTCTGAGGCTGAGGAGAGGGCTCCTTCTGAGGCTGAGGAGAGGGCTCCTTCTGAGGCTGTGGAGAGAGGGCTCCTTCTGAGGCTGTGGAGAGAGGGCTCCTTCTGAGGCTGTGGGGAGAGGGCTCCTTCTGAGGCTGTGGGCAGAGGGCTCCTTCTGAGGCTGTGGAGAGAGGGCTCCTTCTGAGGCTGTGGGGGGGGGCTCCTTCTGAGGCTGTGGAGAGAGGGCTCCTTCTGAGGCTGAGGGAGAGGGCTCCTTCTGAGGGCACACATGAATGAAAACCAACAACAATGAATGAATGAATGAATAGTCGACACATTCCTTCATCATCCTCTCCTTTGGTGTTCCTTTACTCTCCTTTTTTCCTTTTCTCATCCCTTCTTTTCTCTTCCTTCTCTCCCTTTCCCCTCCCTCCTTTTCTCTTCTGTTCTGTGGTTGGGAGCAGATGTTGTTTGATCAGGGTATTGTTCTAGCCTAGACCTGATACCCTTGTAAATATTTGACTAAACATAATTATCCCATTCATCATCTCTACAGCATTACTGATATTATGGTGAGCCTCTTGTGTGTGTTCCCATGGCAATAGAGCCATCAAACCCAACTACAGCTGAGCTCTCTAACTCACTTACCTCAACCAAAATAATGTGCTGCATGATTTAATAGGGATTTGTGTAATGTACTTTGTGTGTTTTATGAGATTAAGTATTCCAAACAGGTCCTCTTGATTAAGTTGAAATCCATGACGAAGGACAGCCATTCAGTCAAAAGGGGAATTGGACGTTCAATCGTTAAAAAAAGTTTTTGTTTTTCACAGCATTTCAGAGTATTATGAATACGGCCATGGAAGCAATGATGAAACATACAACAGCTATGGTGAGTGTTACCTTTATCACTCCTTATCTGCAAGCCCCACCCCTGCACCACCCCTGCACCACCCTGCACCACCCTGCACCACCCCTGCACCACCCTGCACCACCCTGCACCACCCCTGCACCACCCTGCACCACCCTGCACCACCCATGCACCACCCCTGCACCACCCCTGCACCACCCATGCACCACCCCTGCACCACCCCTGCACCACAATAACACAGGTTTGGAGGCTCATGTTGATCAATGGAGCAAAACCACACAACGACACTCGAGTGTGCTGCATCAGTATTCAGTGAGGTCCAGTATTCATGTGAGCTCAACCCAGACTCTGTCATCCATGGGTCCAACTGTACCTCTCCCTAGACCACCACGGCACAGCTTCCAGCTAGGCTCTGCCTCTGGGCTCAGCTCCCGTACCCCCCCCCCCCCCTCACCAACCCACACTCAGTTGCCAGCAAGCTGGGAGAGACCCTGTGGTTCTGGATCCAGCCGGCCCACACAGACTCAGTCTAGGGGCTTTAGAGCATGGTGCCCACACAGACTCAGTCTAGGGGCTTCAGAGCATGGTGCCCACACAGACTCAGTCTAGGGGCTTCAGAGCATGGTGCCCACACAGACTCAGTCTAGGGGCTTCAGAGCATGGTGCCCACACAGACTCAGTCTAGGGGCTTCAGAGCATGGTGCCCACACAGACTCAGTCTAGGGGCTTTAGAGCATAGTGCCCACACAGCGGCAGCAGTGGCTGGCAGGCCTCAGCCGTGGGGCTGGAGGGGCAGCTGTGTGGATCCTGCAGGGTCTGTGGAGGAGGGAGGGTGTGCCAGCCAGCCAGCGTACTGCCTTCTGCAGCAGGAGCCTGTTGTGGGCGCAGGCTGTGTGACAGGCTGGGAGGCTAAGGCTGGCTGTGTGCCCGATGTCCTGTTCCGAAGCCACCACTCCCAGCGCCGCCTCCCAGCACTCATTCGTTTTCGGCCCCGTGAATCGTTCACGAGAGGGTGGGGGTGGGGCGGTTAGGGGACACAAACCAAAGGGGCCAGTGATTTGATTTTCTGCCCCATAAACACTTAGCGACATTGAGCCGGCAGCACTGGCTGCAGACGGCGAGGTCTCTGCTCTGGATGTCATCTGAATCTTTGAAAAAAAGGTGGAGTGCGAGCGGTCCGAAGCCAGGCCCCGGCACTGGGCCCGGCGGCGCAGGACACATCCAGGAAGTGTGGTGCATGTCCGGCAACAGCTCTTGGTGTAGCCGGAGACCAGAACACAGACCTGAGAACACAGACCTGAGAACACAGACCTGAGAACACAGACCAGAGAACACAGACCAGAGAACACAGACCAGAGAACACAGACCTGAGAACACAGACCTGAGAACACAGACCTGAGAACACAGACCAGAGAACACAGACCTGAGAACACAGACCTGAGAACACAGACCAGAGAACTCTGGGGTCGTGTGAGTTGTGTTAGAATCAGCAATGCTTGTTTAGGTGTTTAGCAATGAGAACATTGACTCATTATTGTTTTGAAGACACTGGCTGAACATGTGTCTACTTGCCGTGTCGGTTTGACTTAAAGCTGCTTTAAAAAAACACCTAATCACACTCTAAACCGTTGGACTCTTCTGCTGACAACATCAGTTCCTCACAAAGGGACTTCTTCTGCAGGTGTGGTGGTTGTTAATGACATAAATGATGTGACTCGTGTTTTCTGACCTCTTCCAGAGGAGGAGTGGATGACCTCCCGGCCTACTCTTAAAGCTCCGGCGACGCGCCTGGCCCGGGCAACCTACAGAGAACATCCCTATGGTAGATATTGAAGGTGCCTCACACCTGTGAACGCCAACATAAGACAACCAACCTTACGACCGTCCCCCGTCCCCCCCTCTCCTCCCCCAAAGTTGTAGCGTACCTCCTTCCCCTCTCCAATCTGCCCCTTCCTCTGAATCTCTCCACCCAAGGAACCACACAAAAAGCACATAACCCCTAACCATTCAAGCGGTGGCAGTTTTGTCTTTGGTTTTTTGATAACTTGGGACTCTTTTTCTAAAACAACAAGAAAAGAAACTGAAAAAAGAGAGACTATTTTGATTTGACGTTGCACCCATGCATTGGAGTGCAGCTCCTGGTTGTCAACAGTTGTATGTCCTCCATACATGAAAGCAGGAGGCTGGTTCAGACCTAGATGCGGTGGGACTTGCCCCCCTTAGTGCAATGTGATGACATCATGTTGATACTGGGATGCTAGCGCTGTATGAAGCTGACAGACTTTATACATTCTTTTTTTTATATTTGTTATGATGTTACATATTGATCTTGTAAAACAAATACACATTTTGATGTTGGGGTTGAGGGAAATCTCAAGAGATGTGCAGTATGTAGCTTACTACGAGTGCTTTGTTCTGTGTTTAATCTGTATTTGTACATAAAAAACATATAATAAAAACGCTTAAAGCACGGTGTGTAAGCTTCTCTAAATAGGTGGCCATAAATTGGTTAATTTATTTTGCCAATATTGCCATAATTTGTTAATTGAGACGAAACGTTTTTGGTTAAAAAAGTAAGAACCATCTGAATCATATGTTTCTATCATATAATTCCTGGCTGGTTTCAGGTCCTGCATAAAGGGCTGATAGAGGACGTCCTTCAAAAGTGAAATTGCGAGTCTGTCTTGGTCAGTTTTTTGTGCATTAGTAGATATCATGCATTAACCCAACTAAAGAAACATTGGTTAAATAATTTCAAAGTAAACACTAAATTGTTTCATGAGTCTTGGATAGCTATATTAAATGTATAATTTGTTAATGAGAAGAAACTGTTTAGATAAATACGTTGATTTCTTAACATATTCTTTAAGTTTTACCTCATTAAAGACAAATTCTGATCGAGCTGTTTGTACTAGCCTGTATCTGAGAATGACATGGGAGGTGACAGAGGTAAGAGAAGTCACAGTATTCTACCTTCAGTTTTGTCTAAATGCCTTCGACCTCTCACCTGGCTACTACACTGCTTAATGTACCTTATGTGAATATTGCAGATATTCACACCTCTCCAGAGTGTCATGACTGAGTGACTAGAAAAGGCTTTCGGTTCTCAACGCCTCACATCTGCAAGCCGTCACTGTCTCTGCATTCACGCTTTTTCTTCCTTGTTATTCAACCCTAGAAAGCTGCATTTTGTACTGCAATTTCCAGTGCTTTAAAATACCAGCCCTGAAAGCCTTTTAGCAAACTGAATTCTCTTTCTATGACTAGTACATCTGAAGGCTGACTCTGTTTAAGAGAATAGATCGCGGGACTCAAAGGATGACTAAACATTAAGCAGGTAACCTCAATAATAACTCTAATTCTGCGTTTGCCAAGTCATAGGAAGTTATAAAGTTACTTACACTTAAAAAAGTAAACCGTCCCGTCCCTAAGCCCCTGAATAAGACCCCCAGACGACATAAAACCGCTAATTCCTGTTAACTAGAAACATAAAAAATGACTAATTTTTATGAAAAACGAAGGAATAACACAACAGTTAATACAATACACTAAAACGTAATATTCTTAAATGTCTCACCAGCTAAACCTGTACCTACATAACCAGAAACACCAAAGCTGAACCCTTGTATTGAAGCCGTCACCTGACCCCCTCAGCTCGACCCCCATCTTGACCTGGTTTACTTTTTTGACAGTAACAAACTGTAGGCATGACACTGCTGTGTACTGTCCATACTGTCACATCGCATGCTTCCATCAAGGAGTTATATACTTGTACTGCTTCAGTTCTTCAACATGAGTATATACAGTATATATACACATACATCATATTCACCTCCGAAGGAGAGCCGTCTAACTGTCATCGTGTTATTTTTTCCTCACAGGTATGACTTAACGGTATCGTGAACCAGTCAGGGAGTTATGAGAGGTGAGTTGACACTTTCTATTCTCTCTATATTTACCATGTAATTGATGTAATGAACAGTACAATAAGATACACAATCCAATGCCATGACTTTTCAGTATTTACAGTCGCTTGGGTACATTTTTCAGATCACAATTGAAATTCTCCAAACGATTCAACATCCGCATCATCTAGTCACTTGTGCACATAAGTCATTACATGCAAAATGGTTGAGCCAGTTGTTATAATTGTAAATGCCCCTGCAGCTCTGCAGGTACAGTTCCACCCCTGCAGCTCTGCAGGTACAGTTCCGCCCCTGCAGCTCTGCAGGTACAGTTCCGCCCCTGCAGCTCTGCAGGTACAGTTCCGCCCCTGCAGCTCTGCAGGTACAGTTCCGCCCCTGCAGCGCTGCAGCTGAGGAGTCCTTTCTGTCTTTAATGTTTCTCTTTCACTTTGGCTCAATTCTCAAAGAAGAATTCAATCATTATTTTTTCAAAATATTACATTCAAATCTCTGAATAAATAGCTTTTTGTTCACACCACATTTGATTATTAATGTAATCAAATTGTAAGTGTTTTGGCACACCTAGTGCAAAAGAGTATTGTCTACAATTGTGCACAAGAACTACATGCACATGGCTTGCTGATCCAAACGGATGAGTTGATTCTCAGTGAAATTGTCATACTCTTCACAACTGTCTTTCATCGTGTGAGCCATCACATGCAAAATTATCCATTCAATTATCAAAATCTGTCAGACATACAGTTCATGTATATTCCATAAATATCTATGACATGGAATGTTTGTGATGTCTGAGAATTCTTTTGGGAGAGATGAACTAATGATTTTGAGCAATGAATGGGCTTTTGAAAGTAATCCATTGTGTTGCAGTTTGTACAAATTGTTTCAAGAAATTCACTTACTTTTTTGCAAATGTAAAGAATGATTCAAGAAATGTACCAAAGCGACTGAGAAAAACTGTAAAATATACTACACTGCATTCCATTACAATACAACAATTAGTTACATTACAAAACAAGCCAAACCACTACAATATATTTAATTACAATAGATTGACACATTACATCAAAAATACAGTTATTTAGTATTTGTTTTACTGAAATACCTATTTCAGTAAAACCTAATCTATGTTGGAACCAACATAGACTAATAGACATTAGATTTTGTTGTGTGCTCATCAACATCAAAGTTACCATTGAGCATATTTACCAGTTTATACATGGGAAGTTTGTATAATAATACTGTAATAATATAAGATGATAATAATAATAATATAAGATGCTGTCATTTGACATCCAGTCCTTGCATGAATAAGCAGTTGAACAAGATTCAGTGTTCAACTGTATCGTTGTTCGGTGAGCATCTTCTTTCCGTCTACTCCTGGCCTTGAGAAACAACACTGGTGGCTGTCTGATTAAACACATCGAGGAGAGAGGAAACCACCTTGAGATAGATGAAACTCTGGTGTAGGTGCTCTCGTTTCTAAAAAGATTTATTCTACCAGGGATATTGAACTTTTGGGCAACAACACCCATCCACAACATTGTGAGAAAAGGTTAGGACATATCCACTTTACAACACTGCTCTGTGAACAGCACTGCTTATTACAACAAGCGTGTTTTTGGAAGTGCAGAGGGCAGTTCACCTTTCAAGTGAGACTTTAGATCTGTTCTCTGCTCTGCTCCTTTGTTTCCAGTTAGGTGGGGATTTATTGAAAATATCACTTTGAGTGGAGTCCTCCTCACACCTTCAGGGTTAGAATGGAGAGTGTCAGAACACTGCATTCACACAGAACACAGCCTTCAGCTTTGGCCCCGAGTTCCCATATCAGCAAAAGGGTTAAGCGGGTTCTCTAAATCGGCACATTCACATCCCATTAGTGGTACACAAGATGTTACATTAACAACAACGGACATGAACAAGAAGGCGTCCATCTTTAACAGATTTGTTTTTGTTCGTGACGATCGCAGCTCGTGCCATTGTCAGGCTACAGCAGCGGGCTTGTGTCAACAGCGCTTCAACAGGAGACCTGCACCTTAAACGCTTCATTCTACTTTAATTCAGATGGATAGGTCCCTAAATAATGAAAGGGAACGTGTGCACGCTCTCTCTCTCTCTCTCTCTCTCTGTTATGAAGCGCAAATATTATTCATGGGGAAGAAAAACAAGGTCAGCTATGCAACAGTTCTAAGACGTTGGAAGGAGAAAACGGCTCAACATCTCAGATCTCTGCCGAGAGCAGACAGAACCTTTTAACACAAGGACGTCCTCCCCCTGCCCCTCCCCCCCATTCCCGTCTCCCCCACCACCAACACAAACAAGCTACTCCTTGTTTTGCTCACATTATTTCGACTCCCCTGATGAACAGCTGTAAGGAACAGTAAACAGTAGTCCCGTCTGTGTGTAGTACGGTACATCACAGCGTCTGGCCTGGGCTCACTAACAAGCAAGCCTGTTATGATCTTGCCCTGTAGGCTAATACTTAGTACAGAAGCCTTGCGTGGCTGTGGATTTTGCTGCAAGGGAAAGAGTACAGATATACATAACTATGGTCCTTGTGGATAGAACGAGCACGTTAATTACAAACACGGGTGAGGCAGGGAGGAACGCAGAATGTAATAGACCCTATCCCCCTTCACTACGCTCCAGACATTTAGGTAATTAACATTCAAATTAAAAATACCCATCTTCCTCCGGTGAATGAGCGAGGCATATAGGCTATTTAAGATGAAGGATGTGAACCGTGTTCACAGATAACAGTGAATGTATAATTGTATTAACCATTAATTATTTATCATATATTATTATTACTAATAATTTACTAAAGGGATATGCTGATCAAAATTCAGCGTATACTTCAGAACAGCTGCATGAACATCAGCAGGGTGCATGCCTGTCATCTCTGCACGAGGCTGCATCACAATAAACAAATATCCAGCCACGGAGGGATTTAGATTTTTTTTTTATCCACGTGATAAAAAGGTGAGGAGTGATGCGATTAACATCCACGCCTTGTTAATCCTAACTACTGTAGTTGTAGCATATTAGTTTCTACACAGAGGGGTTTGCTATAGAGTGGGTTGGGGGTGGGGGGGTCGCTCACCGTGGCTTGACTGACGGCGGATCAAAACGGTCCCAGATTCAAATCCCCCTGTCGCCTTGGAGAAAAGATAGGGAGAGAGTGGGGAGGACTGAAAACTTGAATTGTTATTTATTTTTTCTTCCATGATCTCCAAACATGAGCCCAGCTACCATGCCGCCGTGCAGCCTGCAGGTTGTAGATTGACGGAAGTTATTTTAGCCTACAGTCAGCCTCCCCACCTCCTATAGAATCGTATTATAACAGACCTGGGGTCATACTGTACACAGAACATTCCAGACGCATGAATCTAGGCCACAGGAGCGCTGTCTTTATGGCTACCTTACACTGTTCTGCTAGCGTAGGCGAAGCTCAGGTAATGGATTTCTGGCGTTACAAGCAAAGCCTTAGCGAATATAAATATTTATATTTATAGTCTCATGAGACTTTGAAATTAGATTGCAGTACTTTTAGACTTAATGTATACCATGAGGCATTTGTATTGTGGATTTAGCGTTCGTGCTTGTAAAAAATGTCTCGCGTACATTCATAGACCTGTGGCTCTTCAGAGCAATGAGATAATCAAAACGATTTTTGCTACCCAATGACAAGTAGAGTAACCGATCGTTAAACATGCAGCCACCGTCAGGCTCCTGGTGACTGCCCTTAGGCTGTCCAGGTAGTAACGATTCTGATTGATCGAAACTTCACGTGATTAAACAAAGCCGTAGCAGAAATTTGACGCGGAAGGAATGGGCTTGCCTTGGGGAAGTCACCTATAAAATAATCAGGTTAGTTTAAATGCTCTCATATCAGTCCACATCAGAATGAGATGAATAATATATAAGAACATGTATTTCAGAGGCAGCAACCCATAGTAAATTCCCTGCCATTATCGTGCTACACCATTTCAGTTTTTAATT
The DNA here is from genome assembly GCA_023658055.1 of Thaleichthys pacificus. Classification (NCBI taxonomy): domain Eukaryota; kingdom Metazoa; phylum Chordata; class Actinopteri; order Osmeriformes; family Osmeridae; genus Thaleichthys; species Thaleichthys pacificus. Next base: position 17,789,469 of record CM042857.1, on the reverse strand, counting down.
GAAATTCGAGTCGGTAATAAGAAAGATGTAATCAACATCAAGAGATATCCGTCAAGAAACCGTGTGTGCGTGCTTGCGCGCGCGTGTGCATGTGTGTATAGCGAGCCTATCGACTTCAGTGGTTTAGTAAGGCCCAGTGGCGGTTCTACACAAATTCTACTGGGGGGGCAAAGGGGGGGCCAGTGTTTAATCAGAGGGGCACATTAAAAAACGGAAACAAATGATATTTAAACATTAAATACTTTAATTTTGCTTTACATTAAAATCATACAAACAGCTCTGGCTCTCCCTCTTCCAGCTGCTAAGCTTTGTCAATACCTTGATATGTTTCTCTAACTTTTTTAATTACTGGGGCAAAAAAGGCTGCAATGTCCCTTCCTCGTTTCGTGATGATTACTAGAAGAAGAAAAATGTGTAAATGTGTTTTTTTATTTTTTATTCAGTCAGCTCAGGGGGGGCCAGGGACATTTTTACAGGAGCACTGGCCCCTGTAGGCCCCCGTGTAGAACCGCCCCTGGTAAGGATACTTTTACTGTAAATGTCTTCTGTTTGGCAATGCGGGATGATTGAAGGCTAAAGAGTGATATATTTGGATTAGCGAGCAGAAAGGTCTGTTCGTTAGCAAGGCTCCGGGTCAGGTAATTGCAGCTGTCAGTGGAATCTAATCAGTGCTTAACAGGCGATAACTCTACCAGCTTAGAACCAACCTCGAGGTGCTGCCTAGTCACTCACTCAGAAATGTCTTTGACCAAATATTCTTCAGTTGGCTTTCTCCTCCAATGGATTTCTTTCCTCCAAGGTTTCTTCAATTTTTTCTCCTGCAGTGAGTTTTTCTGGGAGTTTTTCCTTGTCTTCCTTGAGGGTTTAAGTTGGTTGAGGGGCAGTTCTATGGCCGTATGTGAAGCCCTCTGTGACATGCTTGCGTGTAAAAAGGGCTATACAAATACATTTGGATTTGATAGCCTACTTGGAAACATCCTCTTTCAACAATAACTTGTATAGCATGTCTTGAAACGCTGTATAGTGGCATGCGCAAAGCTAAACTCAACACAAGCAGGGTTAACAACCTCCTAACCACACAACAACATTATCCTTGGCTGATATTACATCAATATTACCCCAAGAAGCTCCAACAATCTGAACAATTCATCCAAAATCCACAAGCATTGATTCCATCTGCAGTGTGTACACAGTGCTGGAGACCTGCTTGTCTTGCGGGCTGCATTTAAAATGGACAGTTTCATGCCCGAGTCCTTGAAATACACACAGGTAGTAGTAATCCCAATTCAAAGTGAAAGAGAATGTGTTTACACAATACTTTCACACATCACTGGTGCATAAAACCATTTGCTTTAGCAGCACAGAAGCTCCAGGAGGGAATCCTGTAATTGAATTGCGGATGATTCTGGCACCGTGGCATGATAGCATCACATCCAGGTATTGAAAGAGCTGCAGGTTGTCTCATGTGTTGTGCGGTTAAAACACTCATGAATCCACTGCCTGCTGTTAATGAGATGTCTTTGGAAAAAAGAACATTTCCTAAGGCAACATAACCATGAGCACAGCGTGGTCTCAGCCATAGACCAGTTTAGGGTGATCAAACAGTCACTGTGATCAATGCCAGGCCAGCACCTCTATTCCTGATTGCTCTATTCAGCCAGGACCTGGAGGCACAGCAGGAAGCCTGGATACCCTGTCGTAGTTTCTATTCTGAATTCTCATCTCGTACTCTCAGCCAATAGACAGCACTTCTCCGCAGCTTCAAATCCCAAAATCTCATTTGATTTGCATAGCCCTTTTTACAAGCAATGTCACAGAGGGCTTCACAGATGCCCACATATCAGCATTTATAACCAACCTAGTTCATTTCCTGAGATTACATCACTTTTTGGTTCATTTGGGAGACGCTTTTATCCAAAGCAACGTACAATAGAAAGTACTGAAAAAGATCAAGGATCAGAAGTGCACAGTTCTAAAGGTGTTTCAGTGGTCAGAGTCAAGGACGCTGTGTTTACTAGCCACATCACATCTTAACCACAGTGATAACATCTCAGCTATACCGGCACAGTGAACAATACTATCTTAACCACAGTGATAACATCTCAGCTACCAGGCACAGCAAACAATACTATCTTAACCACAGTGATAACATGATAACATCTCAGTCATTACAGTAGTGCACAGTACGGTGCAGCAAAGTCAACTAAATAAGTCCAACATCCAACACGTGTGTGCAGTCTCTTGCAAGTGTCACTATTTCTAGATGTTTCTGTACCATTGATTGATTGATTGATTGGATTGATTGACAATATCAATCCATTTCCATTTGAAGAATAATAAAGACAGATATTAGAACAAAGATGCACAGACAGATACATTTACCATTCCATTACGATCACAGGAGTTAGTAGAGCACTTTGATGCTGTGAACAGCTTGCACTGTGTTGTGTTCAATACTACTATACCATGTCTCTGCTCTGTCCTCTGTTCCAGACTGGGAGCTGTTTCTGAGGGCCGCACAGCAAGGGTTTCCCCACCCCCTGGCCCCACCCACCCCCTGCAGGCGAGGGGGCGGGTAAACAAGTCCTCCTCACACCTTCAGGGTTAAAAGTAAACACGCCAGGTAAAGATCTGCACTCTAGCAGCATGCAACACCTGCTAGGAAATTACAGTTCACTTTTCTTTTCTTTTTTTCCTTGAGCAAATCTGTTGTCGTTGTCAGTATGATAGGCCAGGTTGAACCTTCTTGCTACAGAACAGATGATTCTCCTAAAGAGCTGTTAGGCTCAAAGCCGTAACGCTACCGTGACTGAGGTGTTAGAAATGTCCAAACACAGTACACACTCGGTACACACTCGGTACACAAAGACCCAGTTCCATGCAAGATTCACCTTTCACCCGATAACACCCAAGACCTCGGTTTCATGGCAGCAATCGAACAGTAGCTACAGCGCAGAGCTAGTTGTGTGACAACAGCAGCTTGGAGCATCTGTCCTGGCCGTCCTTGACTGGGAGAGGCATCTTCTCTGTGGGAACCACTTGGCACTGCACAAGCCCCTGCTGTCTCTCCCCCACATCCTCAGAGCGCCACAGAGACCCCTGTTTACTCGCTCACTCCACTGGCATTGGTGTGTGTTTGTGTGGGGAAGGGTCTGTGTTTGTGTGTGTCGGTGTGTGTGTCTGTGTGTACGTGCGTGTGTGATGTGAGTGTGTGTGTGTGGATGTGAGTGTGTGTTGCCGGGTAGGACTTCCTGTCGGTGCTGTTCATGCAGTCTCTGCCAGCTGCCGTCTTAGATCCGTTCTCCTAACTTCCATGTCGGCAGCTTCACACGCGCCCGCGGCTCACGAGCCCACGGCTCCAATCCTAGAGCCTGCTTTCAGTGTTGGACTACATTTCGAGTGAGTGAGTGTGTGTGTGTGTGGGTGCATGTGTATGTGTGTGTGCATTTGTGCTATTGTAAAAATCCCTTCTCACATCCAAATTGGCAGTGAGTCATTACTGGAGCCTGGGTTTTCTCCGAGAGAGAGAAGCATTAGTCAGTGTTGCGGATGCAGATGGAGGAGGGTAGGAGTCTGGGAGAGGCGTTGTAAACCTTGCTGTTTCTGTGCCTCACGAGACAGATGTTTACCAGGAGGAACTATCCCTCACACATACGGAAGCAGAGACGTTTACATATGGAATGCACTTAGGCTTCGAATGAACCCCGACTGCTATTAATCACAGTTCTTTATTGCCTTTTGACTTGTTTCATGCCGTGTTAAGATAAAAGATTATAGATTTTTCCCCAGTTGAAAATGGGAAGACGCAGGAGAAGTGTGCGGCTTGATTGAGGAGTCCGCTAATCCAAGCCGACTGTGGGTGACAACAGTAGACTGTGATGCAAGGACACCATCTGTTAGCAGAGCATCACTGGCACACTCGTAGCTTCACTCACATGAATGAAACACACTGCACCAGCCAAAGACTACATAAGGGAATCCAAGATGGCTGTCTTGTGTTTGCTGGGATCTTTTTCTCCCGCTTTGTGACCAGCAGGCTTTTCATATTTTTCATGCCACATAAGATGCGTTTGCGTAGATTCAGCAAGTTTTGCCATGAAGTTGGTGTTGCAAGCAGGTTGTGTCTGGAGGAAGAGTGGTGTATTTGAGCTCAAGTGCTGTTCGTCCTTCTAATCAAATCAAATCAAATGTATTTGTATAGCCCTTTTTACACGCAAGCATGTCACAGAGGGCTTCACATACGCCCATATAACTGCCCCTCAACCAACCTAAACCCTCAAGGAAGACCAGGAAGAACTCCCACTTCTAACTGTTCTCTCACGTCATTTCTTTGCAAAACCACAATTCAATCAGTCAACGAAGCCTGTTTATTTATAGAGCAATCAGCTATCTACTATGTGAATCCCAAGGATTTCATTGCGTAAATGTCCGGGTTATTTCCGACACGAGGGGTTACGTCACTCGTCTACTGTTTTGCAATTACCTTGGCTCACCACAGGATTCCTTTAAATTACACAATTCTTAACATGGTTGCTGAAGGAGCCAGTGATTATTCATTCACTATTCAAGAGAGAATACTCATCCATGCCATGCTGTACCCTGTTCCCATCTGAGAGAATACTCATCCATGCCATGCTGTACCCTGTTCCCATCTGAGAGAATACTCATCCATGCCATGCTGTACCCTGTTCCCATCTGAGAGAATACTCATCCATGCCATGCTGTACCCTGTTCCCATCTGAGAGAATACTCATCCATGCCATGCTGTACCCTGTTCCCATCTGAGAAAATACTCATCCATGCCATGCTGTACCCTGTTCCCATCTGAGAGAATACTCATCCATGCCATGCTGTACCCTGTTCCAATCGAGAGCACCACAATACAGTCATAATGAAATCCAGTTTTTCCTCTGTGATCTGCATGTTATTGCCATGCATAATACATGCCATGATATTACACAGGAGTGCTGGAGGAAAATGATGCAGTGACAATCAACCAGAATATTGCACCTCAGCACAGATAAATAGAAACCATTTGGCAAAAATGCTGTTTCCTACTTGGCAAGTGAATGCCCATAGAGGCCATTTGCAGAAAAACGTAGCAGGCAAGTTAAATGTCAAACCATTTCTTAATATAAAATAAAAATATGACAATATTAAAAGGACAGTGTGGCCCTGTCCCGGGGCTGAGTCGGAGACTGTGGGTCCACAGGATGGAGGCTGGGTGAAGGTCCACAGGATGGAGGCTGGGTGAAGGTCCACAGGATGGAGGCTGGGTGAAGGTCCACAGGATGGAGGCTGGGTGAAGGTCCACAGGACGGAGGCTGGGTGAAGGTCCACAGGATGGAGGCTGGGTGAAGGTCCACAGGACGGAGGCTGGGTGAAGGTCCACAGGATGGAGGCTGGGTGAAGGTCCACAGGATGGAGGCTGGGTGAAGGTCCACAGGATGGAGGCTGGGTGAAGGTCCACAGGACGGAGGCTGGGTGAAGGTCCACAGGATGGAGGCTGGGTGAAGGTCCACAGGACGGAGGCTGGGTGAAGGTCCACAGGACGGAGGCTGGGTGAAGGTCCACAGGATGGAGGCTGGGTGAAGGTCCACAGGATGGAGGCTGGGTGAAGGTCCACAGGATGGAGGCTGGGTGAAGGTCCACAGGATGGAGGCTGGGTGAAGGTCCACAGGATGGAGGCTGGGTGAAGGTCCACAGGACGGAGGCTGGGTGAAGGTCCACAGACATCAACAGAAGTTTTAAATAAAGGAAATAAATGTTGAATATATTGCATACAGTAAGCTACATAGATGTAGACACTGGTGCATACAAGGGGGTGGCAGCTCAAAAGACTTGGCACTCTTGACATTATTTAAACTACAATGTTATAATCATATATAGGCGTCGATTCACACTGTCTCTCACGCCCTCTTGACACCCCAGGTGAAAATATCTACATCCCCTGGATGTAAGCTATATGTTGAGGATTTTGAGCATCTTTTACGTCAGTGACTTTCCATCTCAGCCTTGTGTGTTTCGGCTGTATTCATTGCAGCATAGTTACTCAAAACCTTTCACATAATCCCGCAATTTGTACCTTTGGACAACTGATTGGTTATAGACACCAGCTACTTTCACAATTAGGCAATTATTAGGCCGGTCTCACCCACTTCCGGATGAATTGCGTGAGCGAGATAAATAATTATTGTGCTTTTGTGGGCGTTAAAGAACAGCATTAGACTGTACACCAGAGCATTAGCTGGTACCGCAGAGCCTTGTGTGTCTTTCAGAGAGAGAGAGAGAGAGAGAGAGAGAGCGAGAGAGAGAGAGAGAGAGAGAGAGAGAGAGCTGGTCTCTATCAGAGAGAGAGAGACCAGCACACTGTGTGTCTATCAGAGAGAGACAAGCACACTGTGTGTCTATCAGAGAGAGAGAGACCAGCACACTGTGTGTCTATCAGAGAGAGACCAGCACACTGTGGGCCTCATGTACTAACGCTTTTGCGCCCACTTCAGGCGTATTTGTTTTGCAATTTGCGCGTCAAAGCATGGCGAGGTATGTACAAACATGCCGCACTGAGGTAAAAGTGCAGACTGTCCTGTCGCGGGAACTGAAAATGGCAAATTACGCTTTTCTGTGTCATGCATATGCATTCACGGGAGGGTCAAGGGGAAAGTGGGAGTTTCCCATAAAGAGATGGGAGGGGATGCGTAAAGTACGCTTAATTGTGTATTCCGCGGTATGTACAAAAACCGCCCGTTAAAGAGCGCCTCTTTTGTGGTGAAAATTATGTGCCTCTTAAAAGCAGGTGTAAACCTTGATGCACGCAGGTTCCCTCGCATATGCCTCTTGGTGAAATGACAGTAGCAATCCGAGTAAGACGAAGACATAGGCCGAGGAGACGATCTGAATGATTTTTGCCACAAGGATCACACTTTTTCAGTTGGGTGAACACAAAAGCATTACGCGTTACAGATTAAGCAGCCATGCAATATTACACTTACTGGAATTTGTAATTTCGGTCCAGATTGCATTTTTTGTGTCGGTGTGGAATTCCAGCCTTGTATAATATTTAAATTTGCTGTTACCTCATGAACAAGCACATCAATTTCGTTATCGTGGCTGGAGCAGGGAGGGGGGGGGGGGGGGGGTTACTGGGGCAGGCTGGGGCAGGACAGGGAGACAGGAAGAAAGGAGGGAGGAGAGAAGAATAGAGATGGTTTCAGAGTGAGCAGTCAATGCCATGGCAGTCAAGCAGAACTGACATATTATTTAGAGGGAGTCCAGATACTCAGGCGGCTGACAATTAGCAGAGCTCCTCAGAAGTCTGACTGCAAAGAATGTGTGGCAGCTCACATTCCTCTCTGATGTGTGAAGTAGGCACACCGCACCTCCACACCAGGATGACGGCCATGTTTGTGTTGCAGGTACAAGAGGGTGGTGTGTTCTAGAAGGACAGCCCCACACAGCACCTGTCTCAGCTGAGAGCACCATCTCTCCAGGTACGCCACTATGCAGCTACATGTAGAATCTTTGTTGCTAGGCAGCTGTGACATTTCTGTTAGACAGCAGTTACAGTTACCACACTGTCGAACAGGGTGTTGTCTGCCCTTATTCGAGACAGAAAAAGATCCCAACTGCTTGTCCTATCTTAACTTAAGTTTCAGAGGTAGGAAAAATCCTATTGTCCATAATAGGATTCCTAAACACTCGATGTGTTCTATCCTATCTTGACTTGCGAAATCCCAAATATATATGTAAATTGAATATTTCTATCGGCAGTCGTCTTGTCATGCCTGTATCTGTCCTAAGAATGTGCACAAGACTCCCGTCAGGCTGCATGAGATACAGTGAGACAAGACTCCGTCAGGCTGCTATGAGATACAGTGAGACGACCGTCAGGCTGTATGAGATACAGTGAGACACAAGACTACCTGTCAGGCTGTATGAGATACAGTGAGACACAAGACTCCTGTCAGGCTGCATGAGATACAGTGAGACACAAGACTCCTGTCAGGCTGTATGAGATACAGTGAGACACAAGACTCCTGTCAGGCTGCATGAGATACAGTGAGACACAAGACTCCTGTCAGGCTGTATGAGATACAGTGAGAGACGACCGTCAGGCTGCATGAGATACAGTGAGACACAAGACTCCTGTCAGGCTGCATGAGATACAGTGAGACACAAGACTCCTGTCAGGCTGTATGAGATACAGTGAGACACAAGACTCCTGTCAGGCTGTATGAGATACAGTGAGACACACAGACAGCACAGAGAAATGTGAATGAGGCACATTGTAAAAGACAGGAGGCTAGAGGGTGGGAAAATTCAGATTTATGTGAAATGTAGAATAAAAAGATGAACAATGATAATATTTTGTTGTAGACATCGTATTGTAGTGATTCATTAATATATGGATTTATTCCTGATTTGTATATTTTTTATCATGTGGAAGTTGATATCTAATTAACTTAATACAAACGTATTTCACTGGATAGGATAATTACGTTGTTTCTGGTGTTCATGTTCCTCATCATTTCCATGCAGACAGTTATTTAGATTTTCGGACAGGGTCTATGCCATCCTAATGTAGGACTCCTAACTTGGGAAATTACTAAATTAGGATGGTTCTGTAATAGCTCAATTCCTATCCTAAGGTAAAATAGGATTTTTTCCTAAATGCAATTAGGAACCATGTCTCTGTAATACCAAAACCCCTGATTGTCATCCTAAATTGAGATAGGATTTGAGCCGCAGGACGTGTCTGTAATGAGGATCCTGCTCTTATCATGTGACTGATGAAGTATTTGACAGGATGTGACTTCTGACAGGTTGAGGATTGTGTGTGGCCTCTGTGATGAAGCTACCAGTATAAACCTTCTGCCTCTGGTGTAAACGTTCTGGTGTAGATGTTCTGGTGTAGATGTTCTGGTGTAGACGTTCTGGTGTAGGTGGTCTGGTGTAGATGTTCTGGTGTAGGTGTTCTGGTGTAGACGTTCTGGTGTAGGTGTTCTGGTGTAGGTGTTCTGGTGTAGGTGTTCTGGTGTAGACGTTCTGGTGTAGGTGTTCTGGTGTAGGTGTTCTGGTGTAGGTGTTCTGGTGTAGACGTTCTGGTGTAGACGTTCTGGTGTAGACGTTCTGGTGTAAACGTTCTGGTGTAGGTGTTCTGGTGTAGACGTTCTGGTGTAGACGTTCTGGTGTAGACGTTCTGTTGTAGGTGTTCTGGTGTAGACGTTCTGGTGTAGGTGTTCTGGTGTAGGTGTTCTGGTGTAGGTGTTCTGGTGTAGATGTTCTGGTGTAGACGTTCTGGTGTAGGTGTTCTGGTGTAGATGTTCTGGTGTAGGTGTTCTGGTGTAGATGTTCTGGTGTAGGTGTTCTGGTGTAGGTGTTCTGGTGTAGACGTTCTGGTGTAGATGTTCTGGTGTAGACGTTCTGGTGTAGGTGTTCTGGTGTAGACGTTCTGGTGTAGATGTTCTGGTGTAGACGTTCTGGTGTAGACGTTCTGGTGTAGATGTTCTGGTGTTGACGTTCTGGTGTAGACGTTCTGGTGAAGACGTTCTGGTGTAGACGTTCTGGTGTAGACGTTCTGGTGTAGACGTTCTGGTGTAGATGTTCTGGTGTAGATGTTCTGGTGTAGGTGTTCTGGTGTAGGTGTTCTGGTGTAGACGTTCTGGTGTAGACGACAGCTTTCCCCAGTCTGTCAGATGCAGGGTGAGTTTCATCACTTCCACAGCCTAGCGCTGAGCCCAAGAGGGGGGTGGGGGTTAAAGAGAGAAAAGAGAAAAGACAGAGACATGGAGAGAGAGAGAGAGGGAGAGAGAGAGAGAGAGCACAGCACAGGCCCTCCAGTCTTGCTGCCTCCTTGATGTAGGAGTCCCATTGACAGAGACTAGCCTGGGGTTGGAAGGAGAGCCAGAGAGGGAGCAGGTACTGGGGGCTGCCTGGCGGCCGAGGGGCTGGACCAGAGGACGGTGGTGTAGTAAATGAGGCCTACCGGCTACATGGCTAACGGTTCAGGAGACTGTCCTGGAGGGACACAGAGGACAAGAACGTCGGCTGCCTTCCACACAAGTCGATTTCGAAGGATGTCAGGCAGGCTCTGTGTGTGTCAGAGTTTCTTCTGCGGTGTATAGTTAGTTTTTCCAATGTCAGTGCATTCAGATGTCTGACTGAGGGTATAGAATAATACAACTGTTATAATAATAACACGATAAAAAAGATGACAAAAGTTAGCACATTGTGTGGGAGGTCTCACCTACTTAGATGACAACATTAAGGTGTGATGGTCTTGTGTATTCATTTGGCTAACAAGTGCTGTTATATCCCTTTCTTCTGATACCAGGGAGAGATTATGGCTGCAGATGAGCTTCAACAGGAAGGAAGACCTTCCTCTCACGTCAGCCCGCTGTACGGACACACAAGACCTTCCTCTCACGTCAAGTGAGGGGGTGAAGGGTGACCTTGGAAAAATCATGCACAAAGTTGCTATTTTGTTTTCACACATTTCTTTGTGTTTGTATTATGAAAATAACTTCTTTTTTTTTACGTTAAATGTAACACATTTTACTTGTGTCTTGTTTTATTGTACTATTAAAAGTGTTTCTTTTTCCAACCGAAAAAAGCCTCAGTATGCTTCCTTTCATCTAAGAGCCATTCATCTGTGTTTGCTGGGCGAAGGACAAAGTGTTTTGTCCTGCCGTGAACCCTGAACAGCACCTCGTCCAGATAATTCATGAGAAGGACAGGCCACTCCGACAACAGATCCCTCACGCGCCGAGAGCTGTTGTCATCCAAACGCTGGCTGTCATTAACAAATAGAGCTCACCTCAGGTGTCTTGCTGACTGGCTGATAGATCGCTCGGGTGCCTCTGCCAACCAGGACGTGGTTGGTTCATTAGCCAAGCCGTGCCCCGCCCCTAGCACTGAAGGCCAGATGTCGGCGCTACTTTACCGGACTGGGGTTGTCAGCGGCGACGGGACAAACGATGTTGTCCGGGCTCGTCCCTCACAGCTCCCCCCTCGGAGGGGGCACTTGAGGTGATGAATGAGCCTGTCTGCTGCTCTGCATATGGTGGGCCATGATTAACACACGAGAGGAACATACGCTGCCGTCTGGTCTGGTTATGTTACCGTCTAGTTATGGTACAGTCTAGTGATGCTACAGTCTGGTGATGCTACAGTCTAGTGATGCTACAGTCTAGTTATGCTACAGTCTAGTGATGCTACAGTCTAGTGATGTCACAGTCTGGTGATGCTACAGTCTAGTGATGTTACAGTCTAGTGATGCTACAGTCTGGTGATGCTACAGTCTAGTTATGGTACAGTCTAGTTATGGTACAGTCTAGTGATGCTACAGTCTGGTGATGTTACAGTCTGGTGATGCTACAGTCTGGTGATGGTACAGTCTGCTGATGTTACAGTCTAGTGATGTTACAATCTAGTGATGGTCCAGTCTAGTGATGGTACAGTCTGGTGATGTTACAGTCTGGTGATGTCACAGTCTGGTGATGTCACAGTCTGGTGATGTCACAGTCTAGTGATGTTACAGTCTGGTGATGTTACAGTCTGGTGATGTCACAGTCTGGTGATGGTACAGTCTGATGATGTCACAGTCTAGTGATGTCACAGTCTGGTTTAGGGGACGCTACATCAGGAATATGACCTGAGATTACTGACACATTACTGTATCTGTTGTAATCACATATTACAAATACCCAACTCTATACCCTGTAAAATCCCAGATCACGTTCAAACATATTTAAGTATACCCAATACAATCACCGTCAAATACTTTGCTGTATGCCTGCTACCATCACAACCACATTTACATCTCTGTGTAATGTTTCCTTCCACAGCAGCTTTTCAGTTTTGCTTTATGAATCCACTAAGTCTCACCATCAGGCAACATTGATGAGTAGTTTAGGAGTAATACTAATAATGTAGTAGTAATGGCATAATATCTGAAGAAATCAATCACATTCAGTTTGTCTAACAAAACACAGGCTCTCAACTCACATCACAGATGCCATTCATCCATTGCACGGGCAGTTTGAAAAGAGAAATTCAATCCCCGTTCAACCAGCAAGCATAGGGCATCTTCTGTTGTGACGTTCATCATTACATCGCACACTGTGATTCATGTCTTCTATAGAAATGCTGTTCAAAGATTAAGTGCCGTTTATCTCTCCCGCCATAAAATGGTGTATGAATATTGGAAATACAAAAGGAGGAAGAAAGTGGGTCAGAGAGCGGGCAGAGAAAGACAGAGAGAGAGAGAGAGGGGGGGGGGGGGCAGAGAGAGGGGGGCAGAGAGAGAGGGGCAGGGAGAGAGAGACTGGAAAAGAGAGAGGAAGGGAGACAGAGAAAGTGAATGAAATGGAGGGAGGGAGAGAGGGGGAGAGAAAGGGAAGGAGGGGGAAAAAGAGAGAAAGGGAGGGAGAGATAGCTGTTCAGCGGAGCAGAACAGCCCCGAGATGACAGTTGAAACACACAGCACTTCCTCTTGTCTGAGACACTAGCCAGGTACCTGCCTGAACAAACAACTTGCTTTAAACAAACGCTCTTGTCTGATATACCAGAGAGGCAGCCTGTTATCACACTCAGCTGAAGAACATGCCCCACAAAACAGAGGATTTCTATCAAATCATCTCCAGTTACCTTGGCATATGTTAGTTAATTTTTTGTTGACAAATACAAAATATACGGTTGGGCTCCGATCAAGACCTGGGTGTCTAGATGTGAGTGTGTGTGTAAGTGTGTGTGTGTCTACAGACAAAAGTAAGACCAGCCCAGCCCAGGTGATGTGTGTGAGAGCGTACTAGTAGAGAGAAAGGTTCCATTAACTGCACCCCCACCCCCTTGTTCTCCTCCTCACAGCTCTAACTGAGGTGAGTCGTGTTCGGTTCACTCCACATGAGCAGTGTGGCTCCATCTCAAGCATCTACACTCCATTAGCAGACAGAACTTCACTAACCTGCACAACATAGCCACGTCAGGTTGATATCGATTAGAAATTCTTTCAGACTATTCCACGTGGTGGAGCCCCAGCAGAGTGGATGTGTCTAGAGCATGAACATGCCTGCCTCCTGGTGACCTCTGGCCTGGTCCCACCCATGTCATGTCCACCCACTGGCTATTTCTGCTTCTCCACGTCACCCTAAACCTCACAATTTACTTTCACTCGACTTAGATTCCTTCATATTTTGTCACTTATTTGCACATTATTTTGCTTATTTGTATCTTTTTTTAAAACAATTTATTTATTTGCTGCTACGCTTTGGACTGGAGCCTCATCTTTAATAATAAACTAATAAACCAGTTTGAAGTAAACAGCTGAGCCTCACCAAGATGGCCGCCTCCGTCTTCACCGCAGGCTCTGTCTTCACCGCTCACAGGGAGACTCTACACCCCATGCTCATACTACTCAAACACCAGAAGGTATGTCAATAATGAAGCATTAAAACACACATGCACAGCCTGGAGTCATGCTCCGCTGAATAGGAACACAGCAGATTCATCTTGTCTACAGGGGTTTGTATAGCCCACAACAACATTGTCTTTACGGTTAATTCTCTCAGTCAGTCTGGTGTTCCGGGCCATTTCTGTCGATAGGTTTTCTGTTTTCTCCCAGACTGCGTAATTGACTTTCTCCCAGCCATGTCGCCCTTCAAAAACATATGCTGTGATTAAAAAGTAAAAATGGCCTTCTTCGTCACTTTGTGGTATTCAGCGCTGTGCTGTTAGACTATGACACACGTCCTCTCTCTTACTGAATACTCCTTCACCTAACATCATATCCTGTGGCAGACTCAAGGATCGATAAACATCAGGGCTAACTAGCAGCAGTGTGTATGAGTAAGACTGGTCAGCACCGAGGCATGAGCTGCCTCACATGCCCTGCACCACATGCCCTGCCTCACATGCCCTGCACCACATGCCCTGCCTCACATGAGCTGCCTCACATGCCCTGCACCACATGCCCTGCCTCACATGAGCTGCCTCACATGCCCTGCACCACATGCCCTGCCTCACATGCCCTGCACCACATGCCTGCTCACATGAGCTGCCTCACATGAGCTGCCTCACATGCCCTGCACCACATGCCCTGCCTCACATGAGCTGCCTCACATTCTCTGCACCACACACAGAACACCGTCTCATCTGCATGACCTGTCTCCTAGGTCAACCGTAAAAACACAGCAGGTAGACTGCACTGAACCAACAGAGCGTAAACATATAATGGCTTAACATTTCCAGCAGTACGGCTTTCTCCCTCTCTCTCCCCCTCTCTCTCTCTCCATCTCCCCCCTCTCTCTCTGTGTCTCTCTCTCTCTCTGTGTGTGTTCTCTCTCTCAATTCAAAAGAAGGAGGCCGGGGAAGGAGATCCACCAGGGTTGTTTTGAGCGACAGGTCGTTATGGATCTACTCAGACATGAGCTGCTGTCATCCCACGCATCGCTGCCCAGCTCGGCCCCAACGCAGCCAGAGAACCAATGCCTCACTCCGTTTATCCAGACATCAAAGCGACGGTTTAAATCAGCGTTCCTCAGTTTAGGATGAACCCACTGACATGGGTTGTTGTTTGAACGGCTGAGAGTAAAGAACAGGCCTTCAGCAGATGAACAGGTTCACAGGACAGTCTCACAGCGCTGTCTCACCCAGCATGGCCGTACTGTAGCCATGACAGCATCCATGTCAGATAAAAGCTTGTGGCCTAACCCTCTCTATTTACCCTCCCTCTCTCCCTCTCTATTTACCCTCCCTCTCTCCCTCTCTATTTACCCTCCCTCCCTCTCTCTCTCTCTTTTTCACCAAGCCAGGCCTTGGTGTTTGCTTGCAGCTTCAGCAAGAGAGAGAGAGAGAGAGAGAGAGAAGGAGGGAGAGAGGGAGAGAAACACAGCGCAAAAGAGAAAGAGGGTGAGAGAAAGTGTACCACTGAGTGTACACTTTCTCTCTCACAAGAGAGAGAGAGAGAGAGAGAGAGAGAGAGAGAGAGAGAGAGAGATAGAGAAAATCAAGAGCAAAAATGGGAGAGAGAGACATGCAGGTAGAGCGCCTTTCCTCCAGCGCCGTCACAGACCAAGAAGGATCTGTGTCTGGATGGGATCCAGATGACAAAGGCATTGCGTGATGTTGCCAAGCGCCAACGATGAATCAACCTTCGCCAAGATGCATTTCTTGCCAGCTATTGATTCTAAACCGTCTCATAATCAAGGTCACACATCTACTCTCTCCCCCTCCCCCTCCCCCTCCATGTTTAGTTTGTGTCTTCACTACCCTAGTATCACTAATCCATAGCATGCAAGAGACATACAGAAGGAACATCATGAGTTCCACTGATGAGGATGTTCCTTAGAGGAAAGGTGCTGTGCGCTCTTGAAATAGGACTACATTGCTCTCACACACACACACAGACACACACAGGTTTGATTTACTGCCCTAGTAAGGATGGACAATTCACTCCAACTCAAAATCGTGTTTTCCCTCACCCCCAACCCTAACCCTGATTGTATTTCTAACCCTAACAATAATCCCAACCTTAACCCCTACAAATTGGAAAAACAAAATCATAGTTTACAATCCCCACAAGGGTCATTATACAATACCACAAACACACAGACACACACACTTAAGAAAGCTTCATCTTTGGCTGAGAAGTCCTTTCAACATCCACAATCCTTAACTAGTCTCTTCTTTGCCTTCCTGCCTGTTTGTGTCCTCCTGACGCCGGCCCTCTCCCCTCACATTTACATTTACATTTAGTCATTTAGCAGACGCTCTTATCCAGAGCGACTTACAGTAAGTACAGGGACATTCCCCCGAAGCAAGTAGGGTGAAGTGCCTTGCCCAAGGACACAACGTCATTTAACACGGCCGGGAATCGAACTGGCAACCTTCAGATTACTAGCCCGACTCCCTCACCGCTCAGCCACCTGACTCCCTCACACAGGGTTAGGGTTATCACACAGCCAGGGCTGCATCACAGGCAGGGCTGCATCACAGGCAGGGCTGCATCACAGGCAGGGCTGCATCACGGCTTCCTCGGCAGGGCTTCTGTGCTGAAGCTCCTGCGGGGCTTCGGCTATTAGCTGTTGAAGTTGATTATGAGCTTATGTTGACCTCACCTTATCAATGTGGCCCTGAAGCAGTGGGTGCCAGACTCCCTCCTGGGTGGAAACAAAGGCACGCCCTCTTATGAGTGAGCTACCAGCTCTGTGGAGGAAGCTAGCCACGACAGACTCTGACATTTTTCAAATGACATTTTTTCGTCAAGCTCAAGCCATAATTTTCCTGTCATAGTGGCTGAATGGTATCAAAATGCAAATTCGCATGGGCCCCAACACTGACATGGGTTGATAATTACACCGACTTGACGTGAGAAGAGCTGAAAGGCGACAGTGCTGACAGGTCGTTTGACTGTTCTGAGAGCTGCTTGTGGCTGCAGCACTCCTTCACCTCCTGACGAGGGGGAGGAGGGCTTGTACACACCTTCTGATGGGTTCAGAAACTGGTTTAATTTCAACACAGGCTTCAAAACATACAGAGGGTAGGAGGAGGGGATCACAAACCATGGATCCCAGAGGAGGGGAGCACAAACCATGGATCACAAACCATGGATCACAGACATTAATCCTCAAAAGGCCCCCGCTGCTACATTGCACCCCCACCACTGCCAGCACCATCACTTTCCCCATCACCAGTGTATCTTGAACACTACTCACTGCCAGCAGCATCACTTTCCCCATCACCAGTGTATCTTGAACACTACTCACTGCCAGTACCATCACTTTCCCCATCACCAGTGTATCTTGAACACTACTCACTGCCAGCACCATCACTTTCCCCATCACCAGTGTATCTTGAACACTACTCACTGCCAGTACCATCACTTTCCCATCACCAGTGTATCTTGAACACTACTCACTGCCAGTACCATCACTTTCCCCATCACCAGTGTATCTTGAACACTACTCACTGCCAACACCATCACTTTCCCCATCACCAGTGTATCTTGAACACTACTCACTGCCAGCAGCATCACTTTCCCCATCACCAGTGTATCTTGTACACTACTCACTGCCAGCAGCATCACTTTCCCCATCACCAGTGTATCTTGAACATTACTCACAAGAGGAGCAGGCCCAAAAACTCCAGTGTATTTGTTCTTGTATTTATCAATGGTACAAGAATAATAAAATAAAACTAGAGAGGGTACAATTTCTAGGGAAATTGTAGGGTGTGCTTGCTTGCGTCGGTTGCACAGGGTCCGTTTTTTAATGACATTTTTACAACTGATATTTCTGTATATTTTACATAAAAATGCATACTTATTATTTATAAAGATTACATAGATTTAAAAGAATCTTTTTTTTGCTGCTCATTTACAAATCAAAATACGAGTGAAGTGTAGAATGAAATAGATGTCTTCTCATTTCCCCTGCAAGAGGCAGCCTCATAGCTGAATCAAAACGAATACATTTGGCGGACCGGTGTAAAAATTGACGTAATCTCTATTACTTAAACATCCTTTTAAGTTTTTCCCTTCTCGTGATATTTTCCGGCATTTAGCCTACTCATATTGCATATGCATTCTTTCATTAATAAAGTACCCCCTTTGAAGATTATTCTACGACGTTACCGGGCAGTAGAATATGGAATCGCGATTCAAACAGTACCATCTGCTAACTGAAAATACGCCCCCCAAAAACCTAAATAAGCTTGACATTTATTTAGTGGAAAATCGCTCGTTAAAAAGCTCACAGGTAGCGATCATTGTCAGTAACAACGCAAAATGCAATATAGCCCTGTGTGGAGAAGCTGCCCCGGTAAATTGTACTACTACAGTACAGTACTAGACTGGCAGTGCTCGTCTTGGTAGCGATTGCGTTGGTTGAATTGGATGTAATGTTCCGTTGTACGGTTTAGGCTGAAATTAATTATTTTCATGAACAGATGTACAGAACAAAGTTTAGGCTGTGGCAATGAAGTTCAGGTTAGTAGTTAGACGTTTGACTTCCTAAACAGCTGTGTACGCTAGCGTTAGTGCTAGATGTTTTTGCAGTGTGTCTCGCGTAGGCTACAGCGTTGCAGTGAGCAACACTGGTTTGTAACCACAGGTAATGATAATTTCACCAACAAATCGTTTACTTGTAATGTAATGTCATAATAAATCCTACAACGAAAATGTATTTGTGAGGAATGTTTATTTTAACGACTGAAAACAGATGCATCATAGACCAATGTAGTATGTGTTGCCCGGGCAACAGAGGCTAATGTCATTATGCTAATGCTTCAGTGAAATAGTAGACTACCGTTTCCGAAAGTAGACGTGGGCCTACTTCCTTAATAATATCAGCTAATATTGTACATTACATTTCACAATTGTGTTTCACATCACAAAGTAAAATGAGTAAATAGTTATCACCCTGGCCTCTTTGCTTGTGGCGTTTCTGCAGCTGCCTTGCAGTAAAGCTATAGTTAGCCTAGCTATCCCCCAAGTTAACAGATGCAAACGAATGTTCTGCTAAAGGTAGTCACGCGTGTTTTCGTGACGTTAGTGAAGTAGTGACGTTAGTAACGTCAGTGACAGTGGCTAGCAAATTAGCCACCGTTAGCTTCACTTTTCGCCACAAAACTTAACTTGAGCCTAAAACCATGCAACGGAACGTAAATCCCAATAGAAGCAACTCAATCGCTACCAAGACGAAACTTTTGACACCTAGGTTGTCTATGTAGGCCAAATATTGACTGAGTTTTAGGGGGGCAAAAAGAAATAAAAATAATAATATATATGTGAGAGAACAAAGGTTGTGCCCTTGCCGAAGGCAAAGCACACCCAAAAACGACCGACCCCCCCTCTCCCCCTCTCTCCCCCTCTCCCCCCCCTCTCTCTCCCCCTCTCTCTCCCCCTCTCTCTCTCTCTCATTCTCTCTCTCTCTCTCTCTCTCTCTCTCTCTCTCTCTCTCTCTCTCTCTCTCTCTCTCTCTCTCTCTCTCTCTCTCTCTCTCTCGGAGACCAACAGACACTGTGCTTCTCTCAGAGCTCTGCCTCTGTGAAATTCAGTTCGGAAAAATAATTATCCAATTCGACAAAAGAGGGCAGGCTCGATTACTTGGTAGGACTGTACGCACCTTGTTCAATTACGCAGGGATGAATTGGTCCTTCTGAATTTGTCGTCCCCCCAATGTCAAAAAGACAATTACTTGCAGTGAGTGAATTTGAGCTCTTCTTGAAGTTGTATTACAGTTTTTCTGAATTGCTAAAACACTGAAACCCATTGGCTGAACAAAGTTCTCAGTAGCCTGAACTCATTTAGCTAATTGTGCAGTCTGTTGTCAATACCTTAAACCATTTCACATGGTAAAACACAATTTGCAGATCTCACATAGACTTTTCAGCAAAACTCAAAACACATTCTCATTCTCAAAACACATTCTGCACTCTAATGCACATGTCATCCATACTGGTAAACACAAATGGCAACAATCAAATACAAACAGAGAAAACATGTCATTGACTAAACACAACCACTCAAAATTGATTTCACTTGTATCAAATGATGTGACACAACCAATATAATCCAGTTCAGAGAGCAAACAGGTTGTTGAAGGTGGGAAAATATTGCTTGTGATGTTGACAAAGTGCTCTGGCCTGACCCAGCCCAAAGACAAGAAGAAGCACATTGATCACATGTTTACTCCTTTGATTTTTGTCCCTTTTACTGTATAGTATTGTATACTGTAGTACAGTGCATTGTAGGCTCTATACTGTACAATGAACAAATGGTATGGCCCTGAACATTGTACTTTCCATTTGTTACAGTAACAGTACTGACTGCTCAATAGATTTAGACTGGTTGCAGGTTCATATCAACAAAGAACAAGAGTGAGTTGTGGGTAATGAGATGCAGGGTACAGTACTGTATAGGGGTACAAGGAGGAGAAAGAACAAGAAAAATTGCAAAGAGCAAAGCAGAGTAGTAATTTCTGATACATTTTGAGCTACTATGATAGAACATGTTTTCGTTCATCAAAAGACAATGACGGATAAATATGAAATTTGTTTTGAGATTACGTAAAAATGTACTTCTCCTTGAGAACTATATGTTTTGAACAATGTGTTTTAAATTTTTTGGTGTATTGTTTACTGACTGCTTGATAGTGTATATCATTTTGATCACTTTGTTTATGATTTGAGAGCAGTGTTTGATTTTGAGCACAGGTAAAACTGTTTTGAGGCGAAAGTTAGATTTTGAGCACAGGTAAAACTGTTTTGAGGCGAAAGTTTCATTTTGCAAGAGGATTCAGAGGTTTTGTAAATAGTGCACGAAGATGAGGTTTTGTGTTTACAGTTTTGAGAAAATGGGTGACTGTTTCAAGAAAATGGGTGACTGTTTCAAGAAATGTGTTTTAGCAATTGTGAAAAACTGTAATACGTTCGCCAATAAATATTTTTACATATCTTTGAGACCAACTCTTTGAGATTTTGTTGAGACTATTTTATACCCACAGATGTCACAGAGAGGGGAAAAGAACAGCAGTGAGATGTATGTTTCCCTGGGAAACCAGTCCAGCATTTAAATAATGATGTTTGCAACTGTGAAAAGGGACAGAAGTCATCAGTAAACATGCTTCTTGTCAAAACCAAGAGATCCCATTCCGAGTAACCTGAGAGGCTGTGAGTTTTTGGTTGTGTTCTTTCCAGACATCCATCTGTGTTCCCATCCCTCTTCCCCCTACCTAAAGTCAGACTGGCCGGGAGAACAGGCAGCTTCTCAGAGGAGATCAACAGTCGTCTCCACTTGGTATTCTGATAGTGACCGCTTGTTTACTATTGGTTTGTAAAGGTTCAGATCCAATGTGTGCTGCTTCAGGCGGCCTGGCACTGCTGCTGAGACATCAAGCTGCAGAGGAGGCCGGGACTGGCAGAGCTGAGCTCCTGATCAGGACTCAGCGAGGAGAGAGGGGGAGGGAGGGAGACAGGAGGGAGGGGAGGGAGGAGGAGGGAGGGAGGGAGGGAGGGAGGGAGGGAGGAGGAGGGAGGGAGGGAGGGAGGGAGGGAGGGGGAGAGGGACTGGCAGAGCTGAGCTCCTGATCAGGACTCAGCGAGGAGAGAGGGGGAGGGAGGGAGACAGGGAGGGAGGGGGAGAGGGACTGGCAGAGCTGAGCTCCTGATCAGGACTCAGCGAGGAGAGAGGGGGAGGGAGGGAGGGAGACAGGGAGGGAGGGGAGAAGGAGGGACGGAGGGAGGGAGGGAGGGGGAGAGGGAGGGAGGGAGGGGGAGAGGGACTGGCAGAGCTGAGCTCCTGATCAGGACTCAGCGAGGAGAGAGGGGGAGGGAGGGAGACAGGGAGGGAGGGAGGGAGGGGGAGAGGGGGAGAGGGGGAGAGGGACTGGCAGAGCTGAGCTCCTGATCAGGACTCAGCGAGGAGAGAGGGGGAGGGAGGGAGACAGGGAGGGAGGGGAGAGGGGGAGAGGGGGAGATAGCCAGAATGGGAGAGAGAACAGGAAGAGACGGAGGCTGTCAGAAGCAGCAACGTCTGTATCCCTGAGGAGCAGCAGAGCTGCCGATCATGAGGTGATCATTACCCATGATTCCCTGTGAGAGGTGAGGGTTCACTCTGCTCACACACACACACACACACCTGCTCTTCTTCGTCTCCACTCACTCTCCACCCTCCTTTCTTTCTGCCCATCAATCCCTAGGACACCGAACCATCCTGTGGTAAAGCATGTTTTCAGCCCCAGACTGTAGTGATGAAATACCAGCGCCACAACAGGGAGCTGGCTCAGGCTCATCTAATCAGGAGGATCTGAAACAGGGGCTGTCTGCCAACCTGCAGGAGCAGCCTTCTAAACCATCTCCCTGGTTACCTTTCAGCTGAAACAGCAGCCTTCCTCCCACACACACGTCCATCCCTGGGCTCCAGGGCAGCGCTGGGCACACACGAGCAGGAGACAGAGCTAACCACCACTAGCGTTCACAAGCTAACCCTGTCAAACTGACTTGGCATTAAAGACGTGGGTACCCATGCTCTCTCTCTCTCTCTCTCTCTCTCTCTCTCTCTCTCTCTCTCTCTCTCTCTCTCGCTCTCTCTCTCTCTCTCTCTCTCTCTGTCTCTCTTTCTCACACGCACACACTGGGCAACACAGAAGATGACTGTCATTCACAATGCAGGCTTGACTCCCCATCCACCCCTCTATCTATCTCTCTCTCGGGAAATGAAGATTTCACTGCTCCCATCTCCGCGGCTGGACGGTGAAGCCCATTGTCTGAAGATATGGATTTTTCCAAAGTCATTCATCCTTTCAGGAGGCGCTCATTTGAAGCAGAGACAGTGTGAAACCTGGCGGAAGAAGTATGGTTTTAATCTGTCAGCATCACACAGGCGGTCAGGGAGATTTAGTAGGCTCTATGCTGGGGCTGCACACACACACGTGCACATGTACACACATACACACACACAAGCTCAACATACACACACACACACAAGCAGATACATGTACACACACAAGCTCAACGTACACACACACACACAAGCTCAACATACACACACACACACACAAGCTCAACATACACACACACACACACAAGCTCAACATACACACACACACACACAAGCTCAACATACACACACACACAAGCAGATAGATGTACACACACAAGCACAAGGTACACACACACGAGCACACGCAGACACACAAGCACAAGGTACACACACACGCATGTGTGCACACACACACAAGCAGACACACACACACACACGTACACACAACAGGGCAGGAGTTCTAGGTTCCCAGCAGGTTGATTGTCAGAGCCATTATATCTGATGAACATCCTCCATGGAGTCTCTCAACTCTCTCCACTCTCTCTATTAGCCAGAGGCTTGTGGTCTCCCTCCTCTTCCCCTTTCATGTGTCACACTGATGCCGTCTTGTTTTCAAAGTGTGTGACACAATCCACTTAACTGGGAGCAGTAGGAGAGGACAGAGATTATTTTTCCGGAGTTGGTCCACAAATGCTGGGCTCTAACTTTGCCGCGTCCTCACCCAGTCTCAAGTCTGTCGGCAGACTTTTTTTTTGGAGCAGAGAATCAGCATCACTGACAAGATAACGAGTCTTTACACGTGTCACGAGAGGGTGAGAATACCGAACAGACAGTGGCACGACCAACAGCCAGAAACCCCCCACTCTATTCTGAGAACTGTTATTGTCACTTAATATTCCAATTAAAATTAATTACATGCCCGTTAGTGGTTCTAATGGATGTGTGCCGTGAATATTCAGGCTGGACATTCCTTCCGGGTGCCCTTGGTAACTAACGTTTCGTCCCCGTTGATGGGCCGGCCGGGAGTGTGGTCGTCCTCCGCGGGGAGAGAAGCACGCGCTCGAAACTCCCTTTCTGCACGACCGTTTCTGACAGAAATCAAGGTCGCTGTCTCCTTCTCCACTCCAGTCCAATCTGCAGCGCCTGCGAGAGCTTTTCTAAGCGGACAACACTTTTGGTACCTCGCTCGTTGTCAAAGCCATCTATTCTTGGAGAGGAGTGAAGGCGTTAGCTGGAATATTTATGTAGTCTGCGCAGCACATAAAACAATCAGAGGTCGTTTCCAACGTTGACATGTAATAGGAAGTGACAGCTCAGCTGCAGGTGAGGCTCAAGGGAGGGGGGAGGGGGGGTTGGCGAAATAGAGTGAGAGAAGAAGCAAAAGAGAAAGATGGGCTTACATGTACAAGCCTGTCAAATTCCATGAAACAATGAAAAATCGTTTCTCTGGACTCACAAAAGAAGTACTATCAGTTTGTGGAGTAATGACAGATACAAAAATAAAAATGTTACTGCCACAAACCCATGCAACACCCGCCACTGGAAGTCCTCCACCCACGGTGTCATGGTGGTTCATACAGTGCTCTCCAGGCTGGCCCCACCATCGCTTGCAACCCAAGCTGGGCCTTCCACGGGTGTCTGTTCTGGTGTCAGCCCCAGCCTCACCACTGGAGTCGTGTGGGTCCAGACGGGGCCCTCACTGAGTGATGAGGCTGGCCCACCTCAGAACATCTGGCCGTCCTGGTGCTGTGGCCGTGATGTCCAGCACCAGCACCCCAGACATCTCTGGCATGCGCCCAAGTGCATAGTCTAGTGTCACCATGTAGATTCCAGAACATAACCCTTGGTCTTGTCCAGGAGAGAAATCGGCCTATCTATGAATGATGTTGCTTGTATCATTGATAAACTGTCATTATGCTGTTTGCTTATGCCTGCATAGCCATAAGTTAGATCTTTGTAAGATGTGACTAGGAAATGCCTGTGACACTAGTGTAGGTCAGAGGTCACAATATTACCAAAGTGTATCATGCCATGCAACTTTGAACGAGGAAAATAGGAGGCATCAGGCTAGGTCTGAAGCACGAGCGCAGAATGCAGGTGAAATGTTCAACACGTTTATTGATCCGGAGTTCTCCTCGGAACAGAGCAGGCAACATAATCAAACAAAGGGTAATGCACACAGGAAACAAAAAAAAAAGGAAAGTTGGTAACTGGCTACTGTGAGCTTCACAGAGCGGAGCCGTCAGTACAGTCCATGATATAATCCAACGAAAAAAGGTATATCCCAAATACAGCCAAAAGGAACAGTAGTCCACGGCAGCGGCGTCTTCACCTACTTCAGCTCACACGCGCTCACCAGAATCCATGACGGAGTGAAAGGGGAGGGCCTTCCTGTCCTTAAATAGGAAGTCAGTGACAGGTGAAAGGTGAAAGGGGTGTCCTAAGATGTGCGTCGCCCTCTGGAGGAGCGGCGGACATGCACAGACGTGACAGGAGGAGTGTCAAGGCCATTTCTAGGAGCCCTTTATCTAAAGACCTAAACAAAAGCTATCTAGTTATCTATCTAACTAAGAAATATTGACTCATTCCCCCATTTCAAATTGGAACTCAAAACCCATCTGTTTAAAATTACATATTCCATTTGATGTCAATAACGCTGCCTGCTTCTGTTGTTTTTAATGTTGTTGTATTCTTTATTTTGCTGTTTTTAAATGTATTTTATATCCTGTACGGTGTCCTTGAGTGCAGAGAAAGGCGCCTTTAAATAAAATGTTTTATTATTATTATTATTAGCATGCAGTGTCCTTTTTCTGTGATTGCGAAGGCTATGTTGATTATTATCCCCTGACGTTTCTCGTGAGAGTAAAACTCCCCATATTGTGATACTATTTACAGTAACTGCCCTTCATTTATCTATTCATTGTCCAGTCTTCTGAGATGCTCAACTCAAGTGTATCAGACAGCTTACAGATCTGTTATAAATAACTTGATTTTGTCTTGAACTTGCTTGGCTATACACTTCATTGACTTGGTACTTTCACAGCAATTTGGTACTATCTAATACGTCTTCAGTACCGTGAAATTTCACTTGGAATTGGTACAGATTACTGAAATGTTGGTACCGTGACAACACTAGTCCCCTCCCACTGTTTACACCAATGGCTGCATTGCTGTGTTATTGCTGGTAATAAAATAACATCTAAATCCTTCATCTTGATCAGCTCATAAACAGTAGCTCTTTCATTGGCACCCTTCGCACCGTTAAGGGCTAGAGATGCAATGTGTGTGTTCACCATTTGGAAAGAAGCTTTCAAATTGTGCAAATTCACCCTAGAAAGCTCATCACTCCTGGTTACGACAAATTATTGATTTAATTGGCTAAAGGCGTGATTTTCAGTTTCTGTCCAATTGGCTGATCAAGGACCCCTTCTGAGAGAGAGAACCTCTTCTGTGGTTCATAAGCATTAATGCAGACTCAATAAATAGAAAAAGGATCTTCAACTGGCACATTCTTTTGCCCCTTGGTGAGAGGGAGAGAAAGACAGAGACAGAGAACAGAGAGAGAGAGACAGAGAACAGAGAGAGATAGAGACACAGAGACAGAGAACAGAGAGAGAGAGAGACACAGAGACAGAGAGACAGAGAGAGAGAGAGAGACAGAGAACAGAGAGAGAAAGAGACAGAGAGAGAGAGACAGAGAGAGACAGAGAGAGAGACACAGAGAGAGATAGAGAGAGACAGAGACACAGAGAGATAGAGAGACAGAGAGAGACACACAGAGAGATAGAGAGACAGAGAGAGAGACACAGAGAGATAGAGAGACAGAGAGAGAGAGACACAGAGAGATAGAGAGACAGAGAGAGAGAGAGAGAGATAATTGAATTGAAATTGAATCGACTGGAGGAATGATTGAAAGATGTAGCAGCTCTCGTGGCTTCCAGGTTAATGAAGCAGATCCCAACAGCATAATGAGGAGTTTACACACCCAGGAAGCCAGCTTCCACACAGCCCCCAGGAAGCCAGCTTCCACACAGCCCCCAGGAAGCCAGCTTACACACAGCCCCCAGGAAGCCAGCTTCCACACAGCCCCCAGGAAGCCAGCTTCCACACAGCCCCCAGGAAGCCAGCTTCCACACAGCCCCCAGGAAGCCAGCTTCCACACAGCCCCCAGGAAGCCAGCTTCCACACAGCCCCCAGGAAGCCAGCTTCCACACAGCCCCCAGGAAGCCAGCTTCCACACAGCCCCCAGGAAGCCAGCTTCCACACAGCCCCCAGGAAGCAGCTTCCACACAGCCCCCAGGAAGCAGCTTCCAATGCTAGGGCCAGCAGGGCTTTCAGCACCTCTTGTTGCCTGGAATCATTCTATTTTAAGACAGATGCTAAATGCATCTTTTTTTCCCTGCAGATAACAGAGTTCTACCCGCCAGCTCATCCAACTGGAATTCAATTGACTTTGTGTCTTGAGGAAGATGCGTGAGGCTTAGTGAGGACTGACGTTGGTAGGTTTTAAGGTGAATTGAATGAAATGCTTACGTCGGCATAAACAATGCTCTTACAATCAATATGAAGCCACCCACCATTAGGATGATAATGGCTATTTATCTGCATGATTCTCCACATTTCACACCAATTGATTAATGCTAATGTCTGCAGTTATGGAGGGTCCATCACAACCTCTGGCTCCTTCTCTACGTTTCAGTCTCACTTTAAAAGGTCTTTAGGAAGAACCTTGTTCGTCCACAGCTAGAGGCCTGTTGCAGGCGCATAGGAGCATGTTTTGTACAGGGGGGGCTGCCTGCCAACTAAACTAAGTATGGAGTATTGTTATGTTTCGTAAGATGTGTGTAGCAGACATCTTACGAAACGTAACACAACTTAACCAGTAGGCTACAATCACAATAAAAAACAACTGCGCGGTGGCAGAGATAATTGTTGAAAAACTTTTCAGAAGTGCAGAATACATTCACATTCACTGCAGAGCGGCAGTGTCATTAATAAACTCAAGTCTTACCCGGAATTACACGTGGCCTCGCGTTCCCGTGCTGCTACTGAAACGTCAGACGAGGGGTTGCTGCATCCAATCTGTCCAAGATGTCCCTGTGAACATGCATGCTAGATGTGTCAACCTCTTCTGGCTCATGGGGCTTCGCAGCCAAGTTTGAAGTTAAAAAGGATGAGGTAGTAGACACAAAGTTCATCAAATGTCTCAACTTCTTAAACAGCCCCCAGGTTTGTGGAAGCAATGCTGGCAGAAGTTCGTCAACGTCAAGGGCAGCGCTGCATGGTTTATCCTTGGCCAGGTCACTGTGTACCCAGCTGCAGACGTGATCTGTCCATCTATCTGGGAGTGGAACCTCATTCAGTCCTGACAGGTTTTGGCTAGCAGCATTAATGTGCGGGTTTGTCTTGCATCCAGTCAAATCTTCGTCTTGCTCTGTTTCAACTAATGTGAGTCCCAAAACTGCACAGTGTTGAGCTTCAGAAACAATCCCTCGCTGTGAGCAAACAATTCGCCGGTTTCATTTTGAATCATATCCGACGTCCAATAATCTGTGTGAAGCCATTTCTCAGGGGCCGCAGCCCAAATGAAACGACCAGAGGACTAGAGGACTAGAGGACTAGAGGACTAGAGGACCAGAGGACTAGAGGACTAGAGGACTAGAGGACTAAAGAAACAGAGGACCAGAGGACCAGAGGACTAGAGGACCAGAGGACTAGAGGACTAGAGGACTAGAGGACCAGAGGACTAAAGAAACAGAGGACCAGAGAACCAGAGGACTAGAGGACCAGAGGACTAGAGGACTAGAGGACTAGAGGACTAGAGGACCAGAGGACTAGAGGACCAGAGGACTAAAGAAACAGAGGACCAGAGGACCAGAGGACTAGAGGACCAGAGGACTAGAGGACTAGAGGACCAGAGGACTAGAGGACCAGAGGACCAGAGGACTAGAGGACTAGAGGACCAGAGGACCAGAGGACCAGAGGACTAGAGGACCAGAGGACTAGAGGACCAGAGGACTAGAGGACCAGAGGACCAGAGGACTAGAGGACCAGAGGACTAAAGAAACAGAGGACTAGAGGACCAGAGGACTAGAGGACTAGAGGACTAGAGGACCAGAGGACCAGAGGACCAGAGGACTAGAGGACCAGAGGACTAAAGAAACAGAGGACCAGAGGACCAGAGGACTAGAGGACCAGAGGACTAGAGGACTAGAGGACTAGAGGACCAGAGGACCAGAGGACCAGAGGACTAGAGGACCAGAGGACTAGAGGACTAGAGGACCAGAGGACTAGAGGACCAGAGGACCAGAGGACCAGAGGACCAGAGGACCAGAGGACCAGAGGACCAGAGGACTAGAGGACCAGAGGACCAGAGGACCAGAGGACCAGAGGACTAGAGGACCAGAGGACTAGAGGACCAGAGGACCAGAGGACCAGAGGACTAGAGGACCAGAGGACCAGAGGACCAGAGGACCAGAGGACCAGAGGACTAGAGGACCAGAGGACTAGAGGACTAGAGGACCAGAGGACTAAAGAAACAGAGGACCAGAGGACCAGAGGACCAGAGGACTAGAGGACCAGAGGACTAGAGGACCAGAGGACTAAAGAAACAGAGGACCAGAGGACCAGAGGACCAGAGGACTAGAGGACCAGAGGACCAGAGGACTAGAGGACCAGAGGACCAGAGGACCAGAGGACCAGAGGACCAGAGGACTAGAGGACCAGAGGACTAGAGGACCAGAGGACCAGAGGACTAGAGGACCAGAGGATCAGAGGACTAGAGGACTAGAGGACCAGAGGACCAGAGGACCAGAGGACTAGCCCAATGATGGGCTGCACCTGGAGGGGAGACTCTGGGGTGAACTCATATAACGACAGACCCAAGCATCAGGGGGTGGGCAAGTAGGAAGTGGTTGTTTCGTTTTGTCATCGAAATATATTTTTGTTATAGTTTGTGCTCGGTTTGTAGTCGTCTAGGGTTACCGGCAGGGATGACAGAGAGGGGAGTGTGTTCCTGGATTGTGGGGAGCGTAGAGACCAGGGAGTCTGAACAGCCAGCCAGAGCGTAGGGACCAGGGAGTCTGAACAGCCAGCCAAAGCGTAGGGACCAGGGAGTCTGAACAGCCAGCCAGAGCGTAGGGACCAGAGTCTGAACAGCCAGCCAGAGCGTAGGGACCAGAGTCTGAACAGCCAGCCAGAGCGTAGGGACCAGGGAGTCTGAACAGCCAGCCAGAGCGTAGGGACCAGGGAGTCTGAACAGCCAGCCAGAGCGTAGGGACCAGGGAGTCTGAACAGCCAGCCAGAGCGTAGGGACCAGAGTCTGAACAGCCAGCCAGAGCGTAGGGACCAGAGTCTGAACAGCCAGCCAGAGCGTAGGGACCAGGGAGTCTGAACAGCCAGCCAGAGCGTAGGGACCAGAGTCTGAACAGCCAGCCAGAGCGTAGAGACCAGGGAGTCTGAACAGCCAGCCAGAGCGTAGGGACCAGGGAGTCTGAACAGCCAGCCAGAGCGTAGGGACCAGAGTCTGAACAGCCAGCCAGAGCGTAGGGACCAGAGTCTGAACAGCCAGCCAGAGCGTAGGGACCAGGGAGTCTGAACAGCCAGCCAGAGGGTAGGGACCAGGGAGTCTGAACAGCCAGCCAGAGCGTAGGGACCAGAGTCTGAACAGCCAGCCAGAGCCAGCTGCATCACCTGTTTTCAGGGTTTCTTCCGAAGAGCTCCGTGTCAGATAGGGTTGGCAGCCGGACCTGAAGTCCAGACCCCTGTGGGGGTCCTGTCTGCTGGGACAGCTACGTTTGAAACTCTCATTGTGTCCATGTGTTAAATGTTGTGTTTGGGTGCTTCCGTTCTTCTAATTCATCCCATGTTGAGCAGTGTAGTGGGGAGCCGCGTTGCATCTAGGACACATAGAGGTCAAGCAGATACCGTCTCACCCCTGAGGCTGTCCCTCATCATTTTTGTTTAATAAAGTTGACTGTTTTACATCCAGTCTCGGGGGAAGGTTTGTCACCTGACACTTGGCCTACCCGGGAAAAGCAGCTGCATACCTGGTTCTACAGAGGGGATATACCAACAAAGGTTTAGCTAACACGTGCGTTGCATCTGAATGAAGGTCTTTTCTCAAGCTTAATTCCAAGGGGGGGATAAGGGTGTGAATAGTGGTAGAGGAGAGAACTTGGAGGTGTGTGTGTGTGTAGGGTTCAGGGGAGGGGAATCTTGGAGGAGGGGGCAGCGTGTGTGTCTGAGGGAGTAGTGTTGGTATTGTCGCCTCACAGGCTCCCGTAGTTCCTCCCAGGGGGCAGAGAAGAGAACAGGCCATGGCTGGGGGTGAGAGGGGTCTTCACTGATGCTCAGACTTCTGCACAGCCAGCATTTGAGATGAAGGTCTTTTATGGCTGGGAGCTGGGTACCGGGGGCATGCAGGGCCACCCCGACGATCCGCCCAGGGCTTTCTGGTCTTCTGGTGAGCAGGTACCGTACCACACTGAGGTGTAGCCAGTCAGGACGCTCTCTACGCTGCAGCAGGAGAAGTAAGAGAGTATTTCGGGTGAGAGGTGGGCACAACTTCCTCCTCAGGAAATACAGGGTTGTTGGGCCTTTCACACAAGGGAGCGGGGATTTGCCACTTGCACGACAGAAGGACAAAGAAAGTTGAAGGAGCTCTGCACAAACACAATCACAAAGAAAAACTGAGATTCATATTTTCAAACATCAAATGGAGGGCACAGATAATTAACCTTCTGCAGAGACATCGACGCCAGCTCAGCAACGGGATGTTTGGTGAGATGAGATGATTAAAATCTGTCTGCATATTAGATATATTATTCCTCCTCCGGTATACAGTCCCTTTCATGAACAATTATAGACATGTTTCCTGTGCCTACCCACACACAGGATAAAGATATTACTGAAGTTGATGACAGTATATAATTTACCTTTCCAATCAAGCTTCCTAATAACACTAGAATGTAGAGAGGGAGGGAAGGAGGGAGAAGGAATGGAGGAGGAAAGAGAAAGGGTAGAGACCCCTGGCTGCACCTTACCTGCTGACACCATCACTCTGGTACCCTAACCCTGAAAACAGTCTTACCCTGACAACACATTCTTACCCTGACTGGAACACAGTCCCACCCTGACTTTTTCTCTCCCTGTCTCCCTCCCTCTTCCTGTCTATCTCTTTCTCTCTCTCTCTCTCCCTCCTATCCTGACCTGAACACAGTACCTGACTATCTCCCTCTCCCTCCTATCCTGAACACAGTACCTGACTATCTCTCTCTCCCTCCTATCCTGAACACAATACCTGACTATCTCTCTCTCCCTCCTATCCTGAACACAGTACCTGACTATCTCTCTCTCCCTCCTATCCTGAACACAGTACCTGACTATCTCTCTCTCCCTCCTATCCTGAACACAGTACCTGACTATCTCTCTCTCCCTCCTATCCTGAACACAGTACCTGACTATCTCTCTCTCCCTCCTATCCTGAACACAGTACCTGACTATCTCCCTCTCCCTCCTATCCTGAACACAGTACCTGACTATCTCTCTCTCCCTCCTATCCTGAACACAGTACCTGACTATCTCTCTCTCCCTCCTATCCTGAACACAGTACCTGACTATCTCTCTCTCCCTCCTATCCTGAACACGATACCCAGGCTCAGTCTTTTTCACACTCCTGGAGCCAGGGCCGGCCCAAGCCTTTATGGGGTCTTAAGCAAAATTGATTTGGGGGCCCCTCAGCGTCGCTTATCGTTGCCGATTAAAAAAAAAGTATATATTTTTTTTTTTATTACATTAAACTGTAATTTCATGTGGTCTTGGAGGCCCTCTGGTAGCCACAGGAGCCCTAAGCAGCCGCTTAGTTCGCTTATGCCTTGGGCCGGCCCTGCCTGGAGCATCATGTATAAAAGATGGCGTACGGCCAAAACTTGAAAAGTACCTACGCACAGAAATATTCACATGTATAAAACAGGTCGTACGCCAGGTAGTGATGTGTCGTTCATGAACGATTCGTTCATTTTGAAAGAATCCTTACAAGGACTCGGGAGTAACGAGTCCTCTCAAAGAGTGATTCGTTCATTTTCTCGTGGCCGCGCATCGGGACTGTTGCATAGGCTCGTCCAAGTAAACAGAAATGATTCGTTCATTTCCCGACTCGGTCTTTCTACGAGTCTTTGTATCATTCCCCCCCCCCCACCCCCGTCGAAATGAACGAATGACTCGAAAAAAGAATCGTTCATTTTACTGAACGAGATTCAAAGAACCGAATCAGTAAAATGATCCGAACTTACCATCACTAACGCCAGGTCCTGCGCACCTTTCCTTTATAAATCACAATCAACGTGAGATTGACCGCATGTGAACGAGCCACTGACCCCGCCCTGCCTCCTCCCATAAATGAATATGCAGATGGACTATAAATGCGCTCCTGAGGTCATTTCTTTGAATTAAAATGGCTAAACACGCAAAAAAAGAAAAAAATCACAGACTGAGATCGAGGTTCTAACAACAGAGGTGAAGGCGAGAAAATGTGTCCTGTTTGGCGGCCTGTCATGCGGTATTAGCAACAAAAGAAAGTCGGCGGAGTTGTTTTTAACCTGTAGCACTTTGAGATTTAGCTAAATGTAAAGTGCATTACAAATAAAATCATTATTATTATAGGGCCGTAAATTCTGTGGGTTCGGAGAACCGGACCATGGGAGAAATTAAGAAGAAATGGTCCGATGTAAGTCTTTAAATTAAGAAACGAGTGGTGGCGCATCGTAACAGCATGGCAGCTATAGGGTTAGCGTGACATGCATTTCCTGAGTGATATAATAGGTGCGTTCGACATGGACTGCGGCTGCATGAAACGACCGGCGAGAGTAGCCGCTTGCAGTTGGGGAGGAGTTGAAAACGGCTCTGTGAAGTCGGACATTCCAGCTTCTCGTGGTTTGCTGCATTGACGTCAGTCATGGCCGATCAAGCGCTGTTTGCTTACTTTACTTTATTTATATTTAAACGTAGTCTTTCCGTTAGTGAAGAGGCGGACTAAAACCCTTTCTTCAACAAATATTTAATTCAATTAAACTGTTTGGTCCGGATTTGAGTGTTGGCGAAACTGAAGGTGTCAGAATAATTACAAAACACGCGTCAAAGTTGTCGTGTGTGAGTCTGGCCAATCATGAAATAGCTGTGTCGTCATTAGAACCCTTGCAGTTGCTCTTGAGAAAATGCGCTCGGCTACACAGTCGGCAGTTCTCGAATCGTTCTCACGGTACTTTGATGGCGACGTCACAGTGACCGAGCCTCGGCGCCGTCTCAAATCGGACAAAAAATCTAACCAGAATTCACTGTTTAAAGTCAGCCACCTGCAGCCGGCTGCAGCGCTGCATTAAGTCAGTTCATGTCGAACGCACCTATTAAGTGGTGGCGGATTAAACAGTATATAGCATTTCCCGTTTTGGGTTTTGGCATTTTGATGTGATCATCCTCATTAATGATCAAACTTTTATTTTTATGTTTTTTGAATAGTCAACGTCATAGTGCCCCCTCCCAGAAGGGAGGGGGCACTACTAATTGTAGTCTTTAGAATGTCTACCATGTTGATACACAGGTCTACCCTGGTGAAACACAGGTCTACCCTGGTGAAACACAAGCCTGCCCTGGTGGAACACAGGTCTACCCTGGTGAAACACAAGCCTGCCCTGGTGGAACACAGGTCTACCCTGGTGAAACACAAGCCTGGTGAAACACAGGTCTTCCCTGGTGAAACACAGGTCTTCCCTGGTGAAACACAGGTCTTCCCTGGTGAAACACAAGCCTACACTGACTGGAAGATAGAGCACACTGCACTAGCATCACATACCTACGTGAAAATGCTGTGCATACACAATTACGGAAATACATGACTACCGTATTTTTTTGTTTGTTAAATAAGACGCATTTTCTATAAACCGCACCCCACCAGAATGGGAACTTTGTGTTTTTAAATCTGAGTATAAACCGCACTCGAATATATGCCGCACTTGATACGGGAACAATGATACCAAGCAATGCACGAGTATAGGCAGTACAGCATGCAGATGTGTAACACACTTCGAAAACGAAAGTGAGTGCATAATGTATGTTTTCTATTGCCGGGGAATTAACTAATATTTACCTTTAGACGCGTGAGTTCTAAATATTTCCGACGGTCCTCAAAGCGTAAGTTATTTTTCCGAAACGGTAGCTAGCTAGCTTTAGTTAGCTTCCGGGCTAAGTTGGCTAGCATAATACTCGTAGCAATGCTACTACCATGTAGCCTGGCTCTGCCCTCCTACGTACTTCCGCTCAATTTTGATTTTGCTTCTGTACTAGGTTTGGCCATTAGGTACGTAAATCAGATGTCTCCGGTAGATTTTCTGCCGGCGAATCAGTGAACAGAGGGAGTGGCTGAGAACGATGACGTTGATGTTGTGCGCTAGTTTGTGTTGTAGTTCCGTAATGGCGGCGGAGAAAGATGCGAGCGAAGCCATTCGGTCCGTTGTGGCAACACTGCCGAATATCTATAAACTAAAGCCGGAGCAAGAACATGTTTTGCTGAGTTTTGTTGGTGGCCATGATGTTGTGGCCCTCCTCCCCACGGGGTTCGGGAACAGTTTGATTTTCCAGCTAAGGCAGCTAGCTCTGTTACAGTAGTGGTGAAGGAATTGGCTAAGGCGAACGCTAGCGATTGGTTATGGCAGATCAGAGTGGCTCTGGGCAGATCCAATAGTTTTAAACTTCAACAGAGTACCCGCCTACAAGGAAGTCAACGCTTGTCAATGGAGCGAGGCCAGACTCTCTGTACAAATGAAATGTACGAGAGTCTGGTTAGGACCAGGCTAACTACCATGCTGGCAGACCTGCAAAAACTAATTTCAGGGAGGTGGCTTCACCGGCTACACATATATGCGACGTTACTCTGTGAGACCCGCATTCGAACGATCACAGATGTGCGACGCTACTCCTTAACGGGTTAAATAGCATTCACAAAAAAAGTTTCTACTATTGTTTTGTTATAAAAACGTTCTATAAGCCGCTTCGAAATATAAACCGCACCACCACAACAAAAATTTAAAATCGGGCTATAAACCGTTTTTTTCCCCGAAAAATACGGTATAGATGCGGTGTAGAATCACTTCCAGCCACATACTTGCTGTACTGACTATTTCTATGTCAGTTCCCTGGCCAAGCTTCCTGTCACACCCACACAAAAACATAATTTTTGATGACATGATAACAGTTCTCAGCTGAACGTTGAATGGCATGAGCATTCGTCCTTTTCTACCAGGAGTTCTGTTGACATTCAGCAAGCCCCAGACTAAATTACGCCTACTGGAAACTTTTGATTACCATGAAGGAAATGAAATTCTCAGTGCTGTGGGTACCAGAGCTACATCAGGGCGGTCAGGCTGTCAGACTGTTGATTTCTCCTGCAGCCCTCTGAACGCCTGAATAATCTTCTCTTAGCTTTCCGTTGTATGACATATAACTGCATCTTTACCCAAGTTCAGAATTTTAATAGAATTTCAATTGCTCATTAAGCTTCCCCATACAGCAACACTATCAGCGATGTTGTGAGGAAAACACACACATACACACTGGATTTCTCTTTCATTACTCAGTAGCACAGAGAGGAGAAAGAGAGGAGAGAGAGTGAGAGAGAGGAGAGAGAGCGGGGGGAGAGAGTAGAGAGAGAGGGAGAGAGGAGAAAGAGAGGAGGAGAGAGAGAGAAAGAGAGAGAAGAGAGAGAGGAGAGAGAGGTGACACTGCATGAGGTTCTCATGTGGTTCTGATAAAGGGGTCAGGTGGCTGAGTGGTTAGGGAATCGGGCTATTAATCAGAAGGTTGCTGGTTGGATTCTTGGCCGTGCAAAAATGACGTTGTGTCCTTGGGCAAGGCACTTCACCCTACTTGCCTCGGGGGAATGTC
Source organism: Thaleichthys pacificus (assembly GCA_023658055.1). NCBI lineage: Eukaryota > Metazoa > Chordata > Actinopteri > Osmeriformes > Osmeridae > Thaleichthys > Thaleichthys pacificus. The sequence continues at coordinate 17,753,216 of CM042857.1, read as the reverse complement.
CCTGTACTTACTGTAAGTCGCTCTGGATAAGAGTGTCTGCTAAATGACTAAATGTAATGTAAATGATGCCCTCAGCTACTGCCAGGTGACTCTCAGCTACTGTCAGGTGACTCTCAGCTACTGTCAGGTGACCCTCAGCTACTGTCAGGTGACTCTCAGCTACTGCCAGGTGACCCTCAGCTACTGTCAGGTGATCCTCAGCTACTGTCAGGTGACCCTCAGCTACTGCCAGGTGACCCTCAGCTACTGTCAGGTGACCCTCAGCTACTGTCAGGTGACCCATGTTCTCACCACAGAGGAGAACAACATGGCCAGGTTTCCTGACAGCAAGGCTCCACATTTCTGAACTATCACCACTCTTGTGTTTGGGACTGCAGGAGCATTTCCAAAACATCAGACACAAGACCCAACGTCTCTGTTTTGGGATAATTACTGCTTTCAGAGAGAAGCAAACTAGGAAATAAACAATGCAGTCCTACCAGTGATGCACCAGTGATGTACGTTCACCTGTTCACCATTAGGGAATGATCAGATTGACCCTGCAATTATACTTCTGATCTGATATGGTTAAAAGATCAATGAGTGCCTACAGTGGATATAATCCTGTTTATTTTATGTGTTGTATAATGAATAAGCACTTATAGTGGATTAGGTTATCCTTGATAAATATTTAGAAACATTACAGTAATAAAAAAATAATTATAAATGATTTCTAAATTATTTATCATCACTCTTATTCCAATTCACAAAGTTGTTGTCAAATAGACTTTGAAGAGTACCTATACTGTTTATCTTAAATGTAAACCCATTTTGTTCAATTGCCTGTCCTTTCTGCATGATACGTTTTCTAGAAGGTGAAATTATTTAAAAAAATACATTATAAAAAAAGCTTTTCTGTCCTCCGGTGTCTCTACAGTTATCCAGTAGACATGCCACTTCGTTAATAAGTTCCTCTTGACCTCGCAGAGTCATTTGCATTCCAGGGCCGGTAAGAGTTCTAAGCTCCCTGGAGTTCTCCAGACTCCCACCACTCCACCGATGTCACAGAAATATGTTTCCGGCCACCGTGCCCCACTTCCTGTGGTGCCAGCCTGCTGCAAAGTCTCCCGCACAGAACAGGTGTGTGGTCAGAGGCCAGCCATTACACACATCTCCACCGTGCTCAGGGAAACGGTAGAGGAAGAGGAGGGGGAGGAAGGAGAGGCCTGTGGGGGAGAGAGAGGAGGAGAAGGAGAGGGCTGTGGGGGAGAGAGAGGAGGAGGAGAGGCCTGTGATGGAGAGAGAGGAGGAGAAGGAGAGGGCTTTGGGGGAGAGAGAGGAGGAGAAGGAGAGGGCTGTGGGGGAGAGAGAGGAGGAGAAGGAGAGGGCTGTGGGGGAGAGAGAGGAGGAGAAGGAGAGGGCTGTGGGGGAGAGAGAGGAGGAGAAGGAGAGGGCTGTGATGGAGAGAGAGGAGGAGAAGGAGAGGGCTGTGATGGAGAGAGAGGAGGAGAAGGAGAGGGCTGTGGGGGAGAGAGAGGAGGAGAAGGAGAGGGCTGTGGGGGAGAGAGAGGAGGAGAAGGAGAGGGCTGTGATGGAGAGGAGGAGAAGGAGAGGGCTGTGATGGAGAGAGAGGAGGAGAAGGAGAGGGCTGTGATGGAGAGAGAGGAGGAGAAGGAGAGGGCTGTGGGGGAGAGAGAGGAGGAGAAGGAGAGGGCTGTGGGGGAGAGAGAGGAGGAGAAGGAGAGGGCTGTGATGGAGAGGAGGAGAAGGAGAGGGCTGTGGGGGAGAGAGAGGAGGAGAAGGAGAGGGCTGTGATGGAGAGGAGGAGAAGGAGAGGGCTGTGGGGGAGAGAGAGGAGAAGAAGGAGAGGGAGAAGGAGAGGGCTGTGGGGGAGAGAGAGGAGAAGAAGGAGAGGGAGAAGGAGAGGGCTGTGGGGGAGAGAGAGGAGAAGAAGGAGAGGGAGAAGGAGAAGGCTGTGGGGGAGAGAGAGGAGAAGAAGGAGAGGGCTGTGGGGGAGAGAGAGGAGAAAGAGAAGGAGTAACATCCTTTCTGCCCCTCTGCGTGCTGCATTCTGAGTGAATAAGAAGTACAGATGTGCCGTGAGATAAAATAACAATGTTCCCGTCTGAATCCGCTGAACACCTGCTCCGTTGGGTTCTTTGTGGGCGGCCAGTGAAGAAAACAGTACATTAGTTATGTGAACAAACAAAAAAGGTTGCCTGTTCATCTTGTCTTCAAAATTATAAACAAAAAATTATACAAAAAATAGGGCCCCTTTTCCTGTGCAGACTTTGGTGTTGGTTGGCTGGTGAAACAACAATGTCTCAAGAAAAGGCTATGCGGCGAATAAATTGGGGCAGCATAGTATCTGGTCTGGCCAATGTCTCCACATGGACCCTGGCCAGCTGATCCTGAGGGAACAGCCCAAGGCAGGCATGGCCAGCATGATTTATTACAGACTGCTGCTTCCCAGCAAGGAGAGCTTTGGATAACATTAAGAGGAAACATTATGTGTTGTTGACATGGTGTTCCACTTCATTACTAAACTGAAAGTCTTCATGTTCAGTTGTCTTTACCACCCTTGTCCACATGTCACTCCCTATAGATAGTGCATAGTGCCCTGATAAAATTGGTGGCACGCACACAGATTCCTAGATAGGGAATACTGATGATGTAGGTGACACACACAGATTTCAGGAATTATAGACGGATAGTGCAGTGCCTGTGATGCAGCTGGGGCTAGTTGCATGAAAATAGACCTAGTCTTAGACTTAAATGTACATTTAAGTCTGACTTGCCATAGACACTTCAATTTACCTGTTGCATAAAGCTTTACTATGACTGACTGACGTAAGACTGACTTAGAGCCTGTTGCGCTTTGCATTATGGGTAAAATAAGACAGTTCGCGAAAAAAGAAAAGATGGAGGACAAAACAGCGAGACTTAGCGGCAAAAGATTGATACATTTAAACCTGATGAAAACCTATATCTGTTGGAGGAATACAATATTGAAAAAGTTGTCTTATTAACAAATAGTGTATGCGTTTTTAAGCTTCTTAATATAACCCCAATGCTAGTTCCATTTATCAGCAACTCCAACGCAGATGGCTATAGCGCTAGCATCAATAAAGTGAGTTATGTTGTCATCTACTCACTCGTTTAATAAAATGACATTTTAGCGGAAAGCAGACCCCAGTTAAAATGTTCTGCAGTTGAAATTAACAAATTTAATTCCTTTTGTAATAAATTATGCTAAGATAATGGCGTACTAACAGATCGTTGGCATAGCAACTAAGCCCTTACCGCAAGGCTTAGCCTGGGGCCAGTTGCATAAAAGTAGACCTAGTCTTAGACCTAAATGCAACTTTAAGTCCGACTTGCCATAGACACTTCAATTTACCTGTTGCATAAAGCTTTATGATCAGTGACTAACGTAAGACTGACTTAGCGCTTTGCATTATAGGTAAAATAAGACACTTCAAGAAAAAATAAAACATGGCGGACAAAACAGCGACACTTAACGGAGGAAGATCGAGACATTTAAACCTGATGAAAACCTATATCTGTTGGAGAAATACAATATAAAAAAGTTGTCTCATTAACAAATAGTGTATCATGCGTTTTTAAGATTCTTTATTTAACCCCAACGCTACTTCCATTTATCAACAACTCCAACGCAGATGGCTGGTGCTAGCATCAATAAAGTGAGTTATGTTGTCATCTACTCACTCGTTTAATAAAATGACATTTTATTCTGCGGAAAAGCAGAACCCAGTCAACATTTTCTGCAGTTACAAATAACACACTTATTTCCTTTCGTAATAAATTATTCTAAGATAATGACGTAGCCTACTAACAGATCGTTGGCATAGCAACTCAGCCCTTACCGCAAGGTTTAGCCAGGGGGAGAGGTGGCTAACTTTTTTACCTCAAATTAAGTCAGTCTTACTATTTATGCAACAGACAGGCTTAGTTAGACTAGTCTAACCTGACAATTTAAGACAGTCTAAGGCTAAGACTAGTCTTAAACTAAGTTTATGCAACTGGCCCCAGGTGATGACAGTTCTTCTCAGTGGTTTTGGTACCTATATTTCTCAAATCACAAATGAAATTCTCTGACATCTCTGAAGTACTTGTTCAACCTCCACTTCATCTATTCTAGTCTAATTATCAAAGCTGTGGTAGCCTACATTCATGCAAATGATTATGTAGCCTTTATTTTTCTGCTGTTTCCAAAGTCATAAATTGCTTATATTATGTTGATCAAAATGTACTATATTGGTTCTCTGTTAAATTGTCTTACCACCACAAACATCTTAACATTTAGTTCATAACAGAAGTCATTACATGCACTATGGTTGAGCCAGTCATCATAATTGTAGGCCTAATTCACCATACAGCACTTTTTCATTATTTCAAATTTTTTGTCGAACTGCTTATCCAAACAACGTCAATCTGCACTCCATTGGGTTATAAAGAGGACATATGCAGAATATGAACTTTGCAGAATGCGAGAGAGTTCTTGAGCTGATCGTGGGAAACTAAACACATTCTAATTTGTACACACACACACAAATATTCCTGGCATTAGCTATTAGAGAGATAAACATAAAATGCTGACTTTATAATGTAAAAAATAAAGAGATGTGATAGGCCTGTATAAGTCAATAAAGGCTGCCAGCCAAAAAATCGGTCAGGCTCAATAAAGTATGTATTTATTGCTTTCCTATTGTTTTGTAATTCTTTCTTCAAGGACGGTTGGGTTAGTGTTTAATACGCATGCTAGTATGGGATGAGTGATGTTAGCAGTGTGGGACCAGGTTGTCCTTGTGTGTCAGAGATAAGATGTGGGGTCTTACAGAGAAGAACTTCAGCTAATGATCTCCGACAGGCTTGGAATATCGGGGAGGATGGAGTGTGTTGATTACACACAACTTATCTGTGGAGAAAATGTGCTCCCCCAACGCCCCGAGAGGGAAGCTGTCCCCCCCCCCCTCCCCCCCGGAGAGAAGCAGAGGACATGTGTTCTGTTTACCGGCAGAGAGATTGCAGCGGTATAATCACCCTCCTGCACCATGAATGGAGGCCAGTGGGGCTCAGGGCGGCCTGAGGGGGGCGGGAGGGGGGTTGAGGGGGGCGGGAGGGGGGTTGAGGGGGGCTTAGGGGGGCGGGAGGGGAGACCCAAGGGATGTTGCCGCTACAACACATCCAACATTATTTATGAAACTGGCTCCACCTACACATGACTCTGTGCTCTGGGGACAGAACACTGGGGGATGGTGATCACACTCCCGCCAGGGGGATTCGTCCATCTCTATGCACAACAAAAGTTTTTTAATTGCATTATTATTTGGAGTGGTTGGGAATTAATTTCCAGGAGTATTGCCACTGCTCTCTTTCTCGCAATTATCTGATGTTGGTGCAACACGGCTTTAATGGATGAGTGTGTGTGTGTGGTCTGGCCCTCGCCTCTCCCACAGTCCTCTCCATGACCAGGGACTCATTTTACATTCCCTCCTAATGGCCCTTCAGAAGCTTGGAGACTGATCCAGTCAAGTGCGTGGCAGGGAGAGAAGGATGGCGGTGCAGGAAATAGCCGTATAATTAAACACGTCTTGTGGAGAGCTACGGACACCTCGGAACGCCGGACGTGTTCACATCACACACTGCTGGTAGGAAATCTGCATCAAGCAGATGCTTCATGTGAATAACATGGATGCTGTAAACCCTTTACAGCGTTTAAAGACTGTACATTGTAGACAAAGAAAGACCACCATAGGGTTTTGGTTTGGCACTTCACCTCGGGAAAAAAAATTAACTTCATGTTTAATGCATGGAATTATATTTTAAAAAAGAAAAAATATATAAAGAAAAAGAAAAAAAAAATCTGTTCAGAGCACTGATGTTAGACTCATTTTGGATAATAACGTTGATTGTTATACTGTAAAATATCCTGCCTCCATTATATATGTAGTCTGTCACGTGTTTGATAAACACTTTTGAGGGATCATTGCAAGAACTGTGTTTATGCTAAAGCTAGAATATCGGATGACATAAGAATTTGTTTAAATTGTTCTTAGTATTGGCCCCAAAAATCCAGAATCAACCAGGCTCTAATACTGTGTATAGCCTACAGTTTGTATGTATATGCCATAAATACACTTCCTTCATGAACTGTAAAGGGAAGGACAGTGCAATACCAACACTGTTCCTAAGAGCATGTAAGGGAATATTCAATGTAATAGTCCAGTGTTATGAACTGCGATTTACATCCCATTTGACATTTTATTCATTTAGTAGACGCCTTTATCCAAAGTGACATATAAGCAGTGTCATGTATTGCCTCGTAGATGTCCTTCCTATCATGCTGATACTGTGATTCATTAAAGTGTGTCAGAAACACAATTCCAGCAGCAGTCCCTCACTGTGGCTGCAGACCACGGGGCTGCAGACCATGGGGCTGCAGGAGAAAGAGTCTGGCTGGCAGCGTCTGTCGTCCTGTCAGTCTCTCCATCACCTCACTAGCTCGCAGGGCCCTGCCCCTGTCACTGCTGGTGACTGTCCCCTCAGAGGCCACATGATCTAATGCCTGCAGACTCCCTCCTCATCTCTACCCTCTCTCCTCCCTTCTTCTCCTCATCTCTACCCTCTCTCCTCCCTTCTCCTCCCTCCCCATCTCTACCCTCTCTCCTCCCTTCTTCTCCTCATCTCTACCCTCTCTCCTCCCTTCTCCTCCCTCCCATCTCTACCCTCTCTCCTCCCTTCTTCTCCTCATCTCTACCCTCTCTCCTCCCTTCTCCTCCCTCCTCATCTCTACCCTCTCTCCTCCCTTCTCCTCCCTCCTCATCTCTACCCTCTCTCCTCCCTTCTTCTCCTCCTCATCTCTACCCTCTCTCCTCCCTTCTTCTCCTCCTCATCTCTACCCTCTCTCCTCCCTTCTTCTCCTCCTCATCTCTACCCTCTCTCCTTCCTTCTCCTCCCTCCTCATCTCTACCCTCTCTCCTTCCTTCTCCTCCCTCCTCATCTCTACCCTCTCTCCTCCCTTCTCCTCTCTGCCCATCTCTACCCTCTCCTCCCTTCTCCTCCTCATCTAGTTCATCTGTCTCCTATCCCTACCCCTCCTAAAACTCCATCTCTCCTTCTTCCACCTCTTTCTTTCTTCTCCTCGTCTTCCTCCTTCAGCTCCAGGTTCCCCACCTCCACACATCTCTGAGAGCAACGCTCCGGATCCAATCGTCTCTCTTCCTTCTCTACACGAGGGCCCTTGCTTGTGTGCCAGAGGCGCTGCCACGGCGGGTCGGAGTAGGTGGGTAGGGTTGAACGAGGAAGTGCAAAGAGGTGGTGGAGTGATGGGGATGTCATTCCCAGCAGGGAACCTTGTGCACCAGAAGCCCCTGCTAATTAGTAAGCTTGTGTGCGTTTGTGTGGGTGTGTGTGTGTGTTGGGGAGGGCTCAGTAGAAGGGCTACGTCTAGTTCAAAGCCATGTTAAAAGAGAGATAATTTCCCAGCCCTGCTCTTCTTTGAGTTTCAAACTTTGTCTTCTACATGTACTGGTCTTCTGTAGAACTGCCTATTAGAGATGAAACACTAGAAATATCTACTGCTTGATAAGGACCTCCCCACCAACAAGATGCCCAGTTAAAGGATGTTCTAAAATGGGCGTGATTCATTTACTATAGACTCCTGTAAAACCATTCCAAATCCCACTCAGGATCAAGAGACCTGTATAGCTCTTTGTGACACGCTGTTTGGAACTGTAAAGGTCTCTATCTTACCTGACTTGGAACCAGTACATTATAAATTACACTGTCTTTAATATTCCACCTCAGTCATCACAATCAGGAATTAATCCCAACCTCCTTTGGTGTGTGAAACCCAGACAGCTTCTCTAGAGCAGGGGCTTGAAGTAGAGCGCGCTGAGGAGGAAATGATTCCTGCTTAGAAGCAGATCAACTGCAAAATGGGTTTATTTGTGTTTTCCAGTGTTTTTTCAACAAGATTAGAGTAGGAGGATTCGCACCTGGTGTCAATAAAGCAATCCCCCAGGGACGGCTCCATCAAAATGATTGAGGCAGATGGACTGAGCGGCGAGTTTGAGCTGTTTCACAACAAAACCAGATTCAATCTCAAGATGAGGCAGTACAGATAAACATGGTTTGTTCCAGAACAGCTATTGCACCAGCTACACTACAACTATGGTCTACTTTGGTGTGGGTTTAGCTCATGCAGAAGAGTATTTGACTTCAGATGAAGAGCTCAAAGATTCATATTTCCCTTGAACTGTGTGTTGTTTTGGATGAAGGTGTCTGCTAAATGACTAGGCTACAAACAAAACACTATTGTTATTCTTATATTCATGCATGTCCCATTCTGAGGCTTTTCACAAACCATAACTTAACACATTTTAATTACTTTCAAAGTCACATGGCTCCAAGGAAGATTGACTGCAGTGTTGAAGCTTTAAGTATGAGCTACGAAAGCACAGAAGTCAAGCTTGATGAGTGTGAAGGTGTTTTAAAGTCAAAATGTGAATTTACCTCAAAGCCTTCCTTATAGACATAGTGCATAGATAGACTAGAATATAACATATGTGCAGCTGTACTCTTAAGCAAATACATTGAATACCAGAAAAAGCATATCGAAATGACCTCAATCTTGTAAAATGCCAATATGGATGTAGCTGGCTTAGCATGCGACAAGGTACCCCGCTAACATGGCTTGTGGATACAGACTCTGTTCTTCAGTGTCTGGACGAGCAGCCAGCTCGAGACCATCTGAGATACAGAGGAGGATAATAGCTCTGGTGTGAGACAAGCCTCGGCTAGAAGGACATGTTCGGCCGCACACCAAAACCTGCTAAATCAAATAATTCCTACATCATTAGAGAAGGAACCAGCCCAGCCCATACGTGAGGTCACTGTTCAGAGCAGCGTGGTTCGGTTGTGACTAATGAGTTTAAATCCGTGTGTGGAAGTAAGCGCCGCTCCGGTGGAGACCTACTTCAGGAGAACACAGCGACGGCGTTGTCACACGCGGGCAAGCTCCTGCGCACATTTAACATCAAGGTCTTCTGTTGACAGCAGCCTGACAGTGCGCAGTTAATATCCAGTCGTCTTATTATGTTGCGTAAATCCCCTCTCTGTCGGGCAGCACTCGGATTCCAAAAGCTAATTTAATTCCAGCAACGTGGCGGTCGAGGCCGATAAGACACTTCTAGCAAGCAATAAGCATTAACGGCCCGTTAGAATGAGGCAGGATGAACTATAGACGGGTTATAGGACTGACTGAAAATGTTGTCAAACAAGCAGTAGCATAAGAAATACAATTGCACTACTGTTACACTTTACATTACATTGTTTTATTACGGTGTAATGGCAGTGTGTTACTGCAATAAAGAAGACAACTTTTTGGGCTAAACTTTTTAAATATGAAATCTAAAAGGATGTGATCTAAATGTCAGCAAGGCTACAGGTAAAGGGAGAAAAACTATGGACAGAAATCCATGTTTTAGTTTGATAAGACAATCTTTAGGGCATAAATAGCCTAAATCTAAACGTAACCTTTGTTTCAGGCTGAAAATAACGTGCTGTTTCCCCAGTGTACGGCTATTTAAAGGTCAAGAATTATATGACAATTGCGAGTCCTGTTGTATGGAGCACAACGTAGGGACAGTTACAATAATTTGGACAAAATAGTTTACATACACCAAGGTAACGGCCTTCACTCAGTGTGTCCCTTAATGGCACCATTACTTCTCTGTGTTCAGCCAGGGGACACATTTACATGCGGCATGCAAGCCCGAGCCCTGCGCGGGTCTAATTGGGTCTATATTTAGCTGGGAGAGCTTGTTCATGGCACTGTCAGAGGAGCACAAAGCCATCAGTGAAGCCAGGAGGGGCTGAGAGGAAGGGGGAGAGGAGAGAGAGGTGGACATGCAGGGCTACACATGCAGAGGACAGGAGAAACAGAGGTTCTTTGTAGTGAGGAGACAATGATGAAGGCTGCCTCTTAATAGGCCTTTCTTTACAAAGTTATCCAATCCAGAGTAGCCTACTGCTATGCCGTAAATCATTAGGCCTAATCCTTTATTTGTTTGCATTCTACCTTTATATCAGTCTAATTTAACATCGTTTATGATCAGACCAAGTTATTTTCCTTTCTAAAGCAATGTGTTCTCAAATTACTTTGACCCTGAGAAAAAACTATTTTAACTTCATGACTTGACGTTTACATGAAACAGTATACTGTTTCTATACTGTGCTTATGAACATACACAGTATACCCATGTATTGTAGCCTACATATTTTATAGTGCCAAAATGTATACAATTACATACATACCATTTAATTCAGTAACTTTAAAATAACCTGCTTCTATACCTACTGCCTCCACACATGTTGAAGGTGTAAGCACATTAGCACACCAACAAAACATATAAGTATGACTTTATTTTGAAGAACTTTAATTTCACAGGTATGCAACTCAGAAAACTCCCTGAATCTTAAAAACCAACACAAGGATGACATATTAAACATTATAGAACATATGAAACATATATCCTCAGCAACACATTCCTCCCTTTCTGAAACTGAGATTTCTGCCGCACATTATATATCCCCCAGTACTTACTGCTAGATATTCAGCGGGAACTGGATGAAAAATGTCTGTGAGAATTCAAAATATATCTTAAAAGAAACACATCCAACTTGATTTTTAGGTCAGCTTGCATTTTCCTTCACGTAACCATCCAGGAAAAGGACCTGAGCAGAATGCTAATGTTGCCTGCTAGGTGAAGCTTCACCTGCTAGGCGAAGCTTTGGTTCAACGGCATCAGGATTCTTCCAACGCAGCGGCTGCCGTTCATCAAAGATGTGTCTGTTTGCTCTCCTGCCTTCCCTCCGTAAACGCAAACAATGACACCTCTGCCGGGCCTGCTGGGAAATGTGACGGTCATGTGACCACGGAGCAGGCAAGTCATCAGAAGGGAAAACAGAGGCGAATAAGCCATCTCTGTTTACACCTGGAGAGGGAGGAGGAGGACGAGAGGGAGGGAGGAGGAGGGCGAGAGGGAGGGAGGAGGAGGAGGGAGGGCGAGAGGGAGGGAGGAGGAGGGCGGGAGGGAGGAGGAGGGCGAGAGGGAGGGAGGAGAAGGGCGAGAGGGAGGGAGGAGGAGGGCGGGAGGGAGGAGGAGGGCGGGAGGGAGGAGGGCGGGAGGGAGGAGGAGGAGGGAGGGCGAGAGGAGGAGGGAGGGAGGAGGACGAGAGGGAGGGAGGAGGAGGGCGAGAGGGAGGGAGGAGGAGGAGGGAGGGCGAGAGGGAGGGAGGAGGAGGGCGGGAGGAGAAGGGCGAGAGGGAGGGAGGAGGAGGGCGGGAGGAGGGCGGGAGGGAGGAGGAGGGCGGGAGGGAGGAGGGAGGGCGAGAGGAGGAGGGAGGGAGGAGGGAGAGAGTGAGGGAGGAGGAGGGCGAGAGGGAGGGAGGGAGGAGGGAGAGAGGGAGGGCGAGAGGGAGGGAGGGCGAGAGGGAGGGAGGAGGGCGAGAGGGAGAGAGGAAGGAGGAAGAATAGAAGGATTGGGAGGAGGAGAAAAAAGGAGGATATGAGGAGCAGGGATGAGAAGGAGGAATAGGAGGAAGAAGAAGATAGATAGAAGGTGTTACAAGAGCAGGTGGAGAAGAAGTTGGAGGAGTGCGGGTGGCGAATTGATCAACCCCCAGTGCCATGCAGATCAAAGCAGAACCCAACAGGAGGAGATGTTCCATAATCAGTTCCACCAGGCATCCACACCGGCAGAGGCTAATGGAGATGCAGGAATGGAGCATGAAATCAAACATGCATCTGTGTGTGATGTTCAGTCAGGTCTGAGCTTGACTTCTCTACTGCACCACACAGTGAGAGCCTTGGAAACTGCATACTAACCGAAAACAGACAGTCCTTTTACTGCTTGTGGGTAAAATGACTAAAACGACTATGAATTACAAAAAGACAAGAAAGAAAATATACAGATCATATACAGTATGTACTGTATGTCAATATATCTCTATTGGAGACTCCTCCGTAGACAGACTGGATGTGTCATCTCAGCAGCAGTGCCATCAGCCGTCCATGAAGAAGCACTCCAGATCTTCGGTCTTCTCTGGAGGGGCCTGGGGGTCTGGGGCCTGGGGGGCCGGGGCCTGGGGGGCCCCAGCGGTGGGGCGGGGGGCGCCGGGGCCCTTGGGGGGCTCCAGCTCTCTCTTCACCTCCCTGCCCCCCCCCAGTAGCTTCTGGCTCTCCAGGAAGTACTCGTTGGGGTGGTTGAGTGAGAAGCCGGAGTCTTCGATCTGAAACGAGAGGCTGACAGTTAGCTCTGAGGAGCTGGGAGAACTAAGCGAGCAGGGACAGAGAACCTATTACAGGTGACTGGAGCTGGAAACGACGCCATTTTGAACTGATGGAATAATAATGAGCCTGTGAATCATGACGGGAGCAGAGTGCTGTGGATGCTCCACTGACTTGGACATCTCTGGACATCTGTGTTTGAACAACCCCCCCCCCCACCCCCCACATCTCTACTCTTCCTGCATGACTGTGTTCAGCCTGGGGCCTGCACCTCTCTCTGTCACCACCCGTCTCTGGAGGAGGGGAACTCTCAGTGGGCTGCTCCTCACAAGGTTTCTAACACGTCTTCTCTCAGAGTTATTTTTCCGTTGACGTCTTTAAAAGTTCTAGTTAGGCGTTAGTTGTGTGGGTGTATGTGAAGCCCTCTGTGACACTGCTTCTCACAAGGGCCATTCTAAAGGACATCTGAACCACCTGTCTCCTGTGTGGTACTACTGCAGGTGCACGGTGTCGTGTTGCGCGTGGAGCGTGTTATGCGTGGAGCGTGTGGAGCATGTTGCGTGTAGAGCGTGTTACGTGTGGAGCGTGTTGGTGTAGAGCGTGTGGAGCGTGTTACGTGTGGAGCGTGTTACATGTGGAGCGTGTTACATGTGGAGCGTGTTACATGTGGAGCGTGTTACATGTTGCGTGTGGAGCGTGTTGCGTGTGGAGCGTGTTACGTGTGGAACGTGTTCCACGTGAGCAACACGGTGGTGTTGCGACACGCCTGTCTGCGCCACCTGCAGACGGACCCAGAGTCCATGTGTGGACTCATCTGTTGACGTTAGAACTTCTCAGATGAACAGCCCTTGGGCTTCTAGTGCAGACAAATGCATGCAAAAATGAAGCGACCCCCAGTCTAACCAAAGACAAAGAAAAAACCCTGAAACAAATCAATCCTGGGTGATTCGGCACCCTCCCCCCCCCCCCTCCCCCCACCCCGACTCCTCAGGATGCCATTTCATTACGTTTGCTATTGTTTGATTTATTGCCCTTGTGTAAATATTTCATCACGGAACTATTCCATTCTGATCTTTATTAGATGCTGTCAAGTAGGAAGGAGCAGGCCCCATCAATGTGCTCCAGCAGCCAGCTGGAGTCTGGAGGCAGCCTCCTATCTGCCTCAGGTATAATGTGGAGGCAGCCTCCTCTCTGCCTCAGGTATAATGTGGAGGCATCCTCCTATCTGCCTCAGGTATAATGTGGAGGCAGCCTCCTATCTGCCTCAGGTATAATGTGGAGGCATCCTCCTATCTGCCTCAAATATAATCTAGAGGCGGCCTTCTATCTAATGTCTAATTTAGAGGCTAACGTTAATCTAATTACACCAAACACATCAAAGTAGTTTAATGTTTTGATGGTTCAATTAACATCTGGAATTTTGGGATGGTTTCCTTAGTTTCCTTCATTCAATCAAATTGAGTAAGTTAAATCAAGCGCGCCCAGGGTGTTTGAGGGACGTGTTGGAAGCAGGTGCCTGTCAGTGTTCCAGGGGAGAGGAGGACGGTCTGAGCCCACGAGCAGGGAGGGATGCTTCCACTGGCCCAGACACACCACCATGCTTTAATATGCTTATTAATGTCACACGCCAGCCCGTACAAGCAGTCAAGACTGAAATATGACTCATGAATTTCATGAATGTGGATTTCATGTGGGTATGGAGAGATGCAGGGCACATTCCTCATCTCTCAGAGGCTGCTAGAATGAGCCGTTTATCAGCGCTGCCATCTTATTTATTTCGGGGGAATTACTCTCCTCCCCATGACGGGAAAGCAGGGCGCTGGTGAGAACATCTCTCCCCCCCACTTAGAGCCTTCCCCCCACCCCTCCTCCACTCCCCCCCTTAGCCCACCACCCCTCCTCCACTTCCCCCTCCACCCTTAGCCCACCCCTCCTCCACTCCCCCTCCACCCTTAGAGCCTTCCCCCCACCCCTCCTCCACTCCCCCTCCACCCTTAGCCCACCCCTCCTCCGCTCCCCCTTCACCCTTCGAGCCCTCCGCCCACCCTTAGAGCCCCCCACACCCCTCTCTCCCCTGCTTAGAGCCCTCCGCCCACCCTGCCATTAGAGCCCCCACACCCCCCTCTCTCCCCTGCTTAGAGCCCTCCGCCCCCCCTGCCCCTTAGAGGCCCCCACACCCCTCTCTCCCCTGCTTAGAGCCCTCCGCCCACCCTGCCCCTTAGAGCCCCCACACCCCCTCTCTCCCCTGCTTAGAGCCCTCCGCCCCACCCTGCCCTTAGAGCCCCCACACCCCCTCTCTCCCCTGCTTAGAGCCCTCCGCCCACCCTGCCCTTAGAGCCCCACACCCCCCTCTCTCCCCTGCTTAGAGCCCATCCCCCAGCCTGATGCCCTTGAAGCCGACCGCAAATCCCGTTTAGCCAATGGAACATTAAACACAGTTTAAGTCCTCGTTCCTCATGACTGTCTACACTACAGTGTTTAATAGCCATAGAAATGCCCTGTATGATTAAAATAGTGTTGATTTAGCGGTCACTTTCCCCCCCACAAAGAGACAAACGGGGGGATTTGAACCCGGGCCCTTTAGATCTGCAATCAAACGCTCTACCATGAGTAATACTCCACCCACTGAAGCTCTTTAATTACCACAGAGATTCATTTCAATTATGAATGACTGCCTGGGGGGCCTTTTATGATCTCTGGTTGATATATGGCCAACTTCTGCAGGGGAGACAAATCTGGGCAGGGGAGGGCAATAGTTGAGTACTTAATAAACCATTATCTTAACCAATTAAGGCTGTCGAAGAATGAAGAACACAAACAGTGCTAGCGATCCGAGAGAGGGGGTCTGGCTCAACCTGACTTGGGAGATAAATCTATTTAGTAGTTTAAAAAGTGGATTTTCCCCCTGCGACATCAGGGACGCAATGCGGGAGAGTCCCGAACTGTGGTTCTCGTAAACATGCATATCCGACGTCTGGGATAGTGACAAACTGACTGATCAGAAGCCTGTCATGGGTGACAGGGGAAGCTGCTTCTGTCAAGCGTATCTGAGGTGTTCAAGGGATTATATCCTCTCCCTGGCTCTGGGTTGCTTATTAAACACATTGAGAATTCTAGTAACTCCTCGGAGAAGTGATCTCTTCCTCCACACCTCAGAGAAGTGATCACTTTGCACAGATCCTAACCATCTACAGGAGGAAGGGATGGGGGAAGGATGAGCAGGGCTGGAGGGAGGATGGAGGGTGGAGAAGAGGGGATGGAGGGATGGGAACAGGAGGGGATGAAGGGAGGAGAGGATGGAGGGATGGGAACAGGAGGGGATGGAGGGTGGGAGGAGAGGATGGAGGGAGGAGAGGAGGGGATGGAGGGATGGGAACAGGAGGGGATGGAGGGAGGAGAGGATGGAGGGATGGGAACAGGAGGGATGGAGGGTGGGAGGATGGGAGGGAGGGAGGAGAGGATGGAGGGATGGGAACAGGAGGGGATGGAGGATGGGAGGAGAGGATGGAAGGGGTAATAGAGGAGGGAGGAGGGAAGATGGGGAAGGAGGGGATGGAGGGTGGGAGGAGAGGATGGAGGGAGGAGAGGAGGGAGGAGGAGGGAAGATGGGGATGGAGGGTGGGAGGAGAGGATGGAGGGAGGAGAGGAGGGAGGAGGAGGGAAGATGGGGAAGGAGGGGATGGGGGGTGGGAGGAAGGATGGAGGGTGGGAGGAAGGAAGGATGGAGGGAGGAGAGGAGGGGGGAAGATGGGGAAGGAGGGGGATGGAGGGTGGGAGGAAGGATGGAGGGAGGGAGGGAAGATGGGGAAGGAGGGGATGGAGGGTGGGAGAAAGGATGGAGGGAGGAGGGAGGGAAGATGGGGAAGGAGGGTGGGAGGAAGGAGGGAGGGAGGAGAGGAGGGAGGAGGAGGGAAGATGGGGAAGGAGGGGGATGGAAGGGTGGAGGAAGGATGGAGGGAGAATCAGAATTCGGTTTATTCGCCATGTACTATGTTATACAAACACGGAATTTACTGTGGCAGGGAGGTGCAAAACACTAAACATATACGAATCTTAAATTAGGTAAAAATACTTAAGTTTAACTATTTCTAAGAACTAAACAATCTAAGAATAAAACAATTTAAATATAAAATAAAAATATATATAAAAATAAGAATAAAGAATGAGCAGCATGGGTGGTCAACATCAATCAGATACTGAGATAAGGTGGCTTATGCATAGTGTAATTGCCATTAGATGGACTTATGATGGTTAAATAGATGAAAGAAGGAAGGATGGAGGGAGGAGAGGATGGGGGAAGGAAGGATGGAGGGTGGGAGGAAGGATGGAGGGAAGGAAGGATGGAGGGAGGATGGAGGGAAGGATGGAGGGAGGAGAGGAGGGGATGGGGGCAGGAAGGATGGAGGGTGGGAGGAGAGGATGGGGGGAGGAAGGATGGAAGATGGGATGTCTCAGAGACCTAATCCTGAGTGACATGTCTCTGTGGATACTGCAGCCTCACAGGGGAGAGACCAGGAGCAGCAACACTCCCTGCAGCCCTCACAGGGGAGAGGACCAGGAGCAGCAACACTCTCCCTGCAGCCTCACAGGGGAGAGGACCAGGAGCAGCAACACTCTCCCTGCAGCCTCACAGGGGAGAGGACCAGGAGCAGCAACACTCTCCCTGCCAGCCTCACAGGGGAGAGGACCAGGCAGCAGCAACACTCCCTGCAGCCTCACAGGGGAGAGGACCAGGAAGCAGCAAACACTCCCTGCAGCCTCACAGGGAGAGGGACCAGGCAGCAGCAACACTCTCCCTGCAGCCTCACAGGGGAGAGGACCAGGAGCAGCAACACTCTCCCTGCAGCCTCAGCTAACCAGCACGCTCATTTCAATACAATCAACTCTGCAGCAACACACAACCACACAGGCTGTCAACACACAAACCCACTCCAAATGATTAGCATGTTCCCCACGGCCGACAGCAATTGCTTTTATGGTTTACAGGGGAAAAACACAGATTCTGAAACACTGGGACCTACGTCAAGGCAATCTGACTGACTGACAGGCTTAACAGTGCTACTCTACGAGGACATCAGGTTCTAAAGACCTGCTTGTGGAGCTTCACTGGGATGTCCCCCACTTCTTCTTCTCTAAATAGTCATTTAACATTAAAAACCTTAAACGTGTTTGAAATGGCAGATCAGGAGGTCTCATTTTAAAGATGTTAAATCCAATAAATTAAGCATTCACAGGAGTCTACATTAATCTAGGATGTCATCATAAACCAATATGAAGTAAGCATCTTTGACAGCCAATGATGGATGTGGTAACCCTGCCGGCGCCCTCTAGAGCGTTGCCGTCTAAGCTGCAGGGCTGCCCCAAGATACGAAACAAGTGACCCCGCCCCAGCAGCCCAGAACTTCCTCTTCCAAATAAGTGGCGTCCTTACATTGTGTGTCAGCTCAAAGTACTTCTGGCAGGCGAGCTGAAAGTGCATCCCCTTCACCAACTCCAGGATCTGCAGGAGAGAGAGAGAGAGATCGGGGGAGAGGGAGAGAGATCGGTGGATGGGAGAGAGAGGAAGAGAAACAGATGGAGAGAGTGAAAGATGGGGGAGAGAGAGGGACGGGAGAGTAAACGGGTTAAAGAGCGTTCATGTAAATGAAACATGAACGTTGTTGCTCACAGATGCAATGTGACATTGACCAATATCGCCGGCGAATCATTTCCCCGTGATGGACGGAGCGTTTGTGCTCAGACCCCAGTGTGCTGCTGCGGCTAATTATGGAGCTTCATCACAACCGGCCATTAAAACAGCTCTCTAAACAGCACAGGACTCTCTCTCCCTGGTGAAGCACACAGCTCTCTAAACAGCACAGGACTCTCTCTCCCTGGTGAAGCACACAGCTCTCTAAACAGCACAGGACTCTCTCTCCCTGGTGAAGCACACAGCTCTCTAAACAGCACAGGACTCTCTCTCCCTGGTGAAGCACACAGCTCTCTAAACAGCACAGGACTCTCTCTCCCTGGTGAAGCACACACCACGGAGGAGACCAGACACAAAGACTTCATTGACTCAAAAATAGAGACTCCTTGTGAAACAACTGGATTTGCACTCACAGAGCTTTCCACGGACACACAAAAACAGGGTTTTCCCCCCGAGGGCTTGAGGGTCGAGGGGATTATGCAGGAAGGAATAATATCTCCACAGGCCCGAGGTTGCTGAGCAGGTATGGAGTGGTGTGTTCCTGCGATGCGCTCAGCCGCCAAGCCTGCCCCGGGCGGCCTGACATCGGGCCCCGCCCGCAGGAACAGGCGTCGGGGGGGGCGGAGGACACATGGACGAGGGCAGGGACACTCTGCTGCGGCACTGAGGCCAGTTGGAATGCCAGTGCCGGCCGGCCTGCCTGCCTGCCACATCGGTTGCCGTGACGACGCTGAGGGCGCCACGGTAGCAGACGTACGGTACGGTGGCCCTGCAGGGTCACTAGGAGTGTTGGGTCATGATCACACAGCGGAGGAGACAGGCGACCTCACACACACACACACACCACACACACAACCCCAAGAAATAAAAAAGGCAAGGAGGCAAATTGGAGCCCATAGCATCTTAGGGCAGGGCAGATGACCTCCAGGTCACATCACTGACGGCTACTCCCTCTAGGCTTGTGTCTGTCTGGTACTCTCCAGCTCTGGACATTCATCCTCCTATTCTCTCCCTCTCTCTCCCTCCCCTTTCTCCATCTCCTCCCTCTCCCCCTTTCTCCATCTCCCTCCCTCCCTCTCTCTCTCTCCCTTTCTCCATCTCTCTCCCTCCCCCTTTCTCCATCTCCCCTCCCTCCCTCTCTCTCCCTTTCTCAATCTCTCTCCCTTTCTCAATCTCTCTCCCTCCAATCTCCTCCCTCCCTCTCTCTCCCTTTCTCCATCTCTCTCCCTCCCCCTTTCTCCATCTCTCTCCCTCCCTCCCTCTTTCTCCATCTCTCTCCCTCCCCTTTCTCCATCTCCTCCCTCTCAACAAAATATCCCACTTACCATCCTGTCAAAGACAGTGAAATAAGTCATCTTTCCTCCTTCCCCCTCCAATACTCTCCTCCCTGCCTCCCCTGCTCTCCCTGCCTCCTCTCCTCCCTGCCTCCCCCTCTCTCCCTGCTCTCCCCTCCTCCCTGCCTCCTCTCCTCCCTACCTCCCCGTACTCCTCCCTCCTCCCCTCCTCCCTCCTCCCCCGTCTCCCATCCTCCTCTCCTCCACGTCCTCCCTGCCTCCCCATCTCCCATCCTCCCTGACTCCTCTCCTCCCTCTCCTCCTCTCCTCCCTGCCTCCTCTCCTCCCTGCCTCCCCTCCTCCCTGCCTCCTCTCCTCTCCTCCCTGCCTCCCCTCCTCCTCTCCTCCCTGCCTCCCCTCCTCCCTGCCTCCCCTCCTCCCTGCCTCCTTTCCTCCCTGCCTCCTCTCCTCCCAGGCCTCCTCTCCTCCCTGTCTCCTCTCCTCCCTGCCTCCCTCCCTGTCCTCCTCTCCTCCCTGCCTCCTCTCCTCCCTGCCTCCTCCCTGTCGCCCCTGCTCCCTGCCTCCTCTCCTCCCTGCCTCCTCTCCTCCCTGCCTCCTCTCCTCCCTGCCTCCCCTGCTCCCTGCCTCCTCTCCTCCCTGTCTCCTCTCCTCCCTGCCTCCTCCCTGTCTCCTCTCCTCCCTGTCTCCCCTCCTCCCTGCCTCCTCTCCTCCCTGTCTCCCCTGCTCCCTGCTTCCTCTCCTCCGGGTGGTGTATATGTGAGTCTGCTAAGTTCCTCATGGGTCAGGTGATTCATCTCACTTGATGAGGAGGTCCCTGTGGGCCAAACTGTTCTACTAAATTAGCACTCCAGTTCTTCTGCGTCCTTAGTGTCGGGCAACTGGCTTCACAAACCAATCAATATTTAAAACAGATTCTTTACGCACGCACACGCTTGCGTGTAACGTAGATGGGCTTGAAAGCCGGAGTCCACCCCACTGCACCGCCATGGTGACGGGACGGAGCGCCGGGAAACACAACAGGGAGCTGAATGGATGATTCGTGCTGGGGTGGTAACGTAAACAAGACCCGCGTAAACACCAGGCCTGTACGCCAGGCTCCTGGTGACACTTTGATGGGAAAGAGATCCACTTAGAGAGGAGCGTTTCAGACAGACGCATGTGTGGCTACGACGCCTGACAGCTCCGAGGGACAGAAAACATTTCAATTGGTCAATTCACAGCAGGAAATGAAAGCTTGGAGGTTGTTATTTATTTAGTGGTGTTCTTTATTTATTTTTAGGAGCTGTGAGGAAAATGGAAAAGATGAGATCTCTACAGGACAAACAGTTACAGAATATCAGTTCTTCGAATCAGTAGTGGAGTACATGAGATCGTCTTGCAAACATAACCATGAGTTGTATTCAGTAAATTACTATGGTACAGGTAGACTCCTATTAAGAAGACCATCTGTGTGTGTGTGCGTGTGTGTGTGCATGTGTGCATGTGTGTGTGTGTGTGTGTGTGTGTGTGTGTGTGTGCAGTGTAAACATGGGCTGTCGTCACCAGAAAACCAGATCACCTTGCTTGTAAACAGATTTCTCAGCTGGAATTAAATACCGTAAGATATTTCCACATGTACATTACACTGTAGTCTTGCATACCTGGAGCCTGTGTGTGTGTGGTGTGTGTGTGTGTGTGTGTGTGTACTGTATTCGTTCCCAATAAGACACTGAACAGTGAGGTTTACGGCCCTATTAAAACCAGAACCGTGAATTTAATGAAGGCATTAAAGTCCATAACTCTGGAAGAACATAACAGCCAGACCTTACAACTTCATTTAATTACCTGCACCATTGAACCCTCTTTAATGTGTTGAGAGAACACATTGGAAGTGCTTTAAAAAGGGAGCATCTTATAATATGGAGCAAATTTGGTTTAAAGACAGCGTTGCTAGGGTACTGAGAGCAGTGAACTCACCAGGCTGGGATGGTGTGTCACTGTACCAAGGCTCTGCAGGAAAGACTGAAGTACTGCAGGCCTGCAGCAGTACCATACTAACTAACCCAGCTACCATCCTGTACTGTATCTCTCTCTAACCCAGCTACCATCCTGTACTGTATCTCTCTCTAACCCAGCTACCATCCTGTACTGTATCTCTCTCTAACCCAGCTACCATCCTGTACTGCATCTCTCTCTAACCCAGCTACATCCTGTACTGCATCTCTCTCTAACCCAGCTACCATCCTGTACTGTATCTCTCTCTAACCCAGCTACCATCCTGTACTGTATCTCTCTAACCCAGCTACCATCCTGTACTGTATCTCTCTAACCCAGCTACCATCCTGTACTGTATCTCTCTCTAACCAGCTACCATCCTGTACTGTATCTCTCTCTAACCCAGCTACCATCCTGTACTGTATCTCTCTAACACAGCTACCATCCTGTACTGTATCTCTCTCTAACCCAGCTACCATCCTGTACTGTATCTCTCTCTAACCCAGCTACCATCCTGTACTGCATCTCTCTAACCCAGCTACCATCCTGTACTGTATCTCTCTCTAACCCAGCTACCATCCTGTACTGCATCTCTCTCTAACCCAGCTACCATCCTGTTCTGTATATACAGCACCTGCAACCACCAGCACACAACTCTAAACATCTGTGAGGTAAATTGCTACTATTAGAGAAAATAATAATAAAATAAAAACTAATTCAATTTCAGCAAACTCTTTAGAACTGTATGAAACCATTAGCGGTTACATTTTACATGGTTATAAGTCAATTAGAGTTCAGCCAATATTTTAACAGACCGAAATTGCTTTGCTTTACAAAACGTTCAGTTTGGAGAAAATATCAATTAACTTCCCCATCCTTGCCTTATTTTCAACTCCACCAACCTCACACTACATTATGCTGCGCTCAGCACATTACTACTGAAAACAGGATGGGTTCAACAGTGTTCATAGAAAGGATGTGGCATGGGTTTGTGTGTTGTCTGTGTGTGTGTGTGTGGTGTGTGTGTGCGCATGTGTGTGTGTGTGTATGTGGTGTGTGTGTGCGCATGTAGTGTGTGTGTGTGTGTATGTGGTGTGTGTGTGTGTGCGCGTGTGTGGTGTGTGTGTATGTGGTGTGTGTGTGCGTGCGTGTGTGTGTGCATCTGTCTGCGTGGGTGTGTGTATGTGTGTGAGTGTATGTGTGGTGTGTGTGTATCTGTCTGCGTGGGGGTGTGTGTGTGTGTGTGTGCAGGGCATCACCTGGTTGACTCCAGAAGGAGAGACCTTATAGGACAGCAGTTTCTGCTTCAGAAGCTCAGGGTCACTGTGACGAATGGACACCCTGCAGAACCAGGGAGGAAACCCTGTTAGTGGAGGAGGGACAACACTGGTACACACACCACACACACACTGGCTACACACACACACACACACTTAACTACCATCCACACACACACACTTAACTACCACACGCCACACACTAAAGTACCACACACACACACTGAAGTAACCTACACAAACTGGCATATACACACACTAGAAATACACACAAACACACTAAACAGAGAGAAATAACCACTTAAAAAAAAATATATATATATATATATAATATATATAAAAAATAAATGAGGACTAATTCAAGTTCAGCTAATTCTTTTAGATCTGTATTAAACCATTAGTGGTGACATTTAACATGGTTAGGAGTTCATTAGAGTTCCGCCAGGATTTAAACCGACCAAAATTGCTTTGCTTTAAAAAAAAAAAGTTTCCTTTCAAGGAAATCTCAATGAGTTTGATGATGTTGTTATTAGCTCCTGTGAGCTGGTGCTCTGGACGGCCGAGCTCGGAGGGTGAACGTACCAACACGAGAGCTAAACACAGGACAGCTCCTTGACCTTTAGTACCGTTAGAACTATGCACTCCTGATCACTCCTCTCTTACTCAACTTTCTACATGCAGTATTTGTACATTGCCTGCGCTGCATGAGAGCTCCAGCTGAACTAATGACACGTGGAACGTTCACAGCAGGTGTCATTCTGTCAAGGCTTCCAAGGTTGACCCCGTGACCCCATCAGACCGGGGCTCGTTTTGGTCACGGTTGGGTTCACTGGGATATCAGCTCCCACAAACCAAGTTCTGCCTGCTGGCACGTCCACCAAGCTGCACTCCCTTCAACGGATGGCATGATCACAACAAAGCCACTTCCCATTAGGGACGGGGATCGTACATTTTGATCGATATCGATACCATTTTCGAGCCTGCTTAACGATCCGAGTCTTTATCGATACCACTATCGATGCTTTTCTGGGGTGAGCTTGAGCTAACCACCATCTAAATGAATGAATTTGGCAAATGTTAAACATATAGCATGCACCCACACAACCCACGCCACACTTTATGTAAACTGAAGATTACTGAACAACATTTATAACAATAACTTAAGTAAAACAGATATCAAATAGAACAAGGGGAACGTGTTGCTCTCAGGAGGAGGCTGGATAAAAGGAGCACATCCTGGATCCAGGCTGATGAACATGGAGACACCAGAGGGCTGAATCTACAATTGTCCACTACAGATGTACTATCCACAACCTGGATTAGTAAATAGTATAAATGACTGTGATTGGTTGGTTGACAAAAAGTGACATTGACAAGCCGTCATTGTTCAAGACTTTATGAAAAGTTTAACACGTTTCAACAAAAGGCACCTGATCTAGCTAAATGACCAGCTAACCAAACCTTCCTTATCGCATCCCTATTTTGTTCTGTCTCTGTTATTGTTTAACAAGATGTTTAAGCAGCCCACAGAGCCATGCTCCCGGTGACTATGTTTGAATGATCAGCAGCGGGGCGGGGGAGGCTAGTCTTTACTCACACACTGACTGTGCTCGTAAACTCGCGCACGCATCAATTTTAGGGCCATAGGCGAGTGAAATAGATGCACTGGCTCTTATTATTGAGGCTTATTATTGTCAACGATGGATACTTGCTACGAAGTTGGGTTGCGCTGACTGCGCTCACCATGCAAACTGGGGTTGAGGAGGAGGATTGTCCAGCAGCTGGAGTTGGCACCGTTGCTTCTCGAAGACAGTCGAATGCATTTTACCTTCAGCTGATGCACAACGTTGAGGTGCTTATTCATTGCAGTAGCGTTGCATTTTGATAAAGTGGCTTTATTAAAATGTAGCCAAGACTTTGACCGCTTAGTACGTTCAGCTATCGTAGCTAGCAACAAAATGAGAAATAAAGCGAAGTAGGTCGTGAGCCAATTAAATTCTTATTTTAGTTTAAAGGCGGTTGGCAGGCCATTCAATTGAATTTAGTAATTTTATTAGACAATCGATGTACGTTTGTGCACCAGTGATTTGATTTAAATGACATAACTTCTCTCTCGAGACATAAGTTACATTATATTAGCCTACCTAGTCTCGATAGCGGTATCGATAAGCTCGGACCTTATTGATCTTTGGGTTTTGAGAAATTTAGAACCGGGTCCTTAAAGAACCGGGTATCGATCCCCATCCCTACTTCTCATTGGCTACGACTATGTATGTTTTTCTTTGGCTGAGACTTAATATGGCGGCAAAAAGGCCATCTGTCATTGGTTTATCCTCACCGTGGTGGTCGCCTTGGCTGGGAGCGTTTGACAGAATCACCTTCATGCAGCTGTAGGGAGTGTAGTCAGTCCTCTTGCCTTCCTTCCCAAACATGTGGCGGATGCTGTAGGCATAGGCTTTATCAAACTGGAGAGAGAGAGGGAGGGAGAGAAGATGGAGATAAATGGAAAGAGAGAGAGAGGGGGGGGGGGAAGACAAGGAGGTATGTTATCTAGGGTAGTAGTGACAGAGTGGAGGAGGAAGCTAAACGAGGATGGGGGTGGGGGTGGGGTGTTAGGGCGAAGCAGACATGTTGTTGTACATCATGCTGGTGTTGGCAGGGTGTTTTCCAGGGTGAACGATGGAGCTATTAGAGAGAACCTCCTGTAGAGGTGTCGCCACACTCCACACAGCTGGAACGGGATGATGGGGAACAGGGCTACTTCCAACTCTCTCCCTCTCCTCTCCTTCACCTCGACCTACCTCAACCCCATTTCCACCTCTTACCCCCCTCCTCTCTCCTCTCCCCCTTCACCTCTCCACATCCCCCTCTCCTCACCATTCCTTCACCTCTACCTACCTCTCACCCATTTCCACCTCTCACCCCTTTCTCCTCTACTCTCCCCTTCCCCATTCTCTTCTCGTACCCTTTTCTCTGCTACCTTTTCTCCTCACCTCCCCCTCTTCTCCTCACCTCCACTCCTCCTCACTCTCCTAACCTCCACCTCACCTCCTAACCTCCACCCTCCCCTCTTCTCCTCACCTCCACCTCTCCCCTCCTCTCTTCTTCTCCATACTAAACTAGGATCCTTCATTCCCTCAGGGAGGCCAGGGGCATGCAGCGGATCAGACTGTCTTCCCTTCGTTCTCCCTCCTCCTCCCTCCCTGTCTCTCTCTCTCCCTCCCGTCTTGTCCTGTAATATACGACCTGTGCTTAAGAAACCATTCCAGTGTTTGTGTTCGATGGGGGTCAGTGCATTCAATCTTGGTGGATAAGTCTGTTTGCCAATCATACACACGTACACACGTTGGAAGTACAAACGCTTCACCCCAGAGCTGATGCAACAGTGCATGTGGGGGCATGTTCACCCCAGAGCTGATGCAACAGTGCATGTGGGGGCATGTTCACCCCAGAGCTGGTCAAATCAACAGTGCATGTGGGGGCATGTTCACCCTAGAGCTGGTCAAATCAACAGTGCATGTGGGGGGAGGGGGGGAACGACATCCATCACTATCGTGCTCATCATAATCCATTAAAACTGCAATAAAACCTGTGAACTTGACAAGGTGACAAGCTTCCCACACTAGCGACGCAGAAGCATAAAACCCACTCACCAATCCCACATTCATTACATGGTGGTTCTAAGGATTTAGGAGCCATTTCCAGTTTAAAGATCGCAGCCTACTGCATCAAAAGGACCCCAGGAACAATCCAGTGGTAATAGGACATTTATTGTTGGAAAGTGTCGTACTGGATTTAACTGCAGCTGATGCATATTCATGAGTGAGAATAATAACTCTGGAACTTGAGAATGTATCGTAAAAGAGTAATGAACGAACGAGCATGTGCAGTGCACACACACACACACACTAGGGGTCTAATGAAAGACAAGAAGTAAAGTAGAAACCGCCCTTCCTTCGTGCACCACTGTGGAGCTCGAAGAGCATGCCTCCATGACCAGATAGGTGCTAAAACAGGCAACAGCCAGTCAGGTAGTCAGCACACCAGCCAGTCAGTCTGGTAGTCAGTCAGCCAGCCAGTCAGGTAGTCAGACAGCTAGTCAGCCAGGAAGTCAGCCAGGTAGTCAGCCAGCCAGCTAGTCAGCCAGCCAGTCAGCCAGTCAACCAGCCAGCTAGTCAGCCAGGTAGTCAGCCAGTCAGGTAGTCAGCCAGTCAGCCAGTCAGCCAGCCAGGTAGTCACTCAGTCAGGTAGCCAGTCAGGTAGCCAGCCAGCCAGTCAGCCAGCCAGTCAGCCAGCCAGGTAGTCAGCCAGTCAGCCAGGTAGTCAGCCAGTCAGGTAGTCAGCCAGGTAGTCAGACAG
Organism: Thaleichthys pacificus; assembly: GCA_023658055.1. Classification (NCBI taxonomy): domain Eukaryota; kingdom Metazoa; phylum Chordata; class Actinopteri; order Osmeriformes; family Osmeridae; genus Thaleichthys; species Thaleichthys pacificus. The sequence continues at coordinate 17,726,327 of CM042857.1, read as the reverse complement.
TCAGCTAGTCAGTCAGGTAGTCAGCTAGTCAGTCAGGTAGTCAGCCAGGTAGTCAGCCAGGTAGTCAGCCAGGTAGTCAGCCAGGTAGTCAGCCAGCCAGGTAGTCACCCAGTCAGTCAGCTAGTCAGTCAGGTAGTCAGCCAGCCAGCCAGGTAGTCAGCCAGCCAGGTAGTCACCCAATCAGCCAGCCAGCCAGCCAGCCAGGTAGTCAGCCAGGTAGTCAGCCAGGTAGTCAGACAGCCAGTCAGCCAGCCAACCAGCCAGGTAGTCAGCCAGCCAATCATGTAGTCAGCCAGGTAGTCAGCCAGGTAGTCAGACAGCCAGTCAGCCAGCCAGCCAGTAAGCCAAGCTCCTGCTAGCTCAGGTAATCTTCCCAGGGAGGGGGGACAGGGAAGGCTGAGAGGAGGCCAGTCCCTCTGCAGTCTGAGAGGTGGGAGGCCTGGCAGCCTGCAGGCCAGTCCCTCTGCAGTCTGAGAGGTGGGAGGCCTGGCAGCCTGCAGGCCAGTCCCTCTGCAGTCTGAGAGGTGGGAGGCCTGACAGCCTGGAGGCCAGTCCCTCTGCAATCTGAGAGGAGGGAGGCCTGGCAGCCTGGAGGCCAGTACCTCTGCAGTCTGAGAGGTGGGAGGCCTGGCAGCCTGGAGGCCAGTACCTCTGCAGTCTGAGAGGAGGGAGGCCTGGCAGCCTGGAGGCCAGACAGCCAGCCTGCCTTCACACACTCAGGACACAAGCAAGATAATTAGTGGTGAGTGGGTGTTTTTGTGACGACGAGTTTATGTGTTTATTTTGTGTTGTGAGTGTGGGTTTGTGTGCCAGTACGATTGTGTTGTGTGGGAGTGGGTGAGTGTGACGTGCGTTTGTGTTGGGTGCGTGAGGGCTGGTTTGAGTGTGATGTGTGTGTGGGAGTGCGTCTGTGTAGTGGGTGTGTGTGGGGTTCATGTAAGTGTGTGTGTGTGTGTGTGTGTGTGTGAGAAACACTGCATGTATTTGTTTGTGTGAGTAGGTGTCAAACCACAAAAACAGCACTATTACTAGCACTTAAACCCGCAGCCTGCTGGGAGATACGACCTCAGAGCAACACCCTTCCATGAACACTGATGATCTTATCTGAAACTACTTTTTGAGAGAACGTATCAATGAGGTAATGATACCAAACTGACAAACTTTCAAACAAAGCAGAAGACTCTGAGAACATTACTCTCAGCTATTCTCTTTGACTGCGTCTTTTGTTTGGACGATCAAGCATGGAGGATTGGGCGCCTCACCCACACGCCGCCGACCACACTCAAGCTCCCCGCGTCACTCCTCTGGGATCCCCCTCCTTCCCTTACGGCAGGACGGACACGTCTCTATGAGCTGGAGGAGAAAGGCCCAGGCGTGGCGGAGGGTGTGGGGGAGAGCGCAGCCACACCGCCAGGGCTTTGGCTGGACAGGGATCGCTGGCTGCAGGTTCCAAGCAGCCAGGCTGGTATAGAGTCATCAGAGAGCTCTCTTTAGCACCCCATCAATGACAGAACGCTGGCCAATAACTCCCAACTTTTCTGATTTACTGTTGTGGGGATTAGACACACACATGCAGACATGGAGACACAGAATATACTGTATATAGACAGATGGTGGTATCACTGCCTATCCCCAGTTTCCTTCTTTACTCATCAGGGTTATTATAGGTTACTAAGGAACCAGGAAACGCTGCATAAACGACAGATAAACTGCCTACCATGGCCTCTGACAGACTCCTAGGGCCTCTGACAGCTTTCCATATCTCGCTGAGCCAAATTCCTTTTCACAACACTGCTTCACAGCTACCAGGCTCTAACGATTATAGAATCACATTTTCGCCGCTCACTCTATGTGTAAATGAGACACCGTGCTCTCGCACTCCAGATCTGAGCCGTGTAGGTTCTCTCAGGAACAAAGAACAGCTTCTCCCATGTTCTGGTTCGAGCCTGTGAGGAACCGCTACTGCTAGGAGAACACAAGGACGAGGCTAGTGCTGCCAAGACCCCGAGGCTGACACACACACACACACACACACACGCACACAGAGGTCAAAGTTCAAATCCTAATCCTTGAGATCTGGCCGTTCACCAGCTTGTTTGTCCAGCTTTGTGATCTGATTGAGTCAGGAGGAAAGGTCCGGTCTAAGCCTTGTGGATGGACCGTCCAGACTGCTCTGAGAGGAGCAGACGTTTTTAAGGCCCAAGCTTGTCTGTCCTCTACTGGCTCAGTCATCCTTCAAACTCTCTCCATCTCCCTCCCGTTTCTTTTTGTTTAGTACTATTTCTACACATTCATTTTTTTTTATACAGCTCACAATGAAAGTTGTTAGAGCTCATCTGGGTCCGTTATTAGAAATACGGCATAAAGACAGGACACGACTTTAGATCCACATGTGCTCCGAGCCCTGACTGTCCTCACCCCATGTCCTCCTCTGTCCCCATCGAAGGGGCACTAATGATGAAGACAACGAGAGCCGTTACGTGACGGAAAAAGTCTCAGGAACAAGAGCTCCAGCTTCCTCATCAAGACGTGTTTGTCATCGCGACAGCAGAGAGGATCAGGACGAGAGAATGAAAGGAGGAGGTCCTCGGATTCCCGTTTCAACACACTTCTGTTCTTCACATTTGAATAAATAATTGCATTCATCTTGGTTTCAGTGGCGCTCCTTCGAGTTAGCAATTAGATTAATTGTCCGTTTCTCTAAAGGAGGTGGATGTTTGGATGGATGAGCTGACTGTTGTCTGCTCCTCTTAACGAGGCATGCCGGCTTCATCAGACTTAATTGGCGAGCTTCAAAACAATTATAAACAGTGATTAGAAAGGGAGTCCTTTCTGGCGCTGGGGTAACCAGTGAAAGATCTTTCCAAAGAGACCCGGCTTCCTTCTCACCAAGGAGGAATGCCAGAATCAGGGAAAATCTATTGCTAATCTACTGAAAGTCTACTGTGTTTCTATGTTGATTTGAGCTGTTTTTTACGCGTGTGTGTGTGTGTACCAGTGTGAGCAGGGCTGGACTGGCCATCTGGCATACCGGGCATTTGCCCGGTGGGCCGACGCACTTTTGGGCCGAATCGCAGATATTTTTTTAATAAAAAAAATTAAATAATTATATATATATATATATTTTATTTGTATTTATTTTTTTCGGGCCGGCCCATAAAGAACTGACAGCGGCCCATTGGTTAATTTCCTTAATTGGCACTCGCCTGACCCAATCAAATCCAGGAAGACACGAGCTGTTGTCTAATGCCTAACATCGTTTGGCATTGTTAAAGTTTAGCATCGATAAAGAGCTAAAAAATCTACAGGCGGATGCCTGCATTAATAATCCAGTGTTGTTCAAAGGCCATGCAGCTTTCCACTGTTACTAGCACTTGAGTATGGACATTGTGTACTATATGGCCTCCAAATCATCAATAAAAAGTGAGTGAGTACACTGCTTCTCTTGTATTGGTGCTCTTTTCCAGGGCATATACTACTCTCAGCTTTATTGTAGCTTTTGGGAAGGGTTGTGGTTATTGTATTTAGCGAACACTGGGTGGGGGCCGCCTGGCCCACAAATGCCAGGGCCGATTTTTTGTCCCAGTCCAGCCCTGAGTGTGAGTGTGAGTGTGAGTGTGAGTGTGGCAGCCGGACTGTTTGGGAGACCACCTGTGTATGCACATGCACGGGTGTGTCTCTGAGTGTGTGCATCTGCGTGCCTGTTCACCCAAGTGTGTTTTAGGGACTGTCTGAGTGTGTTTGTGTATGTGTGAGGTTAACATCTCTCCTCCAGAGATCTGTGTATGTGTGTTTTAATCATTAAACTCTCAGACGTAAAATATGTTCCAAAATGCAGCTGCTGAACAAACTGAGAGCACCTGCTCAGAAGAACTGGGGCGCAAACAGAACAACAACTAACAGCCAACAAGAGGGATGAAGATTCTCTCTGGTTCAGCCTCTCTCCCAGATAATGATGCTCGTGAAGAGGGCCTTGGAAATGTCCTCCTCGCACAACAAAGTGAGTTAATGACTAAATAAATAACATAACTAAAGCTAACATCCCATAATTAGATGAAACACATGGCGTTAAACACAGTCAGCGTCTGTAAGCACCCCGGGCCACCGAGCAGCTCATCTACCATCGGGCAGCCTGCAAATCCAAACAGCCTGCAAATCCAAACAGACTATAAATCAAACAGCCTGCAAATCCAAACAGACTATAAGTCAAACAGCCTGCAAATCCACCACCTGTTCCCTCAGGCTGCATCTAACGCACACTAAAGGCTAACACACAGCTGGCGGAGACTCTGGGTACAGAGTGTGTCTGGAGGCCCGCTGCCTGGAGGCCCGCTGCCTGGAGGCCCGCTGCCTGGAGGCCCGCTGCCTGGAGGCCCGCTGCCTGGAGGCAGCATGTGCTGTGCCTGAGGCCTGTGAGGGAGAGGCCTTCAGGGCAGCACCATCACTTATTCACACCACATCAACTGCAGGCCACAATCAATAATAGATCTGACGAGCATTCCTCCCAAGCCAACACGTCTGGGCACATTAAAGACGCTTCTCCAACAGGAAATCCCTCCCGCAGGCCACAGGCTGTTCATATGAGTGGCTAACTGAGTGGCTCTGTCTGGGTCGAGTTGGTTGACAAATAATTAACCTTGACTTAACATCCAAACTGAGCAGTGAGAGAATGTTCCTGAGGCTGAGACTGCCAAAATACTGAACCCTTCAGACAAGGGGGGGGGGGGGGGGGGGGGGCCATACAGAGGGAAAGAGATGCGGGAAAGACGGAGAGTGAGAAAGAGGGGGAGACAGAGGGAGAAGAGAAATGTAGAGAATATAATAATGATATCTATTTTCCCTCTACCTAGTCTATAACATTTTGTGCCTCGGCACCACTTCCCCTTTCTCCAGTCATCCTCTCCCCCCCCTCCTTTCCTCCCCTCCACACACTCATCTCCTCTCCCTCTCTCTCCCCCCCTCCTTTCCTCCCCTCCACACACTCATCTCCTCTCCCTCTCTCCCCCCCCTCCTTTCCTCCCCTCCACACACTCATCTCCTCTCCCCCTCCTTTCCTCCCCTCAACACACTCATCTCCTCTCCCTCTCCCCCCCCCTCCTTTCCTCCCCTCCACACACTCATCTCCTCTCCCTCTCCCCCACCCCTCCTTTCCTCCCCTCAACACACTCATCTCCTCTCCCTCCCCCCCTCCTTTCCTCCCCTCCACACACTCATCTCCTCTCCCTCTTTCTCCCCGCCTCCTTTCTACACTGCCATCCGCTCGTCTCTCCCCCTCTCCTTCCCCAGGGCTGTGTTAGAGCACCACTGGCTGCTCTCCTCCTCCACCTCCACCCATCTCCTCTCCTCTCCTCCCTCTCTCCACGGTGTGAGGAGCAGGGTGATGAGGCGGCTTGTGAAGCTCGCCCACCGAGAATCGACGTCGACACACCACATACATCAAGGGGAGAGAACCCCCTCTCCTCCACCCCCTCCAGGCAGCACCTGAGAGGGGGCAGAGGGGAGCCGGCCAGCCGGGAGAGGGACCACCGGAGAGGATGAAAGCGGCAGGAGGAGCATGAAGGGATGGAGGAAGTAAGGGAGGAAAGGATGAAAAGAGAGAGGAGGCAGGAAAAGGAAGGGATGGAGAGAGGGAGGGGGGGTAGAGAGGAGGAAGGGATGGAGGCTGTGAGAGAAGGAGGGAGGGAGAGAGAGAGAGACGAGGACTGGGATGACGAGTGGGTTGCTGTGGGGTAAACAGATGGACACGCTGCTTATGTTCTGCAGAAGTGTGTGTGAGGGGCTTAGAGGCGGCCCCAGGGATGTGTTCACAGCAGCGCGGGGCAGGGAAGAACCCACGCCATCGCCACCACGCTCCCTCTGGAAGACTCTTCTGGTCTGGGGGGCGGAGGGGCCAATCAAAAAGATCTTTGGCTGCAGAGATGGCCAAGAACTCTGCATGAATGGGAGAGGACGCGGCTGACTGTTGCAGAGTGGCACCTTTCAAAAAGACGTCCAATGTTTGTCATTACGCGGCGTGACGAGGGAGTCCAGAGGACGCTGGAGACGGAACACGAGAGGTGGTTCAGTCCAGGCGGTCGAGTGAGCTGCCTCTCTCTCCTTGTCTCTCTCCCTCCCATTTGTCTCTCCTCCTCCCCCTCCCCCCCTCTCCCTGTCTCTCTCTGGCCTTCATCCTACGTTAAGAGACTGCAGGGACACCAAGTCCTGCAGCAGGTCCTAACTAGACCGCTGTTCAGGCAGATGATACTGATTTGGATTGTTATTCCAGCCACTAGCTGAGCTAAACGCTAGAATCGAAGGTCAAACGCTTTGTCCAGAACCCTCCAGAAGCCTGCCCCTTCCTACTGAGAGAATTACACATTTTGTCTGACGGTGCAAACACCAGCTCTGTATTTATAGTGCGCAACATGAAGGGAGGACGTGTACTCCAACTAAGAGTGCTCCGATCGAACGGTCGCCGATCATTATTGGCCGATAATCATTATAAATACTCAGATCGGTACTCACTATAAAGGCCGATCAAAAGAGCCGATTATTATTATTTTTTTATTTTTTTTACTGTGCACTGTATTGCCCATGGTCCTTTATCTCCTACCTAAAGAAGAAACTATATTTTGACTGTGGCCTTTTATGTCGCAGATTTTATAGTCTAAAGTTAAAACATATAAAGACTCTTTATTCTGTTTTTGTTATTTATTATTCGGCAGGATAAATATTTTTTTAAATGTATAAGCGGTTATCAATAACCCAGCATAGGCTGCTATGGTTTATGTTGCGTCTCTAAGAAAGAGAGTGGAATATGTTCATGTTTCCTGCCACTAAATAAACAGTTGTTTCATGATACTTTATCATCTCTTCATTGTTATACTTAATATACATTGTTGTTAAGAATAGTTAAATAGATAATGCTACATGATAAATAGAAGGCTTCAAATAGACCCCTTAATCAGAATCAGAATGGGGTTTAATCGCCATGAAAGTGATCTAGTGATCGGTGAATGGCCCCAAAAATCCTGATCGGAGCACCCCTAACTCTAACGTCTGGACTCTAATCCCATAATAATCAGTGCCAGCCACCCTCCCATTCTGTGTGTTACCAGGCGCACGTGACACTGTGTTACCAGGCGCACGTGACACTGTGTTACCAGGCGCACGTGACACTGTGTTACCAGGCGCACGTGACACTGTGTTACCAGGCACCCGTGACACTGTGTTACCAGGCACCCGTGACACTGTTACCAGGCACACGCGACACTGTGTTACCAGGCACCCGTGACACTGTGTTACCAGGCACCCGTGACACTGTTACCAGGCACACACGACACTGTGTTACCAGGCACACGTGACACTGAGTTACCAGAGAGGGGAAGAGTAGAGATACTCTGATGACAATTCAATCGGTCCCTTCAGAAAACTGCACATCATTTTAATAGCATGAGGGACATCACTGCTGTCACATGCAGAGGGTGAGAGTGAGAGAGAATCAGAGAGAGAGAGAGACAGAGAGAGAATGAGAGCGAGAGAATCGGAGAGAGAGAGAGCGAGAGACAGAGAGAATCAGAGAGCGAGAGGGAATCAGAGAGAGAGAGAGCGAGAGACAGAGAGAATCAGAGAGCGAGAGGGAATCAGAGAGAGAGAGAGCGAGAGACAGAGAGAATCAGAGAGCGAGAGGGAATCAGAGAGAGAGGCTGTCACCAACACAGCACCTCTCCAGCCTGTTCTCACTCTGTCACCAACAGTAACACCTGTCCTATCTGTCCCACCCTGCTCCATCACCACACTGCTGTCAGGCCTTTCTAACCACATGCATTATTCAGCTGCTGCTTTATTCCCCTCACTTGCATGACAGATCCACTCTGTAAAGAAATACATTAAAAACACAAAAACAAAGGCAGCTCTATTTTCACAGGGATTAACCCACCGAGGACATTTCAAATGAACGTAAAAAAAGTATGATGTAGCTCTTAAAACTAGCAGGTTTGTGTTTTGGCTATTGACACATCCTGTGAACCTGAAAATGACAAGGCCAAAGATAAAGATAAACAACAAAGATATGTATTCTAACCTGTAGATGACCCACCTGTCTCCAGACAGTCTGACAGTCATCCCTGGAGGATGATCCCATTCCCCAGGGTGAGGCCACTAGGACCACCTACCTGAACTCTATCTACAGCCCCACATCCCAACCATCAGCTACCATTACGCACTCCCTGACACATACACACACTCCTTGAGAGAGAGAGGGAGAGAGTGAGAGAGGGATAGAGAGAGGGAGGGATAGAGAGAGAGGATAGAGAGAGAGGGGGATAGAGAGAGAGGGAGGGATAGAGAGAGGGAGGACAGAGAGAGAGGATAGAGAGAGAGAGGGATAGAGAGAGGGATAGAGAGGGGGGATTGAGAGAGAGGGATAGAGAGGGTTAGAGAGAGAGGGATAGAGAGTGAGGGATAGTGATCCAAGGATGGAGAGAGAGGGAGAGCATACTAGACTAAGGTGATTTTAGGAAAGCATCACCCATCAGTTACCTGGGAAGAGGAGGAGGAAGAGGAGGACAAGGAGGAAGAGGACAAGGAGGAAGAGGAGGAAGAGGACAAGGAGGAAGAGGACAAGGAGGAAGAGGAGGAGTTTGAAAACATACATTTTCTCTTGTTAAATGTACCAGGCATGCAAGAGAGTCTGCGAGTCTCACAGCCAATGCGTGAGATTTGAGAGACCTGTAATAGGCTAATCTGCTCTTCCCCCGAAAAATATTTTCCGTCTTTGACGAGAGATTTAAAAAAAATGCTCATACCGCAGCAACGTTGACTTTTTCAAACGGCGGTATACCTTGAAACCGGTACCCGGCCCATGCCTAGTCTCCACGTACACTTATGTTGAACTCAGATCAAGTGAAGGACATGTTTACCTTGTCAGAGTCCACCTTGCCCTTGACGAACTCTGACCTCCAGAACTGCAGGGCCTGCTCCAGAGTGAGGCCAATGCCCTTCAGGAACAGGCCGTACTGCATGCGCCCGCCGTGCCGGAGGTGGTGGCTCTCCCTCAGGGCGCGGTGGAGCTGCCGCATGCACAGGGGGAAGGACCTGGAGGAGAGCTGGGGGAGGCAGGAGAGGCATGGGGGAGGAGATGTGGGGGAGGAGATGTGGGGGAGGAGTATTCAAATCAAAGGGGCTAGGGAGAGTCAGTGTGTGTGTGTGTGTGTGTCAGTGTGTGTCAGTAAGTCTGTGTGTGTCAGTGTGTCTGTGTGTGTCTGCGTGTGTGTGTCAGTAAGTCTGTCTGTGTCAGTGTGTGTGTGTGTGTGTGTGTATGTGTCAGTGTGTGTATGTGTCAGTGTGTGTGTACTGACCGGGTCTATCTGCTCCAGGGAGATCTTCCCGATGTTCTTCTGGATGCTGTAGTCCTGGCCCACGTAGGCATGGCTACAGGAGGAGAGGAGGAACAGTGTCATCCCAAAGAGGAAGAGAACGAGCTTCAGGTCTCTCGCCCTCTCTCTCGTCACACAGCAACGCGTCACAGCAGAAAAGATCTGAACAACTTTGGGTCTTGTGTCCTTGTCTTACCCCTGAGATAAAAGGTTAAACGTTCCAGATCAATTACATTGATCAATATCAGTTTGATTGATATCCCAGTGTTTGACATTAGGGCCAGACCCTCCATAAATGAACTGACTGGCCTTTAAGTAACTTTAGTGGGCCTTGCCAATGAACAACTGATCAATAAAACACTAAGACAGACACACACACTCCTGTAATTAGATCCGTTGAACAAAACCTACACGCTCCATCAACTGAACACTCCTGTACTGTGTCATTAAATAAAAACTTTCACCGAATTTCACCATATATGGTACACACACACACACACACACACACACACACAACTGGTTATTGTGTGTTTATTCCATGAGAGTAATTAAAGTAAATACCCTCCTGAATGAAGACACACCATAGATATAAAACATAAAACCACACCAAGCTGGAAAAAGATACTAAATCATTGATAACAGCCTCTAAATACTGCTCTAATACACTCTGACCTCAGACCCCACGCCTCTGCATCCAAATAAGAGATGCGTGAGTCTGTTGAATATGTTGTAAAAAGGGATCACTGGCACTCTAAAAGCCGTCTTTGAAAACTGATTTGTGGTGCCGGTGATGCAGAGGTATCCTGAAGGGGAGTTGGCAGGGCCAGAGGAAAGATCTCTCTCTCTCTCTCTCTCTCTCTGCTCCTCTGTGGTGGCCTCTGCCCCAGTACCACACATGACAGGAGGATGAGCTGCCTGATGTTAAGTACACACACACACACACACACACACACACACACACACACACACACACACACACACACACACACACACACACACACACACACACACACACACACACACACACACACACACACACACACACACACACACACACACACACACACACACACACACACACACACACACACACACACAGGCTTACGCAGGCTGCTTAAGCTGTGATGGAGACCCTGGGCCCCGCCCTGCCCTCCTGTTCCCCGGCCCTCTCCTTTCATCAGCCTGCTTAGCTAAAGGACCCTGCTGTCTTCCAGGGCCAGGAGCCTGGCTCTCCTCTCTCTCTTATCTGGCAGGTCCAGATCACGCGCTTGCAAGGGCCCAGAGCAGCTCGCCCTGTTCCCCGCACACCCTCGCTCTTTATCCCTCCCTCTCTAACCCTCGTTTGCCTCCTTCTCTCCCTCCTCCCCTCTCTCTCCCCCCCTGTGTGACAATGTATGTTACTGGTCACATGTCCAATTCAAGTGGTAGTTCTCATGAAGCTCTCCCTCTCCCTTAGGACATCAAGTGACAGAGCTGGGGGCCCTGGGGGGCTGTCCCCTAGTTCACTGGGCTGTGGAGTGGCTGGCCCCCACCCACTGATGGCTGGGTGGTGGTGGGGAGGATGTGGTGGTGGAGCTGTGTGGGGGGGCTGAATGTGGGTGTGTGGGGGGCTGGATGTGGGTGTGTCTGGGGGGGGCTGGATGTGGGTGTGTCTGGGGGGGGCTGGATATGGGTGTGTGTGGGGGGGCTGGATGTGGGTGTGTGTGGGGGGGCTGGATGTGGGTGTGTGGGGGGGGGGGCTGGATGTGGGTGTGTGGGGGGGGGGGCTGGATGTGGGTGTGTGGGGGGGGCTGGATGTGGGTGTGTGGGGGGGCTGGATGTGGGTGTGTGTGGGGGGGCTGGATGTGGGTGTGTGGGGGGGCTGGATGTGGGTGTGTGTGGGGGGGCTGGATGTGGGTGTGTGTGGGGGGGCTGGATGTGGGTGTGTGGGGGGGGGGCTGGATGTGGGTGTGTGGGGGGGGGGGGGCTGGATGTGGGTGTGTGGGGGGGGCTGGATGTGGGTGTGTGGGGGGGGGGCTGGATGTGGGTGTGGCTGGATGTGGGGGTGTGGGGGGGGCTGGATGTGGGTGTGTGGGGGGGGGGCTGGATGTGGGTGTGTGGGGGGGGGCTGGATGTGGGTGTGTGTGGGGGGGCTGGATGTGTTTGGATTTAGAACAGTTGTGTGGTTGGGATGGAATGGTGGATGGGGGGTAAATAAAGAGAGCAGGGTTTTCCAGATCCAGCAGAGCTCCCTGGTGTCCTGCTGGACTCACACCTGCAAGAGCCAGGGAGTCATTTCCCCAGAGCACAGACTCTGACCCTGAGACTAACCAGCTAGGCCACTGAGAGAAAGCATCGAGGTGGCTTAAGACGGAGCAAGAGGATGTGTGAGGGTGTGTGCTAAAGGATAATAATGTCCAGAGCAACGTGTGTGTGTGCATCCCTGTGTGTGTGTGTGTTAGGGGGGTCTAATGTGTTACCACCCAGCAATATCCTGGGAACAGGGGTGAACACTTCCTGGTCACGCCACTAAAAAGAAAAGCAGTGGCACATTAGTTCTGCTGTGTGGCTCCATTATCAGCCTTCGAGGGGGAGAGGACAGCTGCCCTCAGAGGACCTGCTGGTGCTGCTGGGCAACCACAGACCCAGGGGCTTCTGGGAAACATAGGCAAACTGCTGGATCACGGTAAACCAGTCTCCTACTAAAAAACTGTCTCCTACAAATGACCTATCCTAGGATAGTTTTGTCGTGGGTCTTATTTTAGATTATGTCCGAGGTGAAATCCACCAGAGACCTGCGAGTGTCAAGTTTGCTGTTTTCTGTTTACTACAGCCAGGTCACTCTTAGTCTTGAAGTATAATGACTTGACTGTTACTGCCCTGGGTGAGATGGAGGAATAGTCAGGAGGAGATGGTGAGATGGAGACAGGAGGAGATGGAGGAGTCAGGAGGAGTCAGGAGGAGATGGAGGAGTCAGGAGGAGATGGTGGAGTCAGGAGGAGATGGTGAGATGGAGACAGGAGGAGATGGAGGAGTCAGGAGGAGATGGAGGAGTCAGGAGGAGATGGAGGAGTCAGGAGGAGATGGAGGAGTCAGGAGGAGATGGTGGAGTCAGGAGGAGATGGAGGAGTCAGGAGGAGATGGAGTCAGGAGGAGATGGAGGAGTCAGGAGGAGATGGTGGAGTCAGGAGGAGATGGAGGAGTCAGGAGGAGATGGTGGAGTCAGGAGGAGATGGAGGAGTCAGGAGGAGATGGTGGAGTCAGGAGGAGATGGAGGAGTAGGTCTGTTACCTGAGGTGGCTGAGTAGAGGCTGGAGACGTTCATCTGACTGGACCACCGGAAGGGACCGAGCTGTCAGCTGTAGAGGCAGGAGGAGTAGAGGAAGAGAAGAGGGGAGGAGGAGAGGAAGAGAAGAGGGGAGGAGGAGAGGAAGAGAAGAGGGGAGGAGGAGGAGAGGAAGAGAAGAGGGGAGGAGGAGGAGTAGAGGAAGAGAAGAGGGGAGGAGGAGAGGAAGAGAAGAGGGGAGGAGGAGGAGAGGAAGAGAAGAGGGGAGGAGGAGGAGGAGAGGAAGAGAAGAGGAGGAGAGGAAGAGAAGAGGGGAGGAGTAGAGGAAGAGAAGAGGGGAGGAGGAGGAGTAGAGGAAGAGAAGAGGGGAGGAGGAGGAGTTGAGGAAGAGAAGAGGGGAGGAGGAAGAGAAGAGGGGAGGAGGAGGAGTAGAGGAAGAGAAGAGGGGAGGAGGAGAGGAAGAGAAGCGAGATGGAGGAGGGAGGGAAAGAGGGGGGGAAAGAAAACAAGTCAAGATGCAGCATAATACACGACATCAGCAAACACAACTACAAAGATTGAACAAATCAGTAAAAAGCCTTGGCTAAGGCTGACTGTCCCTAAGTGCCTCATAAAGAAACTGAACCACGGCCAAATGCTTCTCTCTGCAAAAACAGGAGGTAATTATGGGTCGCTTTGCTTTGAGTCGTCTCCAGAAACAAGTGTAAACCACCGTCATTTCCAACACTTCTTAATTCCTAGTTATACATCTCATCCGAGTTCAATTCCTCATTTAAATCTCCAGCCAGTCCCTTCAACTAGTAGTGCAGATTGACGGACGTATTGTGGATGGATGACCCCAGTGTGGTCAGGCAGACGGCCGCAGGAGGCCGGGGAGCGGGGAGCGCGGAGGGAGCGGGCAGGGAGGAGAAGGTCTCCCCAGCCCTGGTTCTATTCCTGGTTCTATTCCTGGTTCTATTCCTGGTTCTATTCCTGGTTCTATTCCTGGTTCTATTCCTGGCTGCTCTGGCTCTGAGCGGGCGGGGGAATCTGCCGGTCAGATGGGAGAAACAGCTTTCAATTTCACGCTTTTTAATGAAGCACTCTCTCTGTGATGTCCCCTACCCCTCCCCCCCTCCCCCTCCACAGTGAATGGCCATTATAATAACACAGCCCTCACAATGGCACCTCCTTCGTAGAGGAGCGATAGGGATGGAACATTTCTCTATCCTGCTAGCTGGTGATCCGGATAATTGCTAGGAAATAGAAGTGACTTCCTGGAGACGAGCGAGCCCCCCCCCCTCTCTCCCGTCTCCCCCCCCCATCCTCCCGCCCCCCGTCTCCCTCCCCTGTGGTGAAGGACGCGGACACATCGCCAAGCAACCACGTATGACCTCAGACAGGTAGACGACCCTCTTCCTGCTACTTCATTATTATGGCAATCACTTCCTGCTCCAGACACTATGCAGGCGTTCTATTGGATGCTGATTGGATATCCGGCTTCTGTGCATATGTTGTATTGGATGCTGATTGGACTCCCGGCTGCTATACACACGGTTTATTGGATGCTGAGTGGATAGGGGCTTGGCTCCTGATCCCAATCTCGAAGGCTCCCCTACCACTTCACAAGTACTACTAGTACATCTCCAGATATGTAATATACACTACAGAGGTGATATATGGAGTGTATATTACACACACACACACACCTCCAGATGGCACGCGCACATCTTCAGATACACACATTTTCAGATATATATGAACACACACACACCTTCAGATATATATACACACACACACACCTCCAGATATATCAATGGAGAGACAGCAAGCCTAGGATATTGGCTGTGTAACAACTGCTACTGCTGTGACAATGTCCCAAATGTGCAAGCTGTCTCTCCCTTTCCCTCACCCTCTCTCTTCCTCCCTCTCTCTTCCTCACTCTCTCTTCCTCACTCTCTCACCCTCACTCTCTCACCCTCACTCTCTCACACTATTGGTAGCTTAACGTGAGGATAGGGATTAAACTATCTTCATCTTGCTTATCGGAAAAAATGTTCTTGCCGTTATTGCAGGACGGGTCAGTTTTGGCTGAACAGGCTCAAACTGGACCAGGGCCAAACTGAACAGGCTCAAACTGGACCAGGACCAAACTGAACAGGCTCAAACTGGACCAGGGCCAAACTGAACAGGCTCAAACTGGACCAGGGCCAAACTGAACAGGCTCAAACTGGACCATGGACAAACTGGACAGTTTCAAACTGGACCAGGGCCAAACTGAACAGGCTCAAACTGGACCAGGACCAAACTGAACAGGCACTGAACCCAACTTCCATGTCCAGAGAAATTCCTTTTGAAGCTGGAGAAAGCAGCCACACTGTGTTCCTGTCCAGATGAAGTCCAGATGAACCTGCATGGTCGCTGGCTCAACACTGTGATGAAAGCCAGCGTGAGAGACCCCCCTTCTCTGCCACAGCTGAAGCCAATCATGTTTTAATGGAAACTCAGTCCACTCCATTGACAGTCTATTGACCGATGACAAGCGCCATCAGATGTCTATTCAACATAATGGATCAGTTGTGTTTCAATGCCGCCTCAGAGTGGACCACACAAAGGCTTTCATTTTGAGGTAAAGAACCAATCAATATCCAGGCTGGGGTGGGTGTGTGTGTGTGTGGGGTGAAATCTTGAAAAGGGAATCTTACTTAATAATAATAATTAGACAGTAATCAGAGTTCTTTTGTTGAGCAGAGCTCAAGCACCAAGCTAAAAATGCACACTTACAGTTGCAATCAGAAATGTGCAACCCCTCACCTCAAGACATCTTAGTGATGTGGATGAAAGATAATGACAAATGACCTTGGAAATGAAACCTCATTAAACAACAACACATATTTACATTATTTAAGTTATTTTGACAACAGAAGTTGACTTAACGTTGACGTTGAAATGAAAAACGTATCTATTTTAAGACGTGCATGTGCAGTATTATTAAACCCACCCCAGCTTCAGTATTTTGAGGGGCATCCTTTAGCTTGTATAACTTCTAACAAACATTTTCGGTAAGTCCTATAACGTTTCTTACACCTCTCAATCGGAATCTTTGCCCATCCTTCACGTGCAAAAGCCTCTAGCTCAGTGACGTTTGATGGCTTCCGTGCTGCAACTGCCTTCTTTAAATCCCACCAAAGATTTTCAATGGGATCTGGTGACTGAGAAGGCCACTTCTGGACGTTCAAGGATCTTTTTCTCAGCCAAGCTTTGGTTGACTTGGAAGGGTGCTTGGGATCATCGTCTTGCTGGAAAGTCCAATG
This sequence comes from Thaleichthys pacificus, assembly GCA_023658055.1. NCBI lineage: Eukaryota > Metazoa > Chordata > Actinopteri > Osmeriformes > Osmeridae > Thaleichthys > Thaleichthys pacificus. The sequence continues at coordinate 17,710,413 of CM042857.1, read as the reverse complement.
ATCACCAAGGTTTAATTTGTCCATCAACCCACCTCCATGCTTGACTGTGGCGATGGGATTCTCCTGGTCAGAAGCCTGGCCTTTCGCACGCCAGACAAACCGCTAGTCCATATGTCCAAACAGTTCCAGTTTGGTTTCATCAGTCCATAGAACTGTCTCCCAAAACGCTGTAGTCTTATCCAAATTCCTCCTGGCATATTGGAGTCGACGTTTGATGTTCTTTGTGGTGAAGAGGGAGGTGCTTCTTGGAGTCTGGCCATGAAGTCCTTGTTTATTCAGTGCATGTCTTATAGTTGCCACTGAAGCACTTGTACCAGCCTTCATCAGGTCATCCTGTAGGTGTGTTTCAGTCACACAGGGGCTTCACTTAGTTGTTCTAAGTTGCTAAGGGCCCTTGATGAAAGCAGAATCTTGCTATTTGACAAAACTTGAAATGATAAATCCTTAAAATCTTTGGGGGGGTTGAATATTTGTGATTGCAACTGTACATGCACACACGTACTACACTGTTCTAATACAAAGCATGGATCTCCCAGGATCAACTGCATCCACGGGACGTCTTTGGCAAATGTGTGAACAACAGGCCACCTTTAAGCAAGACTTTTTAATGGCATGTGCTGTTGAGGAGAAACGTATGGAGCTGGTCAGAGAGAGCAGACAAACATACTAATTATTCCATCCTTTCTCCCTTCTCTCTGTGTCTTAAAAAGGTGTTCAAATACTCATCCAAAACTCTGGTATTTGGGTCTAATCCATCTCAAGGTGTCTAACTTAACAAGAACCGTCTGGCTGGAGAACAACAGAGGCATAAATAAGGGTATGCCTTGGTGAGAGGCTAATGGGCTGCACGGTGACAGAACAGCTCCCCCTGCAGGCCAGCGAGGGGAATGGCAGCCTGTCCTCAGAGGTTAGTGGGAGGAAGGGAGACGGTCTGAAGATGAGGAAGAGGATGGAATCACGGGTCTTTAACTGAAGAAAGGCATCGAAACAGATCGACTGTTTGTGTTTAGAAGTAGCACAGGCCACAGGCCTTCTCCCTGCCTGGTAGAGGAAACCCCAAACCTTGTCAAAATGACTGGATGCATGTTGTTATGAACACAACTATGTGACGGGTGGTAGCTGCCATGTTTTATGTGGAGTCAGATGGCTGAGTGGTTAGGGAATCGGGCTAGTAATCAGAAGGTTGCTAGTTCGATTCCCGGCTATGCCAGCCAAATGATGTTGTGTCCTTGGGCAAGGCACTTCACCCTACTTGCCTCGGGGGAATGTTCCTGGACTTACTGTAAGTCGCTCTGGATAAGAGCGTCTGCTATATGACTAAATGTAAATGTGGCACGTTATGGTTAGTGAAAAGCCTCAAAAGAAGCGGACATTAAATGACCACCTCAACCCTAAGTCTACCGATGCACAATGATTCCAGTACACAGATATTATACCTGTTACAGCACAGTTGTTTTGTTGGTCTACTGTGCTTCACACAGCACACATCACAAAACACTGTGTTTGGGCATTGGTAGTGGTACGGCTGTTTTGGCCGTTTGACAAATAAGATGTCTTTTTTTTCTTTTTTTAATCCAAAACCCTGGTTTGTTTTAAAGGGAGATTCAAGCCCTGGAGATCAACAAATCAGCCCTCATTTGGTCCAATCACAAACCCACAGGCTCCTCATTTGGTCCAATCACAACCCACAGGCTCCTGCATGGGAAAGCAGAGCGCCTAGGAGATCCGGAGATATTCATAAACAAGGAGATATTTATACAGACATTTATGTTCTGTTATAGTCCGTGCAGCGCCAGCTGTTTAATCTACTGTCAGCGTCTGTCTATCCTTATCCTGCAACTGTGAAATCATAAACAGATATAAATAAACATTGCAGTTAAATTGAATATAATTGAAATCCCAGTGACAGCAATGCAACAGAAAGGCTGCCGTAACATGACTAGTCTGTGCATGTACAGTATGGAAGAAAGGGATTTGAACTGCAGGCGAATGCTGAGCTAACCACCGTGCTACACCCAACCATCCCCCATACACGTTATGATGACGCAACACGGTGCAGCGGTTTGAGTCTCCTTCGGTTTGGGTCCTTGAATGTGGTGTTGGGGTACACATAACAAAGGAGTCAAATGTCTTCTGCGCTTCTGAGTTAGTTGTACACACACACAGCAGGGGGTCAGGTACGTTTCTTCTTAAGGTCATGCCATCTTTTGCTTGTTTGGGCGGCAGGAAGGAGTCATTAACAACTCATCTCTCTCTACTGACCTGGAATAATCCTGATAATCTTGACAGTTGACCCACCATCACCCTGTATCTACACACCCAGAGATTGGAGTAGAGCCCGACCGATAAAGGATTTTTAAGGCCGATACCGATACAAATATTTGGTGATTTAACAATCCGATATTCCGATATAGGGCGATAAAAAAAAAAAGTTAAGTGATTTCCCTAATGGTTAGTTATTTGTAGTTTACATTTAGTAATTTTTTGCAGACGTTCTTATCCAGAGCGACTTACAGTAAGTACAGGGACATTCCCAGAGACAAGTAGGGTGAAGTGCCTTGCCCAAGGACACAACGTCATTTGACACTGCCGGGAATCGAACTGGCAACCTTCTGATTAATTGCCCGATTCCTTAACCACTCAGCCATCTGACTCCTGTTATTATTTCCTCACTAAAATAATATGATAATGCAGTTTAAAAATAAACTTGTTTGTTTTATTGTCACATCAGAAAATCTAAATATATTAAAGTTCTGATAAATAAAATGTATAAAAATACAAACTTAAGATATGAAAAAGTCCTTTGAACAAAAACACTATAAAAAAAATAAAAACATTAATATTCATTTATCGGCTATTATAAATGCCGATACCGATAGTTTGGAAAATGCCTAATATCGGCCCGCCGATATATCGGTCGGGCTCTAGTCTGGAGTTCCTTTCCGTGGAACTCTAAGGAGGGATCTCAAGGCTTCCCCAAAGGCTGGAGTCCACCCGCTCCTCAGCTCATCACCTGGGCCACGTCCGTCTGACTACCCGCTCCTCAGCCCATCACCTGGGCCACGTCCGTCTGACTACCCGCTCCTCAGCCCATCACCTGGGCCACGTCCGTCTGACTACCCACTCCTCAGCCCATCACCTGGGCCACGTCCGTCTGACTACCCGCTCCTCAGCCCATCAGCTGGGCCACGTCCGTCTGACTACCTGCTTCCATTTCACCATTCTACTCTGCAGCACATTGATCTAGATCGCAGAGATAACTTATTGAATGTCCATTCCCACACAATCTTCCTGGACGCTCACAGCCGTGGAATGTAGTAAGCGTGACAATTGCTCTTCCCATCCTGTGATGGCAGCCTGTGTCTGCTGTGGGATTGAAATGCAGCGAGAGGGCCTGGGAAAGCACACACCCTTGTTGACTGAGCCATCAGCATCTCGATAAGCAATCAGCAATAGCAAAAATTGACTTGACAAGATTAACTATCTGGAACCACCAGAGGGTATCTGCCCAACTAAGATATGAGGACGGCTGCAGCATCCAGAGACTGGAGAGGAGATGGACTCCCTGTTGCGAGGCATCCACAAACAGAAGCCGTTTCTCTGCACACTCGCATGTAAAGTGCATGAGGAGGGTCCCTCTACGTCAAATCAGGAATGTTTCACGTTCATGTAAGTGGACAGAGGAGCCGTGTTGTGATCTGGAAGCTAGGTTGCAGCTCATAATTAGTTTAGTGGAGCAAGGGACACTTATCTTTGATGAAACCTTCTTACTGATAGTGTTGCCCACTTCACACAACACATAATGATATTCACACAGAATACAGAGCCTATTTTTACAGAGCCTACTTTCACACGTACAACATCTTATATGCACACATAGAATACAGCCTGTATTGATATTCACAGATCGCACACAGCTTTGTGGTCGAATCTGGCGTCCGGCCTTAGAGGTGCCAGGGGTCTTTGGGTCACTACAGAACACAGACTTTGCTCGGCATGACTTCTCTGACGGCTCCACTTGAGGAGTATGGATTTACAGGTGTGCTGAGAACTGGTTGCCTGGAAACACTCATCCCTTGCCTGCCTAGAGCATCACAATGCTGGGAAGTAGGAGAGGAGGACAGCCAAGCGAGATAGCAGACAGACAGACGGCTGATTCAAATGAATGGGTTGTTATCAAGCTCTGTGGAAGCCGGGTAATGACCATTCATTTGAATCAGGTGTGCTGGAGCAGGGAAACATCTAAAACATGCAGGACAGGGGCTCTCGAGGACCAGGATTGAACACCCCTGCTCTAGAACAAGGCATGATATTGGAAGGTTCTAGAACAAGATCGGGGTGGGAAGATTCTAGAACCAAGCAGGTGATGGAAGTTTCGACTTGCAGGGTCCAGGAAATAGGCCGTTTCAAATTAGGAAGTGAAAACTGGTGAGAGGAACTGGAAGGATCAATGCCATTGGATACACCGGAGTTTAAGAAACATGACATTTTATCCAGCTGCCGTTTACAAGCCCAGCTCAGAGAAGTCCATTTGGAGAAACAGCTGAATAGGCTGAATGAGCTAAGCTAGCCTGTGGTCCTGGTAGCCACTTACTCAATTACCAGCCTGCTGCCTAAGCATTACCATCCCTTTCATCTCACCTCCACATCCCCACACGGGCACCAAACGCCGCACCCTTCATCAGCTGATTGATTGAAAACACCAACTGTCTTATTAGCATTACAGCAAAATGTCACTTTATGCAAATCCTGAGTGAGAGCCAGGAGAAGTGCTGTGTGGACACTGGAGCTGGCGGAGGAGAACGGCTGAGGACGAGGTGAGCAGCACACAAAAACAACATTTAATGTGCAGAATCTTTATACAATTAGGCCCATCTCCTTCAAGTTGAAAGAAGATGTTACGGGATAGATTCATAATGTTAATATTCGCATCAGCATTAGTTGCTTTAGCGAGGAGGGCAAAAGACTGTGGGTGATGGCGTGTCAGGCAGAGACAGCAGCTAGGCGGAAACATCTCACTACAGTGCCACCTTACACTGGGGGAAATCCCACAAAATCAATTACTTTCCTAGACTAATTAAACGTCACGCCACGAAACAGGATTAAGCAGAGAGATATGTTGAAGATTCTCATTTCATGAACGTGCAGTTGACAGGCGTCTGGAGACCATTGTGTGGGCATGTGCACGGTATCATTTTCTATCATGTTCTCTTTTAGCGTGTTCTGTACTGATATCTCCGTGGCGACATGACATGCCAAGAACTGCACATTTGGGCTGAGGAGGTTGAAGTTCAATAACATATCAGCACAAGTCTATAAGCACCACCATAAGATCCAGGTGGCTGAGCGGTTAGGGAATCGGGCTGGTAATCTGAAGGGTGATACTCTTACCCCCCGGAATAAAAGTACCCCCCGGAAAATTGCCAAATCAGCACGCAAACTGTGTCCATATGCTATCAAAATGTGTTCCTACCAGTGTAAGTGCGCATCTTTTACTGTCACTTGCAATCAGGAATAGAAATGGACAGCAAATATACCATTGCTAGGAAAAAACTTAGACACTTGTAGTTTGGAAATACAATCATTGTTAGAACATTTCTAAAAAGAGGCTGTCTGGTTACAAATATATGGTAGTACTTTTCCTCAAAAACTTAGTCAACATGACTGCAACATAACATGAAAACCACTGGAAATACATAGTTATTACAAAGTTAAAAAAAAGAGGCTGTCTAGTTACAAACTAGTACAAAAATGTACTAGTACTATCACTTTTCCTAAAACAGCTTACAGTCAACATGACAACCACTACCAAATAAAGCTTTGCTAGGAAAATACTTCAATGCCTGTAGCTTGGAAATACAAAGTTACAAATCTGTCAAATAACAAACATGCCATGACTACTGGTATACCTCAACAAACTTATAGTAGACACGACTGCAGCACAGCACAATTGCAGGTGCTGTGATATTTCTAATGACATCATCTCGCATCACCTCATATTCCGCGTCTTGTGCGGCATACAATCCTGAACTTGCACTAGTACTAGTTACAGTAGCTAATGTTGTTAGCTAATGTAAGCTACTTGCCAGTAGCTAGCTAGCTAAGGTAGCTAACGTTTTCACATCAAAGAGTTCAAATTTATCTTCCCTTCCGAAAAAAAATGCATGGAATTTTCTAAAATGATGTCTCGATTGTCCCCCCCAAAAAAAACGTACCGTCCAAAATAAGAACGTACCGGGTGGATTTTTCGGGTAAAAAAAAAAAAAAACGTACCGGTACGTTTATTTGGGAGATAAGAGTAGTTCGAGTGCCAAATGACGTTGTGTCCTTGGGTAAGGCACTTCACCCTACTTGCCTCGGGGGAATGTCCCTGTACTTACTGTAAGTCGCTCTGGATAAGAGCGTGTGCTAAATGACGCAATGTAATAAGATGGCACAAGTCTATAAGCACCACAATAAGATGGCACAAGTCTTTAACCACCACAATAAGATGGCACAAGTCTATAAGCACCACAATAAGATGTCACAAGTCTTTAACCACCACAATAAGATGTCACAAATCTATAAACACCACAATAACCTTAAATTAAATAATCTTGAGATATTGGCACTTCTATAATGACATGCCATTTCCCTCTCTGCTGCACTACAGGTCATGTATCTGTGCAATCTCTATCAAAGGTCTACATACACACACACACACACACACACAGTCAGAGCCCCACATACACACACTGTCACAGCCCTACATACACACACACACAGTCACAGCCCCACATACACACACACAGCCCCACATACACACAGTCACCCCTGTTATTGTGACAAGTATATATATATATATATGATATAAACATTGCACCCTCACACACAACACAGACAAACACCACCACAACCAAACACACTTACACACACACTGCACATGACCAAACACACACTGCACATGACCAAACGCAGCCTGGGAGAAAATGCAAACTGCCGCCACCAGAGAACAGAGAAAGTCATGCAGAAAGGAGTCATTTGACACAAAGAGAAGGTGGAGTCCTGAGGGAAGGCTTTCAACACTTCTCATAATGGAAGTCTGATGTTTGCACCTGTTGGCAGGTCTGCAGAGAGGGAAAGGGACTGAAGAGAGCAGGGAGGGGAGACCAAAACAGGAGAGCAGGGAGGGGAGACCAAAACAGGAGAGGAGGGGAGGAGAAGAACAGGAGAGGAGAAGAGGATACAGAAAGAAGAGGAGAGAGGTCATGATCTGGTTCCACTCCCTGATATGGCAGATGAGCAAACATGAGTGGTGAATGGTCTGAATTAGGCCATCATAACCGTGCCCACTGGGCTAATATATCCTAACCATACCCCCAAACACACACTGCATGTACTATTCCATTTAGTCCCGGGATGCTCTTATAAACATTCATCTCACCCTCCAGGGTCCTGTTTGCACATTCGCTGAGGAATCAAATTAAGAATCACACTGTCAGAAAACTGGATGCAAAGCAGTAAGTGTTTCTACGCGTGCCTAGGCCTACAGTCTCTCAAAGCAGTAAGTGTTTGAACGCGTGCCTAGGCCTACAGTCTCTCAAAGCAGTAAGTGTTTGAACGCGTGCCTAGGCCTACAGTCTCTCAAAGCAGTAAGTGTTTGAACGCGTGCCTAGGCCTACAGTCTCTCAAGCAGTAAGTGTTTGAACACGTGCCTAGGCCTACAGTCTCTCAAAGCAGTAAGTGTTTGAACGCGTGCCTAGGCCTACAGTCTCTCAAAGCACCCTAGCTATGCATGACCACGTACCCACAGGCAGGAGATTCATGTACGGTAAAGAATGAGACAGTGTTGAAAGTTCAATAAGCCATTTGTCAGAGAGAGAGTGAGTAATGAGGATGCCAAACACAGGCTGTCCCACACAGGCCTGGAGCCAGGGTGGGACAAATGAATGTCTGCGCCAGCTCGTACGCAAATGTTGGGATTTATTTTATTTTTTAAACGAACTTCACGTGAGGATGTGCGGTCCTCCACGCACACCGTGACCCAGGCGTACGCACAACACTTTGAGAAAAGGGGAAACTGCGACTGATGGCAGGAAGATGAAACTGGAGACAAGCCTTCAAGTTGAGAACATGGTGAAAATGTAATCTAAATGTAACCTCACACGGGTTACATTTGGAGAGTTCACGCACCAAAAAACATGATTTCCGAAAAATACAAACGGAGATATCTGTTTATGCAAAAGAACCCATCCAATATTTGTACAGTTTTTTTTTATTAGAATAATATTTGATTGGATCTATAATCATCCAACACTTCTTGCATGTTATGAATAGTATTATCATAAATAATTAGGTGAACATGAGGACAAATCAGGGTTAAACTGATGCTGTTGCTTCAGTCAGGCAGATACGGATGCTGAGATCCGAGTGTCATGTTTTCACATGTCCCTCAACATAACTGTCAACATGATAATGGCCCTGTCATTGTCAATAACAATCAGTGCAATTACCACACCTGAAAGTGTTACTAACCCTATACATATTCATTTGTGGCGTGTCAGTGACCATTTATAAGTAGTGCTGTGAAACAATACAAATATTTAATCGCGATTAATCGCATTAACACATAGTTAACTCGCGATTAATCACACATTATTATCTATTCTAAATGTCCCTTGATTTAATTTTGTCCCATTATTGTTTCTCATTTTAATGCTCTTATCAACATGGAAAAGTGGATTGGATTGCTTAGTTAGTGCAAATGTTTTTTTTAAATTGAAAACAACATTGCAACATCACTTTGCTTTGACGAGGGGGCGGAAAATTCACATCAGCTGTGTGCTTGGCCATCAAGTGGTATTTCTGACTGGACGTGCTGCGATGATAGCTCAGTTCACAACGACAAAACACACAGATCACTTTGGTCTTGTCAATGGAACCATTTGGCAACTTTTTAAAAGTAAACTTTCCATTCAGAATCTTATTGGCATCCATTTCGGCGTCTCGCGCTCGCTATCCACTCAAAACGTAACGTTAGCCTACTACTCTTTAGCTGGCTCGCAAGCCCAAACAAGTGTGTGCGGCGTGCCTGTTGTTTTGTTTCCGGTCTAGCTAGATCCTAGTGGTTGCACTTTTTCTAACGTCAGTAGTTGTTGCAACAGCATGTGAAAAAAACGATCAACGATTTAACGCTGTTAAAATGGGTTTGCGTTGACGCCGTTAATAACGCGTTTAACTGACAGCACTATTTATAAGGAATTATAGGTGTTACTTGGATGGGACAAGACACTTGTGCACGTGCACTTAAGTTCCAGTAAGTTATGATTTATAAAGGAATACCGGAGTGAGATGTACACTTTCAGTGTTTTCGAAAACGTTTTCACATGAATTTGAACAGTTGTATAAATGAGGCCCCAGGAGAGGAAAGTCTCTCCTCTCTCCCTCCATCTCCCTCCATCCTCTCCTCTCTCCCTCCATCTCCCTCCATCCTCTCCTCTCTCCCTCCATCCTCTCCTCTCTCCCTCCATCCTCTCCTCTCTCCCTCCATCTCCCTCCATCCTCTCCTCTCTCCCTCCATCTCCCTCCATCCTCTCCTCTCTCCCTCCATCTCCCTCCATCCTCTCCTCTCTCCCTCCATCTCCCTCCATCCTCTCCTCTCTCCCTCCATCTCCCTCCATCCTCTCCTCTCTCCCTCCATCTCCCTCCATCCTCTCCTCTCTCCCTCCATCTCTTTCCATCCTCTCCTCTCTCCCTCCATCTCTTTCCATCCTCTCCTCTCCCTCCATCTCTTTCCATCCTCTCCTCTCTCCCTCCATCTCTTTCCATCCTCTCCTCTCTCCCTCCATCTCCTTTCCATCCTCTCCTCTCTCCCTCCATCTCCCTCCATCCTCTCCTCTCTCCCTCCATCTCTTTCCATCCTCTCCTCTCTCCCTCCATCTCTTTCCATCCTCTCCTCTCTCCCTCCATCTCCCTCCATCCTCTCCTCTCTCCCTCCATCTCTTTCCATCCTCTCCTCTCTCCCTCCATCTCTTTCCATCCTCTCCTCTCTCCCTCCATCTCTTTCCATCCTCTCCTCTCTCCCTCCATCTCTTTCCATCCTCTCCTCTCTCCCTCCATCTCTTTCCATCCTCTCCTCTCTCCCTCCATCTCTTCCATCCTCTCCTCTCTTCCCTCCATCTTCTTTCCATCCTCTCCTCTCTCCCTCCATCTCTTTCCATCCTCTCCTCTCTCCCTCCATCTCCCTCCATCCTCTCCTCTCTCCCTCCATCTCTTTCCATCCTCTCCTCTCTCCCTCCATCTCTTTCCCTCCTCTCTCCCTCCATCTCTTTCCATCCTCTCCTCTCTCCATCCATCTCTTTCCATCCTCTCCTCTCTCCCTCCATCTCTTTCCATCCTCTCCTCTCTCCCTCCATCTCTTTCCCTCCTCTCTCCCTCCATCTCTTTCCATCCTCTCCTCTCTCCCTCCATCTCTTTCCATCATCTCCTCTCCCTCCATCTCTTCTCTCCTCTCTCCCTCCATCTCTTTCCATCCTCTCCTCTCTCCCTCCATCCTCTTCCCTCCTCTCTCCCTCCATCTCCCTCCATCCTCTCCTCTCTCCCTCCATCTCTTCCATCCTCTCCTCTCTCCCTCCATCTCTTTCCATCCTCTCCTCTCTCCCTCCATCTCTTCCATCCTCTCCTCTCTCCCTCCATCTCCTTTCCATCCTCTCCTCTCTCCCTCCATCTCTTTCCATCCTCTCCTCTCTCCCTCCATCTCCCTCCATCCTCTCCTCTCTCCCTCCATCTCTTTCCATCCTCTCCTCTCTCCCTCCATCTCTTTCCATCCTCTCCTCTCTCCCTCCATCTCTTTCCATCCTCTCCTCTCTCCCTCCATCTCTTCCATCCTCTCCTCTCTCCCTCCATCTCTTCCATCCTCTCCTCTCTCCCTCCATCTCTTTCCATCCTCTCCTCTCTCCCTCCATCTCCCTCCATCCTCTCCTCTCTCCCTCCATCTCTTTCCATCCTCTCCTCTCTCCCTCCATCTCTTTCCCTCCTCTCTCCCTCCATCTCTTTCCATCCTCTCCTCTCTCCATCCATCTCTTTCCATCCTCTCCTCTCTCCCTCCATCTCTTTCCATCCTCTCCTCTCTCCCTCCATCTCTTTCCCTCCTCTCTCCCTCCATCTCTTTCCATCCTCTCCTCTCTCCCTCCATCTCTTTCCATCATCTCCTCTCCCTCCATCTCTTTCCCTCCTCTCTCCCTCCATCTCTTTCCATCCTCTCCTCTCTCCCTTCATCTCTCCCCATCCATGTCTCCTTCCCTTCTCTTCATTCGTCTCCTGTCTCTCTCCCGTCTCTCATCTCCTCATCCCTGTATTTCTGTCACCTCCTCTCCTCTGGGTGTTTCCCAGCAGCAGGGAAGATGAGACGTTCATATTTAACCAGCCTTCCAGCTCCTGAGGCCATGTGACAAGTCATTAGAATTGTTAAATATGTATTTGTGTAGCGTTTGGCCCTTGTTCAGGTGAGGTGTGTGGGTGTCGGTCAGTGTTTCAAAGAGCAGCAGATTCTACAGTACGCTCCTCCGGAAGAGCGAGTCAACATCACTCTCCACCCACACAGCTCCTGTGTACTGTCCAGGAATACAGACGAGCCAGGGTGTGCCACACACACGAGCCAGGGCGTGCCACACACACACGAGCCAGGGCACCACACACACACACACTTGAGCCAGGGCGCGCCACACACACACACACACGAGCCAGGGTGCGCCACACACACACGAGCCAGGGCGCACCACACACACACACTCGAGCCAGGGCGCGCCACACACACACACACACACACACACACACACACACACACACACACACACACAGCCTCAGACAGCCTGGATGTCATGTGACAGACCTGTGCATGTGACCCACAGGAGCAGCTGCAGTACGGTGAGCAGTATGGTATTCAGGTGTGACAAAACACACACTAACACACCCCAGTCTCCCTCATCTAACGCTCCATGGGAGACATGTCACACTCAAAGGGCAGACAGCTCTTCCTACAGCCCTGAAGGGCAGACAGCTCTTCCTACAGCCCTGAAGGGCAGACAGCCTCTTCCTACAGCCCTGAAGGGCAGACAGCTCTTCCTACAGCCCTGAAGGGCAGACAGCTCTTCCTACAGCCCTGAAGGGCAGACAGCTCTTCCTACAGCCCTGAAGGGAAGACAGCTCTTCATCCAGCACTGATGGGCAGAGCTTTCCGGAAGCTCGGCAGGAGCAGGACCTGCAGCAGGAGCAGGACCTGCAGCAGGAGCAGGACCTGCAGCAGGAGCAGGACCTGCAGCAGGAGCAGGACCTGCAGCAGGAGCAGGACCTGCAGCAGGAGCAGGACCAAGCAAGAAGAGGCGTAGAAGGAGGAAGAGGGGAATGAGGGAGGAGGAAAGAGGAGAATGAGGAGGAGAGGATGGCTGCGGTGGATTTGATCAATGTTCAGATGGAGCCGAGTAGCGCTCCTACCCTGATGCGATCTGCCAGACGAGCAGAAGCAGATAAATGAGCTCCTGTTGGCTCCAGCTGCTCCTCAAGGAGGTCATATTCTCCAGCCTGCTCCCTGCTCGCAGCGGGACCGGGGCTGGGAGCGACAGCTGCAGGACTGGACATCCATCGCTGGGCACTGGAGCTCAGAGGAGGACTGGTGGCTGACAGCTGGTCCGCAGGTACACACCATAACTCCCCCTAACAAGAACCCAACAAACTGGGCCCTCGGGCGTCTCCACAGCCAGATAATAGGCCCACGTGAGCCATGTAGCACCCACTGGAGGTTACAACCTGCCTGGGCTGCGGTAATGACGGGCCTACACTAGCGGTGCCTTGCTTAGCGGCGCTGACTATGTGAAAGGGGCAGGGTTATTAGCAGGCTGGGCTGGGGATGAGGCAGGCATGATTCCCCACAGCGGAGGCAGTGCTGGGAGGCAGTGCTGGGAGGCAGTGCTGGGCAGCAGCGCTCTCCTGGGTACGGCCCGCTCGTTACAGTGGCAGTGCCCGTCACACAACCCGCATTCAGGAGGACGTTTTCTGTCCTAATTGGCCTTTGCCAAGGCTACGCCCACCTCTCGCCTCCTGCATACTACTAACTAATACATACTACTAGCTGATGCATACTACTAACTAATATATACTACTAGCTGATGCATACTACTAACTAATATATACTACTAACTAATATATACTACTAGCTGATGCATACTACTAACTAATACATAATACTAACTAATACATACTACTAGCTGATGCATACTACTAATTAATACATACTACTAGCTGATGCATACTACTAACTAATACATACTACTAGCTAATACTAGCTGATAAACACTACTAGCTAATACATACCGTGTTTCTTTGAATACACGCTGCAGCGTTTATTAAATAACGTTAATTTTTGGTGCAGCGTTTATTCGAGGGCGGCATTTATTCGAGGGCGGCGTTTAATTAGTAAGGGTGATCTCGTGAATTGTAGCTGCAGTGCAGCCATAGACAACTTTGTTGCTGGCATTGTGACAAATGAATCATGCTGCTAAAAACGCAGGTTTCATTTACTACCGCTGACCTCCTTGTCTATTCTTTGTTTGTCTATGAGTGAGGCAACTCCCTTTCTCATTGGCTATCAATTAGGTGTGCGTTGGTAGTACAACTGTCTCAAATACAGATGTTCTACATTGTGTAGAAATCTGAAGCAGCATGCCTAAATGTTCATACACGTTAGCTTTCAAACAGAAAGTTACGTAGGCCCTACATGTGTAATAAATACTGGGGTTGAATTTAACCAATTAAATAACCGTTTCAGATTCTTTTGGTGCGGCGTTTATTCAAGGGCGGCGTTTATTTGAAGAAATACGGTACTAGCTAGTGCACACTAGGTAGTGCACACTAAGCAGTGCACACTAGGTAGTGCACACTAGGTAGTGCACACTAAGCAGTGCACACTAGGTAGCGTACACTAAACAGTGCACATTAGGTAGCGTACACTAAACAGTGCACACTAGGTAGCGTACACTAAGCAGTGTACACTAGGTAGCGTACACTAAGCAGTGTACACTAGGTAGCGTACACTAGGTAGCGTACACTAAGCAGTGTACACTAGGTAGCGTACACTAAGCAGTACACACTAGGTAGCGTACACTAAGCAGTACACACTAGGTAGCGTACACTAGGTAGCGTACACTAGGTAGTGCACACTAAGCAGTACATACTAAAAGGCACACACTCTACAGCTGTGGCACAGACTTGGAAGCGAGCCACAGAGCCCTTCAATCAGGGGCTTGTTGTCCCCAGATGTCACCTTCATGACAGGAGACAACAGCCAAGCCGTGCATGTAGACCCTCTCATTAATCATCAACACAGAGCCAACTGTCTCAGGACGGCTGCTCTCTGCATGGGGCCGCGCCGCCCAGACAACACGACCTGGAGGAAGTCTGGGCTGACGGGTCAATCTGGACTGTTAGCAGTTTAAACGAAGGCACCAGATACTTTTTTTCCCTGACCGATGGTGACATTCAATTAAATTGTTGTGGACTCCTCAGTGGAAGTGTCAGGATAGCCTAATGGAATCTTTTAAACGATGTGCCAGAGAATCCTGCTCCTAGCGCGAGGAACGCGGGCAGTTTCAGACTTTAGAACTAAATTCACCCTTTAATTTGCTTTCTCGAGTGAGAAAGCGTCAAACGGCAACGCCGTAACTCGTAACTCCTGAACACGCAGTCAGGTCCAAAAGCCTGACACCACGGTGAGCGTCTACTGGGGGAACTGAAGACTGAGAAAACCAAACATTCTGCAACATCACAACAAGCTCTTTGGAACCTTGTCACGCTGGGCTGTCACGTGTCATCAGCTGCCGCACGCTGTCATTAAAGCCACAAAAGGGAGCCATACCAAACACCAAGATATCCTGAAGCTCGTACATTTCTCAGAGATTCAACCTCTCACTCACAATATTAAGCTCTCCTCTGTCAGGACTACGCCCCCCCCCCCCCCCCCCCCTCGTTCCAGAGCGGGGCGGAGAGCGTCCGCCACAGCCAGCCCAGACACGGCGCAGGCTGTCAGGACGACCAGATAACGGCCTGTGGGCCGTGGTGATATTTTATCTCCGGGCCTCTCGTCTCCGCAGGAAGCCCGTTAAACTAACAACTCCTCCAGACGAGCAGCTGCTCAAGGTCACCTTGCCGGAGGACCGGGCTTGATAAATCAGGAAATGAAATTGTTACGAACAGGCCAGTTCAAAGCGGACGCCTACACGAGGCGGACGGATGGAGGAGCGAAGATGGAGAGAGGGGGGTGGAGTTCTGAGGGTGTGGTGGAGAGGAGGATAGAGAGATGGAGAGAGGGGGATGGAGTTCTGAGGGTGTGGTGGAGAGGAGGATAGAGAGATGGAGGGAGGGGGGTGGAGTTCTGAGGGTGTGGTGGAGAGGAGGATAGAGAGATGGAGGGAGGGGGATGGAGTTCTGAGGGTGTGGTGGAGAGGAGGATAGAGAGATGGAGGAGAGGGGGATGGAGTTCTGAGGGTGTGGTGGAGAGGAGGATAGAGAGATGGAGAGAGGGGGATGGAGTTCTGAGGGTGTGGTGGAGAGGAGGATAGAGAGATGGAGAGAGGGGGATGGAGTTCTGAGGGTGTGGTGGAGAGGAGGATAGAGAGATGGAGGGAGGGGGATGGAGTTCTGAGGGTGTGGTGGAGAGGAGGATAGAGAGATGGAGGGAGGGGGGTGGAGTTCTGAGGGTGTGGTGGAGAGGAGGATAGAGAAACGGAGGGAGGGGGATGGAGTTCTGAGGGTGTGGTGGAGAGGAGGATAGAGAGATGGAGAGAGGGGGATGGAGTTCTGAGGGTGTGGTGGAGAGGGAGGATAGAGAGATGGAGAGAGGGGGATGGAGTTCTGAGGGTGTGGTGGAGAGGAGGATAGAGAGATGGAGGGAGCAGGGGGGGGAGTTGGGGGGGGCGCCCTGGGGGGGGGGGGGGAATGGCTTACCAGGATCCTGTTACTGGACAACCAACATCAGTCCCACCCTAAGAACCACAGCGTAGCATCTTGCACACACACACACACACACACACAACCTTCAGAAGTAATTTACAGATTCAATTTACACCCCCCACCCAACCCCCCTCTGTTCCAATTTCTAGCTAAAAACTGACACTTTTTCTTCCATCTTCTAGCTGAAAACCGACAAACATTCCAGACACACACACACAAACAGGACGAGATAAATAAAAGAACCGGAGAAAGCAAAGGCATGAGAAATTCTTCTCCCGCACTTTGATCACAGGAGAAAATCTGCATCAAGCTTCTGTCACATGAGCGAAAGCGTTTGTTCAGAGCGGCACTGAGGCAAATACAAACACAGGAGTCCTGAACAACCTTCATGTGATGAAGGCTTTTCACAAACCCCATAAACAAAAGCCCGTGGTGCGCCGGGCAGGATTGTACCCAGGCTGGCTGGCACGTGCTCCCAGCCCTCAGAGGCAGCCTGCTGGGGGGTTTGATGAAGCCTGCACGCTAACCCAGTCGCCACGCGCTCCCCTTCGGATCCCACTGACAGCCAACACAGCAGAGCTGGAGATCAGCGCTACACTTGCATTCCAGTCGATATGCACTGGCTCACTTCTGGATCCAGAATGTTTGTCTTTTAGAGATGCAGCACGGAGCGAAAGCCCAAGGCAGATTTTACACTTTGTGAGACAATAAAGTTAATCTTCATCTTAATGCAGACACGTTCATACAAAGCAACCCGCACTCAAGTTTTTATTAGGTTAACAGAGAGGATTAGTTTGTGTGCATGTGAAAAAGATGTAGGCCTTGTCCATAGGCTGAACAGCTCCTACAGATGGGAGGGACCAGACTAACAGCATCAGACTGAACAGCTCCCACAGATGGGAGGGACCAGACTAACAGCATCAGACTGAACAGCTCCCACAGATGGGAGGGACCAGACTAACAGCATCAGACTGAACAGCTCCTACAGATGGGAGGGACCAGACTAACAGCATCAGACTGAACAGCTCCCACAGATGGGAGGGACCAGACTAACAGCATCAGACTGAACAGCTCCCTACAGATGGGAGGGACCAGACTAACAGCATCAGACTGAACAGCTCCCACAGATGGGAGGGACCAGACTAACAGCATCAGACTGAACAGCTCCCACAGATGGGAGGGACCAGACTAACAGCATCAGACTGAACAGCTCCCACAGATGGGAGGGACCAGACTAACAGCATCAGACTGAACAGCTCCTACAGATGGGAGGGACCAGACTAACAGCATCAGGCTGAACAGCTCCTACAGATGGGAGGGACCAGACTAACAGCATCAGACTGAACAGCTCCCACAGATGGGAGGGACCAGACTAACAGCATCAGACTGAACAGCTCCCACAGATGGGAGGGACCAGACTAACAGCATCAGACTGAACAGCTCCCACAGATGGGAGGGACCAGACTAACAGCATCAGACTGAACAGCTCCTACAGATGGGAGGGACCAGACTAACAGCATCAGACTGAACAGCTCCTACAGATGGGAGGGACCAGACTAACAGCATCAGACTGAACAGCTCCCACAGATGGGAGGGACCAGACTAACAGCATCAGGCTGAACAGCTCCTACAGATGGGAGGGACCAGACTAACAGCATCAGAGTGAACAGCTCCTACAGATGGGAGGGACCAGACTAACAGCATCAGACTGAACAGCTCCTACAGATGGGAGGGACCAGACTAACAGCATCAGACTGAACAGCTCCCACAGATGGGAGGGACCAGACTAACAGCATCAGACTGAACAGCTCCCACAGATGGGAGGGACCAGACTAACAGCATCAGACTGAACAGCTCCCACAGATGGGAGGGACCAGACTAACAGCATCAGACTGAACAGCTCCTACAGATGGGAGGGACCAGACTAACAGCATCAGACTGAACAGCTCCCACAGATGGGAGGGACCAGACTAACAGCATCAGACTGAACAGCTCCCACAGATGGGAGGGACCAGACTAACAGCATCAGACTGAACAGCTCCTACAGATGGGAGGGACCAGACTAACAGCATCAGACTGAACAGCTCCCACAGATGGGAGGGACCAGACTAACAGCATCAGACTGAACAGCTCCCACAGATGGGAGGGACCAGACTAACAGCATCAGACTGAACAGCTCCCACAGATGGGAGGGACCAGACTAACAGCATCAGACTGAACAGCTCCCACAGATGGGAGGGACCAGACTAACAGCATCAGACTGAACAGCTCCCACAGATGGGAGGGACCAGACTAACAGCATCTCAGTTAGCTGTCTTTGATTATTGACGATTTGGCATGATGTTGGATTGTTTGGTTCTTCGATGCTCATTCTGGACTTGCTGTCAAAGCAACAAGTCCTTCAGCTTAAACCTGCTCGGGAACAGGCTTATTTTATGTAAACAAGATTTGTTTGCGGCTTTATAAGTAGAGTGCCAGAATAATTAGCAGAATTTAACATGACCCCGAATTAATCGCGCATTGTGTGATAGACAGATCCTTTAGTTTAGATAAGGTGGCATAAGCCACCTTATCTCAGTATCTGATTGTACTATGTTGACCACTCACACTGCTCATTCTTATTCTTATATATATTTTATTTTATATTTAAATTGTTGTATTCTTAGATTGTTTAGTTCTTAGAAATAGTTAAACTTTTGTACTTTTTCTTAATTTAAGATTCGTATATGTTTAGTGTTTTGCACCTCCCTGCCACAGTAAATTCCGTGTTTGTATAACATACACGGCGAATAAACCGAATTCTGATTCTGAAACACATCGCAATAGGCTACTATACTTGAGATATCGGTTATCGTGAGGGTGCCATTTACATCATTAATTTGTTAGAACCACATTAAATTATATGACATTAAAGATGATAAACAAAGTAATTATGAAAATCTGAAAATACAAAAACATATAGGCCTAGCCTACTGTAGGCTAATAATAGGGGTGGGAATCTTTTGGTACCTCACGATTCGATTCAAAATAGATTCACGATTTTTAATCAAAACTTTTTTATTTTTTTATTTGTGGATCGATGTGAATCGCTAAAAGACTGAATTGCGATTCAAATGTGAATACATTTTTCCCCTACCCCTAAGCTAGTGGGCGATAAAACATCTACCGTGGTACATGTAATTTGGTCTGCTACTTTTTGCCAGCCCTCTCTCATGGATTTTGCAGACTGAGGTGTTCCCTGCCGTTCTGATTAAATTTTCAAATTCTGAGTAACCTTCGCGCAAGCTCTTGCTCTTGCTCTGTTTGGCTCTGTTGCGGAAAAAACCGTGGAGCTCTTTTTGGCCATGGTGAGCAGCCAATAGCAGCGTTGCTGATCAAGGTTGCTACTATCGATACATACCCCCTTTTAGACCAACGCATAACTCAATCCAGCTATACTAATCATCAACAACAAGGGTGTTCGAAGAACCTAATTAGCCAGATCAAGATTAGCAAGATGATGTTCAAGATTAGCAAGATGATGTCATCTTGGATGTGTCATTTGATCTCGGATGTAATAAGCGATGTACGAAGAACGTCAGGACCCCTGATGTCAGTGATGACTCCTACTACTGTAATCATAGCACAAGGAGGTCAGACTGATGGACCCATGCATGCACCAAACACAGCCCGGCTTAATGACTCACAAACCCATTCTGTGAATCTCCACAAACCCATGCTTTCAGCCAGTAATTGGCCCCTTATGGCGGGCATGCAAGCGAATCAATCGAACCCAAATACTTTTCTTGTCAGGAGGTAGAAAAACAAGCAATATAAACCCCAGGGGTCTTCCTGCCTTCTCAGGGCAGGGGGGGGGGGGGACCCAACCTCATGTCAGATCAAGCAGACAAGTGTCATTTTAAAACTGATGTTCCCCTTCACTTGTTCCTGCGTGGCTTCATTGAAATTCTTCTCATTGTGTGCTGTACACAGGGTCACTGGGCACCCGAGAAAACCACTTACACTCATGCCCTAACCCAAAGGCAGCCCCACACAAGTGACGAACCCACCACTGGGTTTGACAGGAGCACAAAAGATGTCCACAAACACAAAAGACAAGAACTGAACTCAGAACGTCTACACACACACACACACACACACAAAGAAAGGTGTTTTAGGACTTGAATGTTTTATAGAAGATATAAAACCTTCAGTGAAGCAGTAGTCATCTAATGTAGCGTTGCAAGGACAGCTTGCACAGCAAACAAACCATAATCCAACAGCGAACTGTTACATAACCCTGCCAACCAGAGACAACTTTGAACAAGTCAACAACACAAAACAAAAGAACCCATATCCTGTTTACAGAAGAGAACCGTGGAGCTGAGATCGGGGCGCTGTAATTAACAAACCCCCCTCTCCCCCCCCCCTCCCCTCTCTCTCCCCCCCCCCTCTCTCTCTCTCCCCCCTCTCCCCCCTCCCTCTCCCTCACCCAGGGTGGGCGCCATGTAAAGGAGAATGCGTATGGATCCTCTGGACCAGACAGAATTGTAGACGGCTATCCGTCAATATTCTATATTCTTCAATATTCTAGGAAATTCTATCCAGTTGACGTGCTGTGCAAAATAGACAGGTGCTGCCTGTGGGAGCCGTTTCCACGGTAACAGTATTGTCTAGGATGAGCAGATGTTGTTTGGGAACCAAGCAACACCCATGAAGTCATTATCCCACCTAGACAAGGCCCCGTAGAAAAGCTCCCATTTGCAAGCCCTTCACATAAAATGGTAATCTTCTCTTTTGGAAAACGATGTCTTGTCCACTCCGCGGGGTGACCTATGTCACATGGTGCTGCTTGGTGGGAGGCCCAGACACCGTGAGGTCCTGAGCAGACGGCTCCAGCACCTTCCTCCATCTCCTCCTCGCACGGAGCTCTCAGCTGTCACGCCAGCAAACCCATCTCCAACCTGACGCCGGATTTCCTGTCACCCTGTACGGAGGCCCATCCCGCTGTCACGGCGGTCTGCCGGGTGGCCGCGCTGCGCCGAGCCGAGCGCGGCAGGCGTATGAAGACTGACACGTCTCATCAGCTACCGGGCACGCCGGGGCGTGATGCCCGTCTGCGAGGGGGACAGGCAGGCGCGCAGGTTGTCATCCGGCACGGTGGATTACCAGCAGCGTGCACACCAGCGCTTCCTTGGTGCAGAGAGAATGACGGAGCGAGAGAGTGGCCCCTTCCACACACACACACACACACACACACACACACACACACACACACACACACACACACACACACACACACACACACACACACACACACACACACACACACACACACACACACACACACACACACACACACACACACACACACACACACACAGG
This sequence comes from Thaleichthys pacificus, assembly GCA_023658055.1. Lineage (NCBI taxonomy): Eukaryota > Metazoa > Chordata > Actinopteri > Osmeriformes > Osmeridae > Thaleichthys > Thaleichthys pacificus. The sequence goes on along the minus strand of CM042857.1, from coordinate 17,689,068 downwards.
TTTACTAAACAATCATTCAGATTGCTCCTGTGAGTGATGGGGAAAGTTTGGCAGAAATGAAAAGCCAGCGACCAGCTGTCACCTGGGCCTGCCAGGAAACCAAGCAGAGATGGCTGGTGAAGCTGACACAGGCAGCTGGAGTGACAAGGAAAAGGGGGCGAATGGACTGGCATGTTCCTCAATTAGCATGTACAATCAGTAGTCTGCTGCCTGCAGCACTCACATTCATCTCCTCCTCCACTCTCCTCTCCTCCTCACCACTCCTACTCTACTCTCCACCTCACCTCCACCCCACCTCTACTCTCCTCCCCCTCTACGATCCTCTCCTCCACCTCCTCTCCACCTCCACCTCTCTCCTCCACCTCCTATCTCCTCCACCTCCTCTCCTCCACCTCCTCTCCTCCACCTCCTCTCCTCCACCTCCTCCTCTCCTCCACCTCCTCTCTCCTCCACCTCCTCCACCTCCTCTCCTCCACCTCCTCTCCTCCACCTCCTCCTCCTCTCCTCCACCTCCTCTCTCCTCCACCTCCTCCACCTCCTCTCCTCCACCTCCTCTCCTCCACCTCCTCCTCCTCTCCTCCACCCTTCTCCTCCTCCACCACTCTCCACTCTTCTGGCATTTGAAACTTATAATCTACTACGTTCCCATATTGAGGTCAACCTCATTTAAATACATCTGGGGAGAGATTTCAAAAGCGTGTTGATTCAAAACTGAAAGTACTGTGTAAAGAGCTACCTGCTCCATATCATGAAACCAGCCGCACTACAGCTGCTCTAGGACATGCTGCTCTAGAACATGCTGCTCTAGAACATGCTGCACTAGGACATGCTGCTCTAGAACACGCCGCTCTAGAACACGCCGCTCTAGAACATGCCGCTCTAGAACATGCCGCTCTAGAACATGCCACTCTAGAACATGCCGCTCTAGAACATGCCGTCCTACAGCCTCCCAGGACCCACGCTAGCAGGAATAAAACACTGCCTCTGTTCAGTCGAAAACACACCGAGCGAGGCTGTCAATCTCAAGTCACAAGTCGAGTGGAGAAATAAAGAGAAAATACAATCAAATTGCAATGTTTCTGTTGCCTGGCAACAGAGATGAGCTAATATTTTGGGTGCGGAACACTGAAAACGGACAACAACAAAAACATTTTGCTTATCTGACAAATTTCTCGATAATAAAAGTATAGTGAGTTGAGGAGACAATTAAGACACTATGATCATGTCTGCTTTTCTCAGATACAGTCAGCTAAAACAATGTAGAGGGTTTTGAACCCGCTACCTTTGGATTTCCAGTCATATGCTCTATCACTTAGCTGTACCTATCCCCTAGTCTAGTAACCTGCCCACCACGAGTGACTCCCAGCCCAGTCCTGAGCATGTCCCTGTGAGATGGACAGAGACATGTGGGGGGGCATCTCTCCAGCGGGAACCTGGGGAGTAGAGCCATGCCCAGGAAGAACCAGCCCCCCCACACAGAGAGAGGGCTTCATGCCCAGGAAGAACCAGCCCCTCCCACACAGAGAGAGGGCCTCATGCCCAGGAAGAACCAGCCCCTCCCACACAGAGAGAGGGCCTCATGCCCAGGAAGAACCAGCCCCCCCACACAGAGAGAGGGCCTCATGCCCAGGAAGAACCAGCCCCCCCACACAGAGAGAGGGCCTCATGCCCAGGAAGAACCAGCCCCTCCCACACAGAGAGAGGGCCTCATGCCCAGGAAGAACCAGCCCCCCCACACAGAGAGAGGGCCTCATGCCCAGGAAGAACCAGCCCCCCCACACAGAGAGAGGGCCTCATGCCCAGGAAGAACCAGCCCCTCGAGGGCCTCGATGGCTGCATCCCAGGCCTGGCATCCGCAAAACACCACCACCTCTAGCACCCAGTCTCCTCCATCGCTGCAGGCATCCACAAGCCACCACCTCCCAATTCCTCACAGAGGAAGGAGACACAAAAAAACTCAAATATGATATCCCATCTCGCACACGCACACACGCACACACACCATCTCCAGCTCTCTGGGTAGATTGCTCACTCCCCCCCCAGACAAGCCTTGAGCAATCAAGTCCAGAGCAGGAGAATCACAATACCCCTATATACTACACATCTAGCTCAGATGATTACAGTAACGCCTTTGATGATGAGGATGAATGAAACCCATTCCACTTCCCACAGCGATCTAGGAGATGCAGGGTGGAAATGATGAACCAGTGTGCTCTGAACGCCTGATTTGAACTCTGGTGCGGAACAACCTCTCTCTGGTCCGCCTCGACAGGCTGGTCTCAGGCCGCTGTCAAGTGAACTCTCACCAGTCCACTACTCACCGCCAGGGCCTTGGACAGCCTGGTCCTGAACAGAGCACTACTCACCGCCAGGGCCTTGGACAGCCTGGTCCTGAACAGAGCACTACTCACCGCCAGGGCCTTGGACAGCCTGGTCCTGAACAGAGCACTACTCACCGCCAGGGCCTTGGACAGCCTGGTCCTGAACAGAGCACTACTCACCGCCAGGGCCTTGGAGAGCCTGGTCCTGAAGTCGTTGAGGACGATGGTGATGATGTCCTGGTGGGGGATGTAGACATAGCCAGCCTTCAGGTAAACCCTCCTGCTGCGCACCAGGTCCAGTGCTTCCTGGAACGGTACCTTCACACAGGGGGGGGGGGGGGGGGGGGGATCGTATCAGTAAATAACAAACCTGAATCAATCAACCTCGTCCTGAATCATTCTGCTCAAGGGCCCCGTCTAGCAGGTTTCTTTGGAGAGGAGGGGCATGGTGTGTCATTCATCTTCAGATCAGCAGGTGTAAACTCTGCACAGGGGCCGTTTTCCCTGCTTCCATACCGCCTCTCAACCAGCGCTAACCTGCTTCTGGACTGCTGATAGTGCCGGTTTGAAGCTGGCAAACCTTCTAAAACCGGTTTGCTTTCCCCCGGGCTAGGGAGGCACGCGGAGTCTCTGCATCTACGTACGTCTCCACTTTCCCAGCAACACCAGCACCTCCATGCTGTTGCTGAAGCCAAAGGAGAAGCATAATGTATGCACGTTCTTTGTTTAAGTTGTCTTTTTTAAACGGCAGTCACAAATTCAGTTGTTCTTAGTTGGTCATGATAACCCCGTTCCCAGCCCCTGACGTCAGTGGAACAGCTCTAGACCAGCTCAGAGGTGGTGCTGCTCTGGAACCAGTGTTCCAGAACGGGAGACAGTTCCTTTGCCGTCAATATGCAAAGACCTGGTTGGAGATTGGGCACTGAATCGGAATCGGCCCTCCAACTGCCTTGGTGGAAAAGAGGTATCCAAGGTTCAGTGATGTTAAACCTGAAAACTCTTACCACAAGTAGCTTCCCCTGTGTCAGCTAATCCTACTGTAATCCTCATGACTAGGTGCCCATACAGACTGGGCATGATCCCTGGTTCTACCGGCCCAGCTTCACACCAGAAGACTGGTCCTGCTACAGCTTCACACCAAAAGACTGGTCCTGCTACAGCTTCACACCAAAAGACTGGTCCTGCTACAACCAGAAGACTGGTCCTGCTACAGCTTCACACCAGAAGACTGGTCCTGCTACAGCTTCACACCAGAAGACTGGTCCTGCTACAGCTTCACACCAGAAGACTGGTCCTGCTACAGCTTCACACCAGAAGACTGGTCCTGCTACAGCTTCACACCAGAAGACTGGTCCTGCTACAGCTTCACACCAGAAGACTGGTCCTGCTACAGCTTCACACCAGAAGACTGGTCCTGCTACAGCTTCACACCAGAAGACTGGTCCTGCTACAGCTTCACACCAGAAGACTGGTCCTGCTACAGCTTCACACCAGAAGACTGGTCCTGCTAGAGCCAGAAGACTGGTCCTGCTACAGCTTCACACCAGAAGACTGGTCCTGCTACAGCCAGAAGACTGGTCCTGCTACAGCTTCACACCAGAAGACTGGTCCTGCTACAGCCAGAAGACTGGTCCTGCTGCAGCTTCACACCAGAAGACTGGTCCTGCTACAGCCAGAAGACTGGTCCTGCTACAGCTCCACACCAGAAGACTGGTCCTGCTACAGCTTCACACCAGAAGACTGGTCCTGCTACAGCTTCACACCAGAAGACTGGTCCTGCTACAGCTTCACACCAGAAGACTGGTCCTGCTACAGCTTCACACCAGAAGACTGGTCCTGCTACAGCTTCACACCAGAAGACTGGTCCTGCTACAGCCAGAAGACAGGTCCTGCTACAGCCAAACTGATCAGAACGGCTCCCACCAGGTCCCACCAGGTCCCTCTAGGTCCCACCAGGTACTCACCTTGTAGATGTCCTGCTCCTCCACGGTGATGCCGCTGACTGCATAGCTGGAGCTCACCAGCTTCTCCTTCAGACTAATCTTCTCCTCCTTGGAGATCTGCAGACAGAAGCACACAGTCAGACACAGCCTTCTCTCACACCAGACACAGCCTTCTCTCACACCAGACACAGCCTTCTCTCACACCAGACACAGCCTTCTCTCAGTGAAGTGTAACCATGGAGTTCCCAGGGTCCAAACAGTCATGGTAGACCGTGTCCTGTTTGTGTACAAATTCAGCAAACTCTAAGCCTGCACATCCTCTCACGGTATTAACAGCAATGATCTCACAGCCCCCCAAAAAATCACAGAAGCCATTTGGACCCATTACTGCCTTGTTACATTTACATTTAGTCATTTAGCAGACGCTCTTATCCAGAGCGACTTACAGTATGTACAGGGACATTCCCCCTGAGGCAAGTAGGGTGAAGTGCCTTGCCCAAGGACACAACGTCATTTGGCACAGCCGGGAATCGAACCGGTAACCTTCAGATTACGAGCCCGACTCCCTAACCGCTCAGCCACCTGACTCGTTAGGCTGCGTTGTGTGATTCAGCTGTGCAGGGGACACAGTACACATGAGAAGCCCATAGGGGATCCACCCCCATCACACACCTAGATAAACATGGGCTGAGACAGGAAGAGCAGAGACGCCCCTGAGGCCAAAGACAAGAAGCCAGACAGGCCATTTCCCAACCATCACCCTGACTATGACTAGACTAGCTGCCAGCTGTGAATCACCTGTGGCCATAGCAGGCTTAACCTGATGCCTGTCACACATTGTTGGTGGAAATGCTTTCCCTGGGCCATAGCATATGATACACTTTTTACCTGCCTGTCACAAGGCGGAAACAGTTTTTATGTTTATTGCAAAGGTTGGGGGAAAAATATATCCTAATTTACAGAGGCTGGCTGGAAGCATTGCAGATTTACTTTCTAACTCTTTACATTTAGATTCAGATTAGCTTTCTAACTCTTTACATTTAGATTCAGATTAACTTTCTAACTCTTTACATTTAGATTCAGATTAACTTTCTAACTCTTTACAGTTAGATTCAGAAGCATGGAAAATGGAATGTACACAATTTCACAGCCTTTTATTTTGGTTAACCTTTGCAGCCTTTCTAGTTTTGTAAGCTCATAGCGCCACCTGCTGACGAAAATATAAGACCAAAAGAAACATCACATGTACATGAAAAATGCCTAAATAGGTGCACTTCCTATCAGGATATTCCCTAATAAATATGGTCGTATTATCCCCTGAAAACCACTGATGCATCGCCCCCGTAACAAGCGAGCTCTTACCGTATCGTAATGGAGATGATTTTGATGCAGAAACTCTGTTTTGGATTTGGAGGGCAGATTGTTGAAGCGGTAGCGAAACAGGTCGATCTCCTGCTGAATGAACCAGCGTCTGAGATCCTCCCTGCAAGAACACACACATCATCTACAAGCACTTACACCAGGACACACAGTCATCTACAAGCACTTACATCATCTACAAGCACTTACACCAGGACACACATCCTCTACAAGCACTTACATCATCTACAAGCACTTACACCAGGACACACATCCTCTACAAGCACTTACATCATCTACAAGCACTTACACCAGGACACACATCATCTACAAGCACTTACATCATCTACAAGCACTTACATCATCTACAAGCACTTACACCAGGACACACATCATCTACAAGCACTTACATCATCTACAAGCACTTACACCAGGACACACATCCTCTACAAGCACTTACATCATCTACAAGCACTTACATCATCTACAAGCACTTACATCATCTACAAGCACTTACACCAGGACACACATCCTCTACAAGCACTTACATCATCTACAAGCACTTACATCATCTACAAGCACTTACACCAGGACACACATCCTCTACAATCCTTTTCTTAAGTCATCTATAAATCTTCCTGGGCTCTGTTAACCCAACAGACCAGGATGTAACGTTCAGAGTACCAGGCCTCAGGGTGGAGACCCAGAGTCCCAGGCCTCAGGGTGGAGACCCAGAGTACCAGGCCTCTGGGTGGAGACCCAGAGTACCAGACCTCAGGGTGGAGACCCAGAGTCCCAGGCCTCAGGGTGGAGACCCAGAGTACCAGGCCTCAGGGTGGAGACCCAGAGTACCAGGCCTCAGGGTGGAGACCCAGAGTACCAGACCTCAGGGTGGAGACCCAGAGTCCCAGGCCTCTGGGTGGAGACCCAGAGTACCAGGCCTCTGGGTGGAGACCCAGAGTACCAGACCTCAGGGTGGAGACCCAGAGTCCCAGGCCTCAGGGTGGAGACCCAGAGTACCAGGCCTCAGGGTTGAGACCCAGAGTCCCAGGCCTCAGGGTGGAGACCCAGAGTACCAGGCCTCAGGGTGGAGACCCAGAGTCCCAGGCCTCAGGGTGGAGACCCAGAGTACCAGGCCTCAGGGTGGAGACCCAGAGTCCCAGGCCTCAGGGTGGAGACCCAGAGTCCCAGGCCTCAGGGGGGAGACCCAGAGTCCCAGGCCTCAGGGTGGAGACCCAGAGTGTTCTGTGGAGACGTACGTTTGACAGTAGGCCAGCCGCAGGATGAAGTGTGAGATGTGATCCTTCCTCCTCTTCTCGTACTCACTGGCTCCTGTTTTAGTCTTCTTGTCTTCCTGAAACACAGTTGAAATCAGTGCTGTTATAAGACCTTCCAAGCTTTTTGTTTTGAACAAAGGAGATGTTCCCGTAAATCGATGGGTTAGACAGATACTCAAGACGGATGATCATAATTGGGATTGTTGCGTTCTGTTTAAAGATTGTTCACAAGCATAGACACATGAGGACAAGCCATTTGGAGAGGTGCATCGTCAGTTTTGTAGATTTCAATCCTAGAAAAGTTGGAGTTTTATAGTGGAAAGCTTCGTTTGTAGGGATGTTTTCGAAGACATTTTTCTAAAAGTAAATGGAACTCCACTCATACTCACAGCATACGCCCTGTAGGGGAACTGAAGGGTTGAGATCTCAGTGTCCAGTTTCTTGGAGTACTGGTCACTTGTCTTTAGATGGCTTACTCCCAAATTTTCCACCGTCTTCAGCACTAGACATTAAAACAGATATGGGCGCGCAACAATTTGTATACATAATGACAGTGTGATACGTTACTCAATTGTGTTGTTGCAAAAGTGACAACAAATTAGCTATCCAGTAAACTAGTCCTGTGAAATTCTTAAATGTGTACATGGTCTCAATACTCTTTAGTAGCATTAGATGTCAGTGTTTAAGACCAATTTGTAAACAGAATTACCAGGACAACTGATACAGTAGAACTGTTTACAAATCATTGCAAAAACAGTTTGTGTGAACTTACGTTTCAACCTGTCCACAGCAAACGTCTCGAACTCGTGAAGGGAAATGTTTTCAGTGGGAGGCTGGCCATAGAGCTGTAGACAGTGTCCGTACAGCTCCGTCCTTGGACCGGCTTCTAGCTTCTTTCTTCTGCCTGGAAACTGCATGGTTCCTTTAGGAAATGTCAAATGTTAGCGTTAGAGCTGGTTTCAATGTAGTTATTTACAAATGTCACGTTTTGACGGGCTACATCGTAAAATAAAGTAGCCTAGACAAACAGCGTTGATGAATATACGTTAACTTACCTCCGTATTTGAATAAAACTAACGTTAAACAGTTTTACAATGCACTGAAGCCTCCCGCCACTTATTATGGAGTAGTCTACACTAGCGCGGGTAAATGTTCGGGTGGTACTACCGGTATCTACTACGTCACTTCTTTCTTCGTTTTGTACGCCGGCGTCGACGGGCACGTTTTTGCCTGTCGGCAGCGCATTCTTTCAACGCCGTGTACGTGAGGAAGAGATGCACTTGTATATTAAACGAGACACACAAAATCTACTTTTGTTTATTTTAACAGCTCCCCCCGCCGGTGCGCTGGAAAATGTTTGACTCAAAACTGTAACAAGTAGCTAGTATTGATAATAATAAAAAAGTGCTATTCTCGAATACATTTCAGAGGTTCAATAAGCATATAAATAGATTAGTTAAAACACCAGATCTGCGTCAACTCGCCGGTCGTTTTTGGCCAGGTCTGCACTTGCAGGTTTAGAATGGAAATACATTTTAAACGAACGTACCTAAAAAGGGGCTACTCTTACCGCCCACCGGAAACTAACTAGCGCTACGTTTGTAGCAACCGAAAGAAGGGTTTTCTATTTTGGCTACTAGGCAACATCGCAAAGGCCACAAACATGTATTTATGTTCTTCAATTGCCAATGCTGGAACTGCTCCTCCCTGCGTTGCGTTGTTGGTATTCTTTTACTTTTAGATAGATAGTCAATAATATTATTATAGTTAATGCTCCTTATCAACTCGTCATTCAAGTTGGACGCTGTCTCTGCTGCACTTGGGAGTATCACCTCTGCTCAGCTGAAGGTAGCTAGGCCGGACAATCGGTCTACTCCGACGACGGTGCTGGCTACTGTCGTGGCATTTAACGCAACGTTAACTATAATAGCCACTTGGTTTTCAGACAGCGTACGGTAGCTGGCTTCGACCACTGACAAAGAGTGCTTGCTGTTTTTGCTAGAGCTAACGCTGCTTGCTATTTAGCGTACATCTTTTCAGAGGAAGACTTCGGAGGGAGATATGTAACTTGATGCAGTACCAGGTAAGAGATGGCTTTCAAGGTGTCTAACGTTGTCTAGACAGATAGATACTAAAGTAGCTTAACACTTGATATCCCGAGTGTTTTCGAGCTTAGTAATGTTTTTGCTAACATTTTATATAGCTGCTAGTGCTAGCTAACTAATGATTTGAACCTGTTGAATGTGGTCATCGCACACACTAATCTGAAGCACGTTATGTGCCTGGACTGAAGTCGCATCTCGCAGCTACTACTGTTTTGCAAACGGCACACACCCAGAAATGTGCATGTTTGCAGCTGTCTTATTAGCCTGTAGGCATCGTATCAGTTACCCCTGTGCGTCTCTCCCTTTAGTTATGCAGCTGAAGACAGGCCGAAACTCAATCTGCACTTTGCTGAAGCAACTAACTCACCAGTGTCACTGTTTCAATGTGGCTTTTGTCAGCTATGTGCGTAGTTAGCGGCGTTCAACAAATGAAAGATTCGTACTTGTGAGGATAGTCGATCGATGCATTTCACCGCACAATTAAAGCAACTTAAGTTGTTTTGCTATTGTTTATTGTTTAAATAGGCTAAACAATTGTGCGTCGATGGGACTAGGTGATTGATGTTCTCCATCAATCCCCTCTGCCGGGAAAAGGGATGGGTGTGCCTACTCCGCCCACTCACCCCCTTCCAGATCGGGGTGGGTCTCCTTTAGTTAAAACTGTCAGCTATTCTCAAGTTAGACGAAGCAACTGGATTCTTATGACGTCAAGGATGAATGTCTGCCACGTCAGCTAGGCCATAACCCAGACCAGACCTCTGCTTACCAGGACTGACCCACCAGGACTGACCCACCAGGACTGACCCACCAGGACTGACCCACCAGGACTGACCCACCAGGACTGACCCACCAGGACTGACCCACCAGGCACTCAGTAAGACTGTAGGAACTGAAGGGTGTCTCTGAGATGTAGCAGACCTGCCTGGTCTTACTCAGTCTTACCGAGAGCCTGGTTGGTCTGGGAAAGAGCCTGTTGGCTGACTGTCCAGACGTGTTGGCTAATGTTTACACCAGGCTGTAAACCAGGGAACCAGGCCTGGCCAGGGATGGTTTATGAGATCCAGGGGACAGCAAGGTGCAAACACATCCTCCACTCACATATGAACAGCATCTCACTGAACAAACAGAGACATGGATAAGTGCATGGATAGACAGGTCATTTATCCTTCCCCTCAGGGATATTTATTTGTAGTAGGTAGCGTCCATCAGATACAGAAAGTACCACAAACTCTAGTTGGTTAGATGTGAGTCAGAAAACCAAGACAACGGGCGTAACCAAACATCAGTACTGCTACATATTAAACAGTCTGCAAGTCTTCTGGTTATTCATTTGCTGTACAGAGTAATAATGCACATTCACCAGAATTTCACCAGGACAAAATCGCTGAGGTGTTCACCAAGCTGTGGACTGTGATGCTGAGGTGTTGCGCCCCATCCAGGTGGCATCCGGCGATCCAGTTAACATCCTATCCAAGTGACCCAGGCCGAGCGGGTCGTGCGAGAGCGGGGTGAGGGAGCAGGCGCGCGGAGCAGCCATGTTGGAGGAGGATATGGAGGTGGCCATCAAGGTGGTGGTGGTGGGGAACGGGGCCGTGGGCAAGTCCAGCATGATCCAGCGCTACTGCAAAGGCATCTTCACCCGCGACTACAAGAAGACCATCGGCGTGGACTTCCTGGAGAGACAGATACTGTAAGCAGAGTTGGAAGATGTGGGCTGTCTGTTAACACATAGGCTAGCTGATGACACGGTAGCTTTGCTGTGGGTAGATTCACTTTGTCTTCAAGGCTTGTGTTGTGGATGTGCAGAGCATCTTACTGTCAACAATGTACAATTCTAGTTGTCTAACGATGTAAGACATCTAGAATGTCACTGGAGGAGAAACATCCTCAAAGGGCTGTGTCCAACCCTTAAGAAATGACTTAAAAACAACAGTAACAAGCCTAAAATTAGATAAATATGTTGTCTACACGTGACGTATAGAAGTTTGAGAAAATAACCTTATCTCCCTGTGTTGTGACTAGGAAGTAAGCTAGTTGAGGAACCTTATCTCCCTGTGTTGTGAGCAGGAAGTTAGCAAGTTGAGGAACCTTATCTCCCTGTGTTGTGAGCAGGAAGTTAGCAAGTTGAGGAACCTTATCTCCCTGTGTTGTGAGCAGGAAGTTAGCTAGTTGAGGAACCTTATCTCCCTGTGTTGTGAGCAGGAAGTTAGCTAGTTGAGGAACCTTATCTCCCTGTGTTGTGTGCTGCCAGGGTGAACGATGAGGAGGTGAGGTTGATGCTGTGGGACACGGCAGGACAGGAGGAGTTTGACGCCATCACCAAGGCCTACTACCGTGGTAAGAGAGCCCTCTCTGTGAGCTTACATTTACATTTAGCAGACGCTCTTATCCAGAGCGACTTACAGTAAGTACAGGGACATTCCCCCGAGGCAAGTAGGGTGAAGTGCCTTGCCCATGGACACAACGTCATTTTTGCACGGTCGGGAATCGAACTGGCAACCTTCAGATTACTAGCCCGATTCCCTAACCGCTCAACCACCTGACTCCTGAGCTGGGACGGCGGCCATGACACCTAGTCCCCTAACTGTCGAGGAAAACAAAGCAATGTGAAGTGCTTCTGTCTAAATCATTACGTGTGTGTGTCTCCAGGAGCCCAGGCGTGTGTGCTGGTGTTCTCCACCACAGACAGGGACTCGTTCCAGGCCATCGGCAGCTGGAGGGAGAAGGTGGAGATGGAGGTGGGGGTCATCCCCACGGTCCTGGTGCAGAACAAGATCGACCTGCTGGACGAGACTGTCATCAAGAAGTAGGACTGACCTCCCTGTCCCCCTGTCCTGCCCCGTTTTAGTCCTGTCCCATTCCTGTCCCCCTTCCTGTCCTGCCCTCCTGTCCTATCCCTCTGTCCTGCCCCCCTGTCCTGCCCCCCTGTCCTTCCCCCTTCCAGTCCTGTCCCCCTGTCCTGCCCCCCTGTCCTTCCCCCTTCCAGTCCTGACCCCCTGTCCTGCCCCCCTGTCCTTCCCTATTCCAGTCCTGCCCCCCTGTCCTTCCCCCTTCCAGTCCTGCCCCCCTGTCCTGCCCCCCTGTCCTTCCCCATTCCAGTACTGACCCCCTGCCCTGTCCCCCTTAAAATACATTCTAAGTTGTCATTTGAGGCCAGTCAACACACTTCCTGAATGTAAGGAAGGAACATTTATATTTTTAAGGTAGAGCTGTGACCAAAACAAACACTGAAATAATATAGGAATCAACAGGTTGAAGTCTTGCATGTCTTTGTACACGTGTCACGTGTGGGAACCCTTTCCAGAGCATGTCTTTGTACACGTGTGGGTATACCTGTGTTTTGACACATGCGTGTTCCTCCCTGTGCAGCGAGGAGGCTGAGGCTCTGGCCAAGCGGCTGAAGCTGCGCTTCTACCGGGCGTCTGTGAAGGAGGACCTCAATGTTACTGAGGGTGAGTCACCGGGGGGGGAGGGAGAGAGATGGAAGGAGGGAGATAGGAAGGGAGGAGGTAGGGAGATGGGAGAGAGATGGGGGAGGGAGGGATTAGGGAGATAGGAGGGAGACACATCCAGATTCTGGTCCAGACATTCCACAGAGTCCCTGCTGAGCTGTAATTTCTAACCCTCTTCACCTTCTATTGTCTCTCTGTCTCTGCTTTTCTTCTTTCTCCTCCCTACCTCCACCCTTTCTCTCTCACCTCCACTCTCACCTCCACCCTTTCTCTCTCACCTCCACTCTCACCTCCACCCTTTCTCTCTCACCTCCACTCTCACCTCCACCCTTTCTCTCACACCCTTTCTCTCTCACCTCCACTCTCACCTCCACCCTTTCTCTCACACACCCTTTCTCTCTCACCTCCACTCTCACCTCCACCCTTTCTCTCTCACCTCCACTCTCACCTCCACCCTTTCTCTCACACCCTTTCTCTCTCACCTCCACTCTCACCTCCACCCTTTCTCTCTCACCTCCACTCTCACCTCCACTCTCACCTCCACCCTTTCTCTCACACCTCCACTCTCACCTCCACTCTCACCTCCACCCTTTCTCTCTCACCTCCACTCTCACCTCCACCCTTTCTCTCATTCAGTTTTCAAATACCTAGCAGATAAATATCTTCAGAGACTAAAGCGACAGACGGCCGAGGAACCTGAAGTGGTTCACACGACCAGCAATAAAATAGGTAATGTTCCATTGTCTCCCTCTGCCAGCCTGCTGCCTCTCTGTGGTCATGTCCTGCTGCCTCTGTGGTCATGTCCTGCTGCCTCTGTGGTCATGTCCTGCTGTGACTCTTAACTGTGTAGATGTTACCGGGTGATGCAACGGCTTAGTGCCGCCGAACCTGCCCCACTCAGGCGTACGTTGCGGAGATCTAGGCGATGCGACGGATTGGAGCGCCCAGTCTCGGAATGTGAAGCGATTAGGGCCATGCCAGAGGTCTGCCATTGTAGGCGGAGCGTAGGAGGTGCATATGGCCATGAGGCCGGTAGCCGAGCAAGACCAAGAGGCACAAGATACCCGTTTGTGCGCGGCGTTATGTCTAGCCTGCTGTAGCTCCACCTGCGTGAGCTGAGTGAGCGTAGTGCAGGACGGCTCTAGTAAGGCCGGATGAGGCCACGGTTTAGCCTGTTCTAGGGTTAAAATTAGTGAGGTAGACAGGGTTAATAAGCATGCGCATGGAACTGGGTATGCTCCACCTGCTCTTGAGAGGGTGATGGCCTACGGGGCATGTCCTGCTGTAGCTCGGCATCCTTGCGTAGCTGGAGGTGAGCTCATGCCTGCCGGTAGTAGGCTTCCACTGCTTTGGCTGGTAGGTTGAGGCTGCAGTGCTGCTGTAGTTCTCCTTATCCTGCTGGCTGGTAGGTGAGCTGCTAGCCTGCTGTCAGCTGCACAGGGAAAAGCTCGCTTCTGCTGGCGGATAGCAGTCGAGCTGTCAGCTGCTTGCGTCGTAGGGGTCATTCGCAACCGGGTGGCATAAGGGCTGAGGTGAAGGACATGACAGGCGCTAGTCAGGATGTGAGCGTAACACGCTGCTGGATTAGTGGGGATGGGTATAGGCTGCAAGGTCCATGCATGTTAAGCTTGCCAAGCGCTGTTCTTTGGAGGTGAGCTGCAGCCTGCTGTAGCTCCACCTGCTGCTGGAGGTGAGGCTGCAGCCTGCTGTAGCTCCACCTGCTGCTGGAGGTGAGGCTGCAGCCTGCTGTAGCTCCACCTGCTGCTGGAGGTGAGGCTGCAGCCTGCTGTAGCTCCACCTGCTGCTGGAGGTGAGGCTGCAGCCTGCTGTAGCTCCACCTGCTGCTGGAGGTGAGGCTGCAGCCTGCTGTAGCTCCACCTGCTGCTGGAGGTGAGGCTGCAGCCTGCTGTAGCTCCACCTGCTGCTGGAGGTGAGGCTGCAGCCTGCTGCAGCTGCCCCCACGCCTCCAGACTGCCACGGTGACGAGTTCCTCTCCTCTCTCTCCCCCGGTGGATGGATGGTTATTCTGTTGATGGGTCCACCTTCCCAGAAACCAGAGGCTGCACAAGAGAGATGTCACCCCGCGTAGCCTGCTCTGACCAGCAGCCGCGTCACACGTCTGTGGTCGCGGCCGCCGTGAAACTGCACCGGATCCTGCCCTTTCAACTCCCCCGCCCCCCCTAGTGGCTGCACCGCAGTACGACAACCCTACAGCAGCAACCGAATGGGCCGAGTCCATGGGAATTTAGTTCGGCTTTGCCATTATTTCAGTTCCCCCCTCACAAACGCTGCAGGATCAAGGTTACACTCTAAATCACTCTCAACACTTCTGTGTATGCATGCATGGTCATATGTGATTTCTACAGGTTATCCATGTGAGTTGACTGTTCATCTGTGCAATACTGTTTTGTTTTGTAACATTTCTTTGCACCATATTTTTCTAATGACTAGGCTAATAGAATATGGTTCAACATAGACTGTGGATCATGGATATGAAAACGAGATGGGTAAAGTGGTGTTTTCTTTCAAATGTATTTTTATATGACTCTAAACAGTGTTTTAACATTAGTTATTTTTGTGCCAAATAGTTAATAAATGTCACTTTATTGTTGTAAGAAATGTCAATATTTTTAAGAGAGACTGCAGTTGTTGGTTTGTAATATGGCAACTTCTTAATAGAATGTGATCTTATACGACCAAATATTACCGGATATTCGCACAAAACCCTCTCGAAAAGAGGTCTTATATAACTTTGAGTGTTTGTGGAGCGCGTGTCAGCAGTGAAAGTTCAATTTCGTGAAATACTCGTCTCTCAATCTCTCTTTGAAACTAGCACATATTGTAAATGCAGAGGTGCGTCCTGGTAAATGTCATAGTAGCGGACCCACTTTTCTTTTTTTGTCGATTTGATAGCATTGAAAAAAATAATAATCTTGTTTACATTTTCGTCCTTGCTGCATTAGGTCATACCTTTCATTTGCTTAGCCTTCATTGTGGTACGGTGGTTTTTGTAGAGGGAGGGTATCCCTCGTGCTAATCTTGGATAATATGTCATTCAGAGTGTTGTAATTACGACTTGTAAACACTACATATTATAAATGTACTAAAAGTATATATTTTATGTTAAAGGAAAGATTTTACATTTCAGATATTTGTCTCTCGCATGAAAGACTCCTTTCTTTGTGTCGAGCACCCGTCAGAGGTGTCCACTCCCTTCCTCACCGTAGTCTCTGATCCTACATGACTGGGTGGGTTAGCTCGTGCCTCGAAGACACAGCTGTTAACAATCCAGTCGTGAGATCAGCGGTATCTCAACGTGAAGGAGGAAAGAGGGGTGTAAATTCCTGCGGCCCTCTCTGCCCAGTGCTGGAAAGTGTCAGCGTGGTGCCTGGTCTTATCGTCTGTCTCACCGCTGTGGTGCCTTGTCTGTCCAGGGCCTCAAGTGTCTGTTCAGAGCTTTGAGGAGATCTTCAGGCGGAAAAAACACAATGTATAATCTGTAATAGTGGGGAAAGCACTTCAAACTCCACGTGAAATGTCAGTGGTGTTCTGCCTCCAATTTTGCAACGTTTGTATGAAGTGATTATCTACGTTCTGGGGAAATCACGTAGACGGGTGAAGTGTCGGACATGTTTTGATTTAGTTTTTTTGCTACTGTAGGTGTTACCGTGTGTTTTGTTGCCTGGGTTTGCTCTTAGCTCTGCACGGAGAAACAGGAGCCCTTGTCTCGTCTCCATGACATAGGACATCCCAAGTTGGTTGGTATTACAACTGTATGTATCGTGACAGTGTAATTAGACATCAACACGGGCCTTTATCAATAACCCAAGGGTCCCTGTATTAAAGGATCATTCTACTGTATACTGGTGCCTGTGTTAGTGTTTGGATATCAGTGGTGTATAGATAGGTACATGCATGCCTAATGGTAGTTCGTTTTTTCTGCGAGTGAATGAATGTAGAACCACGATGCCTTGTCCTGTGTGCTCACCAGCGCTCGTCTCTGCTCGCCCCAGGGTCCCTGTTGAAAACACACTACCGCTAACAGAACGTCAGCCTTTGGTGGTTTAGTCGTTCAACATTAAGTTACTTTGTTCCGCTAAAACGGATTCAAGGCACTTTAACAATCAGACGACACCTCGTACGGTGTCTCCTGAAGAAAAAAAATAACATTTTACAATTAAGTGCAGTCTTGGGTGTTGAATGCTTTGCTGTAAAGTCCGTTCTGTAACAATGTTAGACTTGCTACTTGTTGATTTCGACACAGCGTAGTGTTGGTTTTGGCCTCTTGATTTGCTTGTTTTGTTCTCAATCCATCCTAAATGTACTTTCCAACCAGCTGGGGGCGTAACAGAGATCCTAACACGTGGGGCGTTATTGGAAACAAAGTGTTTAATTGGTGATTTATAACATAAAATTAAAAAAACTCTTCTTTGATTGTTCTCTAGAGTGATGTCATTTTTTTTAACACATTTTATAAAAAGCATCTGATTGCAGATTCTACATTTGTCAACTGGAAACTTGTCTTCATGTGGAGTTGGTTTACTTTCTGAAAACAAGATTAAGATTTCCCTCTACATGTGAGGGCATGTGCAGATTATTAAAGACATTTATTACTGTGAGGACATCATTATTGTGTACTATTTATGTTTATCACATGTGCATGTGGAATTCCTTCATGGTGTGCAACTATGTCTGCTCATTGGGTCTGTCAGGCAAACTATGCATCTGATATTTATGACAAAATGTATTTCGAAAAAAGTCACATTAGGAAAATATGATGAAAAAAAGCCATATAAGTGCTACACGTGGCTTGGTCTGGTCTCTGCATAGGGATTATAATGGGAACCTATTAAATAAGGACTGGTTTAAAAGCGGCCATTGGCAGCGGTTTTGTCCTGCACTTTCTGGTGATCCATGATCTTGATGTTCTTCTCGGCGCTGTCCAGATTCCTCAGCAGAGTCTCGAGTCTCCGCTTGATCTTCTTCTGGTCCTCCAAGGCGCAGCTTATCACGATGGTCTGGAATTTCTGATCAATGGGGACAGCCGGCGCTTCAGTGACGCACGCTGCGAGAAGGGCCGAAAGACCCTTTCTGGAACTATCCATGTCATCCAGCAACTTCGCTACTATCACGTCGATCAGAGCAGTGGCCCTGTTTAACGCCTCCTCTTGTTGGGGGTTTCTTATGGTACCTACTGAGATCTCCACAGTAAGAGTCCTGTTCAGCAGGCGATTGGCAGTTAGAGACAGTTCTTCTCTCTCTCCTAAACGGAAAAATGTGTGTAAAAAGTTAAACGTATCAAGCTTAAACGAAATATTACGTTTAGAGCATATAATAAAACGTATGCCAGTTCAGTGATTAAAATACCATCACATATGGTGCGCATTTCTTGACTGTTCTGTAGGGACTGGATTGTTTCCAGTAAGAACTCTCTCTCCTGCTCCATAGACGTTGCAGCTTCTCGTAAAGACTCCACCCTGATGAGTAGTGTGGTAAAATAATTAGATTACTTGTAGACCTAGTGGAATAAGATGACAATGGCATGGTATCTTTGGCTGAACTCACAAACCGTAACGCGCACACACCCATGTTCATTTTAATTTAAAACAAATCTGCCTTTAGCACAAAATATTACAGTTTGGTTGTTCAAATTATTATCGGTGTGGGATACTGGATGTTGGTCGCTAAAGGTCCGCAACTAGTCAACATAAAAAGGATAGGGCGCAGCGGCAACTTTCGCCGTCTATCTTTAGAACAGTCAGCGTTGCTCATTTGAAACCAGCTGTTATACACTTGTCGTTGCAATTGTGCAATAAAACAAACAAAAAAGACCTGTTGCAAACAACAGACTATGTTAAACGTTTAACTCCCTATACCGTGAACTGTAAAGTAATCTACATACAGGGGTGTACGCATATATTACCTCATCTCTAGTGTATCCAAAGTTTCTAAAAGCCGTCCTGACCGATCTGCCATTGACATCGATCTGCTAAATTTTCCTTCTTTCCCTTCATTCATCTTCGCGTGTATTTTCGCTTGCGCCATAGTAAGAATACTAATCTAACGCCCGACAGATCTTATTTTGACACCTTCAAAGCTCGAGGTTCCTTGGAGCACAATCTAGCGGTTTCTCTCGGCAACAAGACAGCGCCCCCGAGGGAACATTTCCAAACATGGGCTGGAACTTCCCGTTCCGTTTCTACTGAGCAGGCCACTCCTGACTGAGGTGGTGGGCTTGAGGAGCATTGTGGGAGGGTCCGTTGAGAAATGTAGGCGCACGCATCTGCAGCATTGTCAATGTATGTCACCATCTTTAACAGTTGGAAGACAAACATATAATATCAATGGGACATGTCAAATGTGCCAAACCTTTATTTCAGAAACTTAAAGATATAACAGGAAGAATATGTATAACATGAATGTAACTCAACAATGTAACAGAAATATGAACAAACACATAAAGACAGCAGAATGTTCCTGAAGCCGTGATACATGTTCCCTGAAAGCATCTCGTTCAGTATTCCAGAAGGCTTCTTTGGAGGGCGAGTTCAATCTCTATAAAAAATAACAGTCAAGTGTCATTATCATGCAGCTGACAACAGACACAATCTCCAAATGAGATATATTTAGTCAGAAACATGTATTTATTTAGGGAGTCAGGTGGCTGAGTGGTGAGGGAATCGGGCTAGTAATCCGAAGGTTGCCAGTTCGATTCCCGGTCATGCCAACTGACGTTGTGTCCTTGGGCAAGGCACTTCACCCTACTTGCCTCAGGGGGAATGTCCCTGTACTTACTGTAAGTCGCTCTGGATAAGAGCGTCTGCTAAATGACTAAATGTAAATCTAAATGTATTTATTTAGACCAAAGACCAACTTCAAGACCCATATGTTAACACATACTGCATCCAAATAATCTCAGCTGCAAATGATAATTTTGCTAAATTCAAAGTGTGATTCTTTGCTCCTCGCTCCATGTTGTTCCTGTCTGTACACTGGGGTCATCTTCAAGCATGCAGTACTGCTAGATAGATCCATCCACTATGCTGCTGGCCAACGATAGGGCTATGTGGACATCATACTACATCACATGCACAGGCTGAACTCTGCATCACGACAGGTCAAACTCTTGTCCTGTCGACCAAGGGAGAATGTCTCCCGGTGACTTTCTCGACCGTGGGGTTTTGATATTTGTAATGGCTGACAGGGCAGGTCACACACCCGTATCGAGAAGCGCTGTCGTCTTTGCCTCTTCTGCACTCAGAGCCAAGGCTTGCTTCATCTCCTCGTCAGACTCCTCTGAGGGAAGAAAAACAGCCACAACGCGAATGCTCAGCCGAGTAGATCAAGGATACGAATGAAGAAAAATGTCCCACGATGGGAAAGTTTGCAACCAAAATGAAACCTGATGTGGTATATGAATAAAATATCATGCTGAATAATTCTCCCAGCCCACCTCCACGATCCTCTGAGATCCTGCTGACAGATGAGTCTGGCTCCAGCTCCCTCGTCTCCTCTGCAGACACAACAACAACAGCTCACTCATTCTGTTACACACACACCACAACAAAACACACACCTACACGACACCAGCTAAGCCAGCTAAGTCTAACATTTCAGAGACAGTCTTTTTGTTTCAGAAAAATATGAATTTACAGAGCTGTGCTTGACCATATGGTATGGCATCATTAACAAGACTTGTATAGACTATGTCTGTCCGTGGTTGAAATCCCCCCGTACCCATGCAGAATAATAGGTTCCGCATTACATGACATTAGAACTTGCCATTCGATTCTATTTTCACAGCAGGTTGTTTTTGGCCTGTAGGGGGTGCCGTTTCTGCTGTTCCATAGCCAGCCTTGGACTCCATTCCTCCTTTGCTGCCCACCCTAGAGGCCTTCTCCCCCGAATGAGCGTCCCCAGAGCCTCGCTTCACTCTCGGACCAGCCCCAGAGCCCTGCTTCCCTCCCGGGCGGTGCCTGGAGCTCGCGGCCCCAGTCCTGGAGGTGGCGCAGGGGTCCATAGGGCAGTGCTGGGCGTGGTAGTGCGAGTGGAAGCTGCGAACGTCCTCGTGGCTCTCCCGACACGCCTGGCACTGCACCTGGAAGGAGGGCTCCAGCCCCAGGGCCGGGTGCGAGGTGTGGACATGGATCTTCATCTGGGCGTATGAGCTGTTTGTCACACCGCAGGGGGCGCATACGTACAGGCACCCGCCCTCGCAGCCCAGCCGCTGCATGCAAGCTTTGTACCTGGCCTTCCTCCCCTCTTTGGGCTTCTCTGGAGCCATGCAGGGACACAGGGCCCCTCGGAGGGCTTCTCCGGGCGCGGGGCTGGATGCAGCCTCCCTGGGGGCCTCCTCTCCCGCCCTGGCCGCAGCAGCGGAGCTCTCCTGGGGCTCGTCCATGCGGTAGAAGTCCCTGCTGTGGAGGCTGTCGTAGTGCTCCAGGAAGTCGCGGTGGGCGTCGTACTGCATGCTGTCGCAGAGGCCGCAGAAGAAGCGCACGCCAAGCTGGCCGTCGTGCTCGGCCGAGCAGTGCCTCCGCAGGGTGGCCTCCTTGAAGAACTTCTGGGGACAGTGGGCGCACACGAACCTCTGGAAGCTGTGGCTGTCCGGGTCGCTGCAGTGGAGCAGCACCGACGCCTCCGACGGGAACACGTCCTCGCACATCCGACACATCCACCTCCCCTGGCCCCCCTGCGGAGCGCGGGGGCCGGGTGGGGGCTGCCGCGCCGGTGAAGGCCCAGGACCGAGATTCTCCGTGCAGGCTGGGAGCTCCGGGTGCGCCCCCTCCCCCCGCCGACCGCTGGTGGAGGGTTTGGCGATGGCGGCGCTGACAGGCTCCTCTGGTACCTCTCTCTCCAGGAAGTAGGTGTGGCCACTGTGGGCATCGGACACATGTGACAGGATGTCCACCTGGCGGGGCATGTCCACCTTGCATTTCCTGCAGTGAAACAGGAAGTTGGAGAGGTGGGCGCCGCCGTGGAAACGGCTCATGTGGAGGCGAGCGATGGAGGCCTCGCCCGTCAGCTTGCCGCACACGCCGCACTGGTGGAAGATCTGATTGGCGGCCAGGAGGTGGTTGTTGACGGAGGCCTCGTCCGAGAAACGCTGGCCACACTCGCAGAACCACGCCCGGACCGATCGACCCCTTCCGCCTCTCTCTCCAGCCTCCCCGGAGCCGGCCGGAGCCCCGGAGCCCTGACTCAGCCTCGGGCGCTTGGCCGGGGACCCTGCCAGCTCCCCTCTCCCCCCCTGGTCCCTCTTCGGGGTGGATGTCTCCAGGCCTCGGGCCTGCCTGTCTCCCTGAGGCCTGGTCCTCTTGGCGAGCAGGGCTTCACTGACGTGGCAGTACTGCAGCAGAGCCCGGTCCATGGTCCGGGTCACCTCCACCCGGTGCTGGGTGAGCCGGGAATGGCGGTCGGCGTCCGGCTGGCTCAAGAACACCTCGTGGCACTGAGGACACTGGCCGTGAGCCCTCAGCTGCCGCATCACTTCCGCCACTGTCTGGTCCGCATCCGCCACCGCACAGCCCTCTCGGCACTGCACACTGGGGACAGGGAGCAACACGGGGGGCGTCAACTAGTCCCTAAGGAACCTTTCTTTCACAGCACAGTCGCATCAATAAAAATATACATTTCATACGATAGATCAGTGGTTCTCAATCCTGGTCCTCGGGACCCCCTGCCCTGCATGTTTTAGATATTTCCCTGCTCCAACACACCTGATTCAAATAAATGGGCCTGATAACGACCCATTCATTTGAATCAGGTGTGTTGGAGCAGGGAAACGTCTAAAACATGCAGGGCAGGGGGTCCCGAGGACCAGGATTGAGAACCACTGCGATAGATGACGCTAAACTTACACTATAAATACCGCAACAAACAACACAACACATTCTGATAAACATACTCAAAGTAACAAGTCCGTCAAATCAATTGAATGCAGTGCCATGTCGAGGAAAAGTCCAAACACACACACTTACTTGAAGTGAGCCTTTGCCTCCATGTGTGAGGTAAGCACCTTGCGACAGAGGCTGCACCGCACCCTGAAGCCCACCTCCTTACACAGAGCTGTGAGGCGGTTCCTGGCGTAGCGGGGAACAGGAACCGGCATGGCTTTCTGTTTGGTTCCTGTTGTGAAGGCTATATAAAGTGGGTCTGTGGTTCCTACTAACCGGATAAGGGACGGTTTAAGAAGGGCACATTAACAGCCAACACAACACTACCGTATTTTACGTACAGTCGCCGAGAACCTTCACTCCTGCGACCATTAATGAATACAACGTTAGCAAGACAACTTGGCTGGCGTTGCCTTCTCAGCGTGAGAAATTCAAGGTGTGGCGTGAGAGCGTGTGAACGGGCTGAAATGCGTGTGTCTCACGGTCAATGCGTGAGGCTTGAGAACCCTGAATAAAGAACATACCTGGGAGGCTGAATAGGCTAAATTAACATAACAAGCTAGCGAGTCCAACACGCAAGTTACCGGTAAGCTAGTTCACAAAGCTCCCGATCTCTCTCTCGACATCACTGAATCTGTTGAACTTGTTGGTTTATGTCAGTCAGTATGAATTAACATTTAAAAACATTTTAAATGATATATATTTTTATATGTAGGTCGCACCTGACTATAAGTCGCAGGACCAGCCAAACTATGAAAAAAAGTGCGACTTACAGTCGGTAAATATAGACCGAATCACATTTGAGACTGATGGACTGAAGACTCACCACTGCTGAGACTGATGGACTGGGAGAAGTGGTTGGTGGCAGCCATGTGCTGCAGACACTGGTCCCTGAGGTAGAACAGGTGGTAGCAGGCGGGGCAGGCGTAGCACACGATGACCTGGCAGCTCTGGTCGCTGGCGTGGCCGTCTGCACTGGGCAAGACGACCTGGGGAGCAGACAGGCCACGGGTCAGTACAGCAGGAGGAGGTGGGGTCAGGACAGGAGGAGGTGGGGTCAGGACAGGAGGAGGTGGTGGGGTCAGGACAGGAGGAGGAGGTGGGTGGGGTCAGGACAGGAGGAGGTGGGGTCAGGACAGGAGGAGGTGGTGGGGTCAGGACAGCAGGAGGAGGTGGGTGGGTGGGATCAGTACAGCCGGAGGAGGTGGGTGGGGTCAGTACAGCAGGAGGAGGTGGGTGGGGTCAGTACAGCCGGAGGAGGTGGGTGGGGTCAGTACAGCCGGAGGAGGTGGTGGGGTCAGGACAGCAGGAGGAGGTGGGTGGGGTCAGGACAGCCGGAGGAGGTGGTGGGGTCAGGACAGCAGGAGGAGGTGGGTGGGGTCAGGACAGCAGGAGGAGGTGGGGTCAGGACCGTTGTGTAGAGGCTGGAATGTTTCCAGTTAGCACTCTTGATTCATAATTGCAGCTTTGCATAAAGACACACTGACTCATATTTGTGTAGATCTTTTTACAATCAACGCTCTAAACAGCCTTTCTTGTACTTCATCAGATGGCCCCTTTACAGGAGGTTCTGCTGTGGCACTGGCATAAAGAACAGACTACACAAATATCTATATTATTTTATAATATAGGTATTATATATGACATCATGGCATAGCAAGAGTACAGCTCAGTGCTGCCCTCTGCTGTTCTCAGATAGATTAACATCCAGACACAGCACTGGCTGGGGAGGATTACTCCTTGATGTTGGCTAGACTAGACAGCTTACTACTGAAGTGCAGCTGCACTTGGGATGGGTATAGCTCAATGGTTAGAACGCGTGACTGCTGATCAAGATCACAGGTTCAAATCCCCACCCATGTGTTGCTTTGGATAAAAGTGTCTGCTAAACGACGACCCGACTGGGGCAGAGCGATGCTGACCTTTGACTGCAGGTGTGTGTTCCACTCGTCCATGGTGTGGAAGTGCAGGCCACAGGCCACACAGGCAAACTGCTCCTGGCTGCCGCCCTTCAGGGTCACGGTGGGGTCGCAGGGGGAGTGGTCAAACCTACACACACACGGGATAGGCTGAGGACCAATCACACTGTTCTGCACACTTTCATATCCAGATGCAATTTCATATCCCACAATGGCCTGTGGTATCTTGTGCATATGACAAATACACCTCTTTTACTTGACTTGACATTGTATCATCTATTGCTTTTGGTGGTATGTTGTGAGGCTTGTAAACTTCTCCACACGCTAGAAAACGATGTATGTTACACAACCATGTAAGTTACAACGACTTGGGTACTAGCTCGAAGCAATATCAAGAAGCTATAAAACTGTAAACAGAGGAGTTCAATGTGGAGTCCCTCTGCGTGACCACGCAGGAGCTGCGGGAAACGTTACCTCTTCAGGTGCCCCGCCATGAGGGCCACGCTGTCGTACACACGCCCACAGTTGATGACCGGGCAGGTGTGATTGGACGAGCTGCTGGAGGGGGGCGGAGCAGTCCTGCGACGCCAGCCCATCCCTGTGTTCACCCCCCCAGGCGTCACACCTGAGGGAGGGGGGGAGGAGGGGGGGGGGGGGGAGAGTTCACCCTGGTCACCTAACGCCATGATTCACTGACTCTGACAACATTGTGCACTTATTGAATATTGTGATGTATGATTAACTAAATTTTTTATAATTACTTACAAATATTTTCACAGAAAAACAAATAAGAAAATACATGGGATGTTACTGCCGCACTGACACCAATAAAAGCTTCTTCCCTCTATTAAACAACTAAGTTGTTAAGAACACATTTGTCTGGATGCACTTTGCATAGAGCCATCATGCTCAAACTGCTTAAAATGCACTACTGCTGTTTTGCTTTTCATTTCCTTGAGCTTATATCTCTCCTCCCAGCTGACATGACGACAGCACTGCAGCCTGGCCTCCCTCACATTCCAGCTGCTGTTCACGTTACACACGTTCTCTGTTTCACCCGTGACACATCTCTCTTTACAGCAAGTCACTTCAAGTGTAGTTTACCTCACAGGCGAAATAGTGAGCTAAACTAAACAGTAAGCCATCGTGAATCTTCACAGGCATGTGAAATGGTTACATTACTTTGTGTTTAGGGAGATTGGCGAAGACAGCAAATGGGTTTCATGTTGGTGGTCCATCGACCGTGGATTTGTGTGTGTAGGTGGGGCAGGGTGTTGGGGAACATATGGGATGGATTCAATGACAGTGTGTATTGTAGGTCAATAACGGTGGAGTGAAGTTAGGATGCAGCTCTGTATGACTCAGCAGATCGATGGGAACCTCTCCCTCCACCAAGCTAATCTGGCCCGTGTGAATTGCGCACTTGATTTACGTGACAGTTCAGGCTAATGGATCGTATAGGACTACCCTTCTTTATTTATGTCGCTATCCGATGCTGTGGTTTTGGCCAGCATTGCACCTCCACTTCTGTGCATCCCTGGAAGAGTACCTGGCATCTTGAGCCACATGTCCACACAGCGCTTGGCGTTGTAGCTGTCTCCCCCGCCCGGAGACGGAGAGGTCAGCTCCTTCTGTCCGTGTGCCTTCTGGGACAGCTGCCTCTCCTGAGATCACAAACAGGAACGCCGTCACCATTTCTGTCCACCGCTGTCTGTCCTGCCCACCGCTGTCTGTCCTGCCCACCGCTGTCTGTCCTGTCCACCGCTGTCTGTCCTGTCCACCACTCTCTGTCCTGCCCACCGCTGTCTGTCCTGTCCACCGCTGTCTGTCCTGTCCACCACTCTCTGTCCTGTCCACCGCTGTCTGTCCTGTCCACCACTCTCTGTCCTGCCCACCGCTGTCTGTCCTGTCCACCGCTGTCTGTCCTGTCCACCGCTGTCTGTCCTGTCCACCGCTGTCTGTCCTGTCCACCACTGTCTGTCCTGTCCACCGCTGTCTGTCAACCGCTGTCTGTCCTGTCCACCGCTGTCTGTCCTGTCCACCACTGTCTGTCCTGCCCACTACTGTCTGTCCTGCCCACCACTGTCTGTCCACCACTGTCTGTCCTGTCCACCGCTGTCTGTCCTGTCCACCGCTGTCTGTCCTGTCCTGTCCACCGCTGTCTGTCCTGCCCACTACTGTCTGTTCTGTCATGGACCAAACTGGACATAAGGTGCATTTAGAAATGTTTGGGATTTAACCGGTTCCAAATGTATACAACCAAATGGTCTAACCTTACACACATTTAGATTTGATGCATTTAGCTGACACTTTTCTCCAACAGACATGCAGACAATGAACACGGTGAGTACAGCAGGTCATCAGTAGGATATCACTGAAGAGTGCACAAGCACTCAAGCAGAGGACTGAACTCCTTCATGATGCGCATGGGAGCAGGATCAGGGATTGGTGGATCATCTTGAGGCGTTTATGTTGGTTTAGTTGTAGTTCTATGGACATCTGTGAAGCCCTCTGTGACACTGCTTGTTAAAAAAAGGGCTGTCAGGATCAAGTTCTCCTCACCTTGAAGGCTCTACATTTCTCCTCTCTCTTCTTCTTCTCCACGGCCACCTGGCGGGCCAGTCTCTCCAGGGTGGAAGTGACGTGGTCTTTCTGACGCTGGATCTCATCCTCGATCTACGCAGGACAGATGGATACACTAAACACTAGTCACTGGACTGTCCCCATTACCACGGGATTAACACCAGTTTCATATAGAGTTTAGAGGATTATTTTATGTTCATGTGTATTTATTATTAGATAACATGTGCATTAATATAGGTTTAGGATGTATAAATGACTTTTTAGAACCTACAGGATTGAGGTTTGATGGATAAAGTGGAGGAGCTGAAGAAAGAATCTCAATGTATCTGTACTTGTTATAAATGGCAAACACACTTGAGACATATCTAGTCAGCTGTCCTAGGTTTGTGATGCACGACCATCAACATATGCTAAGACGACACTACACCTTCTACCGCCTCTGACCCCTCGCATGGCTGACTATCCCAAACCAAAACACTGGGTAACCCTGTTGAGGTGATCCTCCTTGTCAGACATCTTTACTCGCCAGGTCATAAGGAAGGTAGGGTGGTCTTTATGGAGCCCTGAGCGTCTTCTCTCTGGGGGGTCTGATCTCCTCCCTCCAGGTCACAGGAACAGGGTTCCCAGGACACGGTGCAATAGATTTCTATTATCCTCTGTCCCTAGAGCCCACATACTGAACTGGCACAACATTGTTACCTTGCACATATGTATATATTTTTCTAGATATATTTTTTTTTTCCCCTCACACTTGGCACCGTCGTGATTCATCTTACTAAATTCTATACATGATCCATCTCTAGGCGTTGTTGTTGTGCTGTTGTTTGTACTGTTATTGTTTATCTGTGCTCTGCTGTAGACCGAACTCCCCCCAGTGGACAAGTAGGGAACTGGAGCCTGTTCTCCGTAAAGCAAGTTTACGGAATAAGACAGGTTTAAGGAACAGGCCCCAGGACAGTATATTGGTAGCTTACTTGTTCCAGCACGCCAAGTGTGTACTTTAGCACCGTAGAATGATTTTAAAATCACCTCCTTGGTGTGGCTATTGAATCTTCCAAGGGCATGCTTACCATATGTTCTGTGGGTGAACCTCCATTATCCTCACGATCACTGAGGAGATCGATACATTCCAGAACCGGTCTTGAAGGCCCCTCCTGTAATGAAATGAGAAAATTGAAACCTGCAGAATATGTAGTGTTCAAGAGAAACTTGGATTGTGATCGGGTGCATCTGTTTACTACCAAAGTGTTTACTTCCGGTGGTCTTCTGAGAGACGTCTTTACACGCAATCTTACGATGTACCTCGACAAGTCTAGACACCCAGGCAAGGTATGAACGTGAGAGTATCTGCATAGCTCGATGAGGCACGCAACTCCTAACAGTGGACCGTAAACAAAACTTTTGTAAATTCACATCTACTCACTGAGACAAACTCCACGTCGTCCTCAGTATCATCATCAGCCGAAGATGACATTGTCTGACCTTATCGGAATACAAACAAACGTTTCGATCAAAGCCACGCATTTCCTAGGACATACATTGGACCTTGCTCGTTATACTGCTAGGTACTAGCTCGTAGTAGCTAGCATCAGACACCCACAACTCTAGACAGGCTGGATTACCTCCTATTTTTAGCGTATTTTGACAGTTGTTGCTTACTCTGTAAACTTGTATACATCCATGCATACACAAAGACGCTAACACAACATACCAACGTTGATCAATTGCCACAACCATCCAGACACTCACCGATGTCGCAAGCAGAGCTTGCAGGATGCACGAAAGGCGCGCAGTTATGGAAAGCCCAGTAGTCTATTGGGCAGGAGGATCTTGGGATCTGTAGTTTAATGACTGACGCACGCCTATAATAAAAGTCTGACCTTATAATAAACACAACAGATAACCGCAAGTCCTACACGCACAGAATTATCTTTTTAAATATATCTTACATTCAATTCAGCTACCGGCAAATGCACGTGTTATTGTTTGTTAAACATACTGGGCTCCATTGCAGACAGAGGTTGTTGGTCGTGATTTATTTATCTTTTTGTCATGCTCACGCTGTGGAGAGAGCTATTAGTTAACTCTTACATGAAGTTCACCTGTAGACTAAGGCTTCGGACGTTCAGCAGAGTCACCTATGAACATTTAGCCTCACTAAACTGGTCCAACGGCAGACTCTGTTCAATAGTGTGCTTGATTGCTTCTTTGTCAGATAGTGTGGCTCAATGATACAGTGGCTAAAGACGAGGCCCGCTGGACAGATCCCATTATACACGGTCAGACACCTTTAAAAAAATTCTGCCGTCTGCAGCATCTTTTCTGAGCTCAAATGCAGTAGCTGCCTTCCCCCGCATGATCAGTTAGGGACCCTGCTGAGTCATGTATTGTTGACTTACATGTTTGAAACCATTGGAGATGAAGAGTCGGCTAGTACACATGTCTAGGTATGCGATGAGTAATTCGCAAGCCTAGCTGGGATATATCATCGCAACGCTTTCAGCATTTAGGAAAGGAGCAGAGCCGACTGTTAGCAAGACGAGCTGCCCTACATCTTCTCTCAGTGATGATAGCTGCGGCGTTTCTGGTCTTATTAAGACCATACAGCATTCAATGCGTTCTTCTGTTACTACTGCTGTTGCTGGGGACTATCGCAACAATTCTCTTTTTTTGTTGTTGGCATCGCCAGCTTCGCAATGGAAAACATCCTATGAAATCTGTGCTCTCCGGGCGCTCGAGGAGCCGCGGTAGGTAGCCTACATCTCTCCTGCACCGAGGCATTGCCATTAGCCTACTTGTCTGTCTTTCACACGTCATGACATGTTATTCTACATAACGATTACATGTGGACTGTTTAACACATGTATGTCATGTAACATGTATGTTATGATCCATTGACGCTTTACTGCAGGCAATAGGATAACCAAATACTGCTAAGGCCAGAATGAAGACATATGCAATGTTTTGCGGTCCCACTTCAGATTCATTAAAAGTCAGACAGGTTTATTAAAAGTCCCATTTCTCACAATTTTTTTATTTGGAGGATGATAATCTAGCACTTGACATTGATTATTGTATGACCACCAAAGATCAGAATGTTAGATCTTTTTTATTTGTCCTAGAAGCTGGTCTCCGGACGCATCATTTTCGATCTGAGGTAAACATTTTGAATTTAAACATTTTAAATCTAAACGTTAGATGTTTTCTCAAATAATAACGTAACATATTTGAGGCCTACTTGATAGTGGTGCGATGTGTAACTTTTACATGAGTTTATACACTTTTCTTTGGACATACAGCCTGCCGTCGTGGCATGGGCTACTATTGTTAGGCTCTTTGAAATACGCAATGCGCATGTGTGATCAATAAATAATGTGAGGTGATTCTGCATTTCTTCAGTTTGCTTGTCCTGCTGAAAGAAAGTTATTGAAAATAAACTGATAATGAATTATTTGAAAGTATTTACTAAAATCGTATACTGGCTATTGTGTCAAATTGTGAAAACGTTTTAATCATTGAATAATTGTGAAATAAAACAATGAATTTATATTGCCTCTCATTCTATTTTTACTGTGCTCCCCTCTGTCCTGACTGGGTGGGTACCACGCTGTTTCTCCGCAGGGCTTCAGGAACAGCCCGCGCCACGCCAGGAGGAGCGCACGCGCCAGGGTTCCGGTGTCAGATGACAAACCTCTGGTTGAGATTCCTGAGAGTGATCAGGATTCATCCACATCTGTCAGGAAACGCAGAGTAAAGAAGAGGGTCCTGCCAGATTTTTATCACTCTGTACAGGTCACCCCAACTCGAAAAGCCGTAGGTATTCCCATGATCAACCGTGATCACAACATGCTTTATCTTAACGTGTTTGGCATCTACGTTTCTGTTTTGATTAAAGTAATTGTATTGGTGTCAGGTAGGCATATAGGTGATTTATCAAGTGATCTCAGGTGAAATGACTAATTAATCAGCCTAATTAAAACATTGCTCTCCAACCCAACTTTACAGAAGGGAGATAAGGAGACAACATCAAGTAATATGAATATTCTAACTAATGAAAATGTTGGATAAGAAAATCAGGTATTAGTCTAAACAATTTACTTGATTCAAACTATGTCTGTTCAGGTGGGACTCAGGCCAGGAGACCCTACAACTGCAAACCGTTTTAGGGTGGATTGAGTCCGAATCAACTGTGGTTTCATAAGCATTCACTTAAAACGCATTAGTTCTAGAATGACATGGCCATCAAAAAATCTGTTTTTGAAGTCGAACATTGTATAAAGGACATGTTTAACAGTATATACACCGATTCAGGTTCATATTGAAGCTAAGATCTTTGTATTTTACTACTGCAAAGTGTTGTAAATATCACCTTGTTGAACAGACTGGAGCAATTGGTGCCCCTATTACTCCAGCCCTCAGCGTGTACAAACTTGACCATGAGTGATGTTTTCAATGTGATACCATTGAAGTGACTTCATTTGAATTCCCAGAACAATGTAGACGTGAAATAACACCCAACACGTCTTGCAATCGAAGCTGTCACGTGACTGATGATTTTTAAACAACCCTATCTTGGAAGCTTTGTTACCTGTTCCCTTATAGTCTTGTACAGAAGACACGCCCATGACGACTTATGTTCACTACTCATTTGAAGGAAGTGGACCATAGCAGGCGCTACTGCATTGTTGGCCTGCATTATGCACTAATGGTTCACACTAATTGTTTAATGATAAGTTGGGGACACATAAGTCTAGAATATCCTATAATAACAGCGCACAGGTAAACATCTGAAATGGTATGGTTAAGAATAATCCCACAGTGAGAAGAGATGCCAGAAACACTAAATGGTGTTGCCGTTTTAAACGTGGTGACATAAGCTACGCAGTCACCAGGCGCGTATCTATTCGCGAGGATGGCGCTCTAACACCACGTCAACACTCCCCATCTCTCGCGGAGCCCCACTCTCCTCTCCCCATCCGACTCGTTGCTGTATCCGAGGATGACGCGGTGACATCCTACAGCTTTCGCATCAGCTGCCGTGGCGGTGCTGCTCTCGCTCTCTCTCTCTCGCTCTCTCTCCCCGGAGACTTGACATCATCTCAGGCACTAAACCTACCGGGGAAATGGAGATATTGGTGTTCGGCGGCCTGGAGGGTGTGGTCCCGATTGAAATAGGATGCTGATCATAGGGGGTGGCAAGTGAATTCTAAAAAGCTATTTCTCCTACAAATGAACCATGTACACAGCGGTAAGTCTTATTTCTGACCTGGCGGGGGAGCCAGATACAATTGATTCTTCGCAGTCTCTTGGTTTTGGTTTTATAGCCTACTGTTAAATCAGGGAATAATAGGTGGTGGCTCGCGCTAGGCTAGGTGCCTCCTTGTGTGCTCCTATGTGCGTTTACAAACCGCACCTTTTTGTACGTAAGTGTCAGCGATGGTAAGAAGCGATGTTGTGGAGCAAATGATCATTTATTGTCTGTTGACATATTCTTGTTAGCGAGCCTAACATTGACTGTTTTTCTATTGTCTTAACAGAGCTCCGGTTCGGGGAACGCTTCCCTTCACTGTTCAATGTCCTCATCTGCAGACTTCTCGGACGAGGATGACTTTAGTGTTAAATCTGGGTCGGTATCACCGGCACCAGGGGACACGTTACCGTGGAACCTACCCAGACATGAACGTTCAAAGCGGAAAATTCAGGGAGGCTCCGTGCTGGACCCGGCAGAGAGAGCGGTGCTCAGGATTGCAGGTGAGCGTCTGGCCCGAATTCCATTGAGCTGGTGTGTCCATAACATGCACATCTGTCTAGTCACTTGTAACAATGGTGTGGAGGCCCCCCCTCCTCACACGGGGTTCAACGGCGGGTTTTTGATCGTGCTATTGGAGCAACTGTAAAAAAGAGAATATTGTGATTCCATTTCATTTACGCAGCATAGTCTACATATAGCAGCAGACAAATGTTGACTATCCAATTTGCGGCTCGATACTAGACAAAGCACACGCTAGGCCTACGGCCAGTGAACCCGTATAACTCTAAATCGAATGTTTGTTTTTTTGTTTTGTTTTCTACGTAGAAAACCTTATATAATGTGTGTAGGCTACACACATTTGACCAGTCTAAGATTAAGTTTATATGCGAAAATCGCATCAGGCAATATTAATCTTTTTACAATCAAAGCCCAAGTTGATTATCCGTTGCAAATCTACCTAGATGTATCGACATATTTCTATAGTTTGCTTCATTTGTATGATTTTAGGCCTACAAAATGTTTTACAAATCAGCTATTCCCACGGTGCAACGTTATCACTAGGCTACAGAGAAACAACTGTAGCGTGGGCTATAGTTATCAGGGAACAATGCAAGTTGTTCAACCATGATGATACATCTAAAAAAACAACCTTGGCATTGCAAAATTCTTCTGATTTAGAACATCAGATAGCCCTATTGTACAGAACAACATAATGCCTGAGAGGGCTGCTCGAGATTTTCTGTATATGAATCGTTTTTAGTTCTGTGAAATATTTGGATTAGGGAACTGTAGACTAGACAATATTTCTGGCTTTTGCATATTTAGGAGCACTATGTGCCTCTATTCCAGCATTCCGGCAAGCTTCTGGCGCTAGGACCCACCCGCACATCTCGCCACCAGCTCCAGCACGTGGGCTGTAGACAGGTCTTTGGCGAGGGGAAAACACTGCGATATCCTATAGGTTATTAGTCATCATATCCGATTCATACTGGCCAATGACGATCAATCTTTGATCTGTGATAAATTGATTCTATAACACCAACATGCTTTGACAGTAATGTGTGCATGATTACATCCAGTGAGCCTAATGGTTGTGGTATTCAGTCATATTAAGGCAATACCCTGACAGTTTTCTTTCTGGAAATTCAAAGTAATTTGAAACGGTGACCATTTAACAAAGGCTTCTGGCAATACAAAGACCCCCTTTCGACAGATAGTTCTGTGATCGAACTGTTGAATCACTGTTGATATTCTCCGAATGGAAATCATGTTCTAGCTCAGTTGGCCAGGGGTGCGGTGCAATAAACAGTACAAGCGCACTCAGCGCTGCATTTATTACGACCAGCCGCCCTGTCTATCCGACTGTGATTTTCTCACGAAAGCGGAAAGGAAGTCTCCCCTATTGGACGCTGTGCGTCCAGGGAGGGGTATAGGGCGTTTCTATCATAGAACAACAGCGACTATCACTCCGAGCTGCTGTACCGCAGCTATAGCCTCCGCTCCCCACGGCTGGTGAACGTCCAGCCCGTGGAGCCAGCACCGTTAATGGCTCACTACCAAGCCCTACCGGGCTACACAATCGCAGACGAAAAGGAATATCTCCAAGCGTATGAGGATGTCCTCGAAAAATATAAAGGTAGGGGTGCTTGCTTACGCTTGCTGGGTAAGGTTTGGTTAGAGTGTTGTTACTTTGATTCGACAGTTAGACAATGTGGTCTGGGCTGGGGCAGCAAACTGACAGGACAATCAGCAAGCTGCTTCGCTGCAGTCGGTGTCTACAGATTATTTTTAGTATTATTTTTTACCACATCAACATACTTAATAATAATAATTAGCAATTATTTTTAAGGAGAATGTCGATTCTCTGACCAATAGCTTACTGTTGGATCATTTGTTTTAGATGAAACAGACACAGATTTAAGGCAGGCTAATTTCATGTATTTGAATGTATTTATCATAAAACAAGACTATCATCAAAATGAATCAACAATACAGAGCCAGACTTCTGGTTATGTTAGCTGTATGTTGTCTTTCCACAATAATACTGTCTGACAACTAATGCATAGCCAATTATTATCTGGAAAGCTTGTGCGTACATTAGGCCTGCGAGTCTAAGTATCTTTCCAGTCCAGTTCTCTGGTACTGGCTGAATGACATCATTCCTTACCATGGCTGGGCCTTTTAAGATAATGTGAAATTGAATAGAAAGTGACAGCTACGCTCTATAGGTCCTACTCCCCCTCCCCCCCTCTCCCCCTCACATAATCGGTTTCATTTATATGATTAGTAGTAATCAAATGACGAAAACGAACGATCGTTAGTGATCAGAAGATCTTTCGTGTCGGTTCCGATGGGTTATAGTGTCGGACTCCGCTTGTCTCAGCTGTTGTGATGGCAGGCAGACAGTCAGCTGTGACCAGGCTTAGCTCCTCTTGCTGGTGCCCGGTGAGATCATATGACAAAGCATCATTAGGAATCTATGACCCATGTCCTCGGGGGCAACAATATCGCTCAGACAATGAGTCGTGTTATCATCATCATCATCATATCATCTCATTGGGCACACTGATTGATCATGATGTTGTCTTCTCCTAAACGCATACTATACAACTTAAAATAGTCAACTTTGGTTAATGTTTCATTGGATGTTGCAATGACATGTCTAATGTCTTATTAAGCTCTGACAATTAGTCTGTGGTAGATTGTGGATGAGTTTGACAGCAGTTGCCAAGACGACCTGCTGTTTAAATCTCTCTTTCGGGTCACGTATCTGGAGAGAGACACACAGAGCTCTAAGATTCTCCTCAGTTCCTTCACATGTGACCTGGGAAGCATCAATAAGACATTTCTTCAGACCCAGCTCAATAATAGTTACCAAAG
The DNA here is from genome assembly GCA_023658055.1 of Thaleichthys pacificus. Taxonomy (NCBI): domain Eukaryota; kingdom Metazoa; phylum Chordata; class Actinopteri; order Osmeriformes; family Osmeridae; genus Thaleichthys; species Thaleichthys pacificus. Next base: position 17,653,581 of record CM042857.1, on the reverse strand, counting down.
TAAACAAACACCAAACAAACTCGGCCTATATAGAAGATAGAGCCGCAGGATAGTCATAACAAGGCTCGCAGTTTGAATTTGGGATACAGGTTGTTGAAGGGAGCATTTCATCCTGGAGAACTTTGTTGAAAACATGTAAGGCATTATGTATCCCCTGTTTGGTTTCACCCAGAAGCAGTAGTCTTCAGCATAGGACAGTCAGCCAACAAACCAAAGCATTCTAGCTGGTTTGCAAAATCCCTATTGACCAAGGGATGTGTCCTACTGGAGGGTATGGCTTGTGCTGAGGTTTCATATATCTGGAGAGGGTTTCATCCATTTTGACCTCTCAAAAACCAATCACATACAATCTTTGAAGCAAGAAGGAGTGCGCCAACTGTCACTTTACCAAGCCCCGCCCCGCTCTTTGTCTCCCCCCACCCACGAATCACTGCTCAGTTCGCAGTGGGCACACTTGAAATCTTTTGTCAGTCTGTGACGTTCTAACACACACAGTTAAAATGGAGGTCGAAACACACATTCAACTGAGACATGTACGTATGACTCGTGACATCCCTCTTCCTGTGTGGACGTGTGGATGGATGACTGAGGTCTAGGTGTGGCCAAACCTGCGGAACACGCTGGAGACATGGCTGAGAGGCCCGCCCTGGGTCCACCTCGTTCTCTCTTCCTTCAAGCAAACACGGTGTGCAACATCTTTCTCGGTCACAACGGCGGACATATTAGCTCCAGCAGTCCCCAACTCACTTGGCACCGCTTTGGACACTGTCGAGATATGATTTAATATCCTCCTGGTTGCTGATGCATTCCTGGAACTGATTTGAATCAATTTCTGTGAGCGGAAACAGTGACCCAGCTGTTCTTGATCTCAGACTGGGATTGTGTCCGCCAGTGACTTCTGCCCTGATCTGTGTCCCCCCCGAGAAGGCCAGTGACTTCTGCCCTGATCTGTGTCCCCCCCGAGAAGGCCAGTGACTTCTGCCCTGATCTGTGTCCCCCCCGAGAAGGCCAGTGACTTCTGCCCTGATCTGTGTCCCCGCCGAGAAGGCCAGTGACTTCTGCCCTGATCTGTGTTCCCCCCCGAGAAGGCTTCTCCGTTCCCCGTTCCCCACCAGAACTACCCCAGGACAACCTCCATGCACTGGGGCCATTTGGACAGCTCACAAGCAAAGTCTGCAGTTTCATTTCCTCAAGCTAAAACAAAAATCCCAGTAATTCTGTTCTCTATATATCACCAGAAGCTAGAAAACGACAAACATTTCACGGCCCGCTGTTAACTTATCCCCTGACATCAGCTGCTTTGCGTGAGTCCTGTGGACGCACAGCGCCTGTATGGAGGAACACACATGGTTGTTGTGATATCAGAGCTCAGGCCTGGTGCCCAGGGCTCTGCGCTGCCTCATTCTCCACATGGCTCCTGTCCCAACACTGGCTCACACCTGCTAGCGTCAGTCACCTATGGGGAACTCTATGTCTACAACTCACAGCAAGGTGCTGCAAGACAACAGGTGTACAGTGTTGGCTTTGTGTAGTTCCCATCGACGTATAGAAGGAGTATTGAATAGAGAGATTGTTCCTGGGAAATATAGCCTAAACCCAGGCTAACCCTTATATTTACCATTCAGAATACTGCAGGAATGTCAATACTCAGAATACCTCGCTAATTGAGCCTTAGAAGTAATAACACACTAACAAGGCTTTGCTTTGGGTGTAAAGATAATCCACAGATGTGCTATCAACGAGGCGAGGATTAGACCCTGTTTTCTTACAAAACGGTGGTAATCCCATACGTTTGAGCAGAAAGGAGGAACTCCCCCTACAAAAGGGCTGGCCAGGAGGAGAGAGGCCCGAGGCCAAGCCTCCTCTGACCAGCACAAAGAGAACGGTACAGTAGAGACAAGCTGGATCGCTCCACCAAAGCCCCCTTGACAGGCAGGCAGGGCAGCAGGATGAATTATGGGAAACCATTGTGCCTTTTCAGGCCCAGGGAACGTCCAGCACTGTGAAGAAAGCTCCGGATTCATTAGGGGGAGGTGGGCGTTGCGTCTCGTTGGTCGGGTCAGCCGATCGTCTGTCAGGGTGAACTCCTGTCCGGTTCTGTGTCGCGCGCATCAAGCACACAGCCTGTTAGATGGGTGGCTTAGATCTCGTCTTCGTGCAGTGTGAGTGTGTACGGGTGCGTTGGGGTGTGTGTGTATGCGCGTGTGGCCGTGAGTGTGTGCTTACTGGCATGCGTGTGCGAAGGAATGCAATTCTTTTGGTTTCAGTGACAATCCTTCCTGGGTGCTGCTGACATAACCAGACTGTTGTCTTTGCCCTCAGGTCGTACCAGGAGCCTCTTAAATGCCTTTAGATATGAAGCCATGTTTACGTAAGGCCTTGATGCATAAGAGAGGTTGAGAATGTGAATGGACCTTTTAATCCGGCTAGCAAGCAATGTGACTTGAAAGCTGTAGGGTTTTATGGATGAAGAGCATCTGTATGTTGAGCTACAGGACTGTGTGTATATGTGCTGGATAGGAGCTACCAGAGCGTTAAGACTCGAGCTGGTGTCGTTTGTTTTTCTCATGAATGGAACACCTCAGGTAATGTGTCACCTCTCATGGCAGTGTCCCTCACAATCACCACTGTCTCTCCACACAAGGTCCTTGGTTCACTTGTCAGGGGCTTATTGCCACGGTACACACACACACACACACACGCACACACACACACACGCTGGACAGTTGACATGTAGTACCAGAATGTGTCATCAGAAAGAGTTAGTGCATGTCCAGATCATAGTATATGAATGTCACAACAGGGAAACCACGGTTACATAATATCCTTGCAAACATTTACTGAAATAATCGACCTCTAGTCTAAAGCTGCAATACCATGGTGCTGACTAGAAGGGTAGGTGTGTGTGTATGTGTGTGTGTGTGTGTGTGTGTGTGTGGGGGGGTTCGGGGGTATAAACACAGCTGTTTTATTTTTATTTCCAAATTCATGACTTCAGCAGTGAGTTCTTGGAGTTGCACGTGATATCAGTTCACTAACAAACAAACAACCTTTACTAGGCCACAAGTCGACGATGACACGGTATTTGTCGGCCATGACACCCCGGCTTGTCACATGACTCCTGGTGGGTGACTTGACCCCTGGTGCGCCGGGTTTTGTTGACTGGCATTCTGTGTCTGTGCCTTACTAGGCTGTGTGTGAAGCTCTGCTCTTTTGCCATGGGTGTTGTTGCCCTGCGACACCCAACACAAGCTGAGGGGTCATTTGGCCCGCCAAGGGCTTAAAAGGTTAGACGTCAGCGCTGTCGCACACACATAAGCACCTG